>CAJNDT010000824.1:1104427-1152313 GCA_905221615.1 Symbiodinium sp. CCMP2592 | reverse complement strand
TGTGAAGATGCTGCCTCTGGCACACACGGCGGCGGCATTGCCTCATCGACCGGAGGCTGCATCCAATCATCTACCGGAGGCTGCATCCAATCATCCACCGGAGGCTGCATCCAGTCATCTTCTGCTGGCTTCACCTGCATCTGAGACGAAGCCGGCTGCCGTCCCCTCCGGGACGGCTGCCTGTCTTCCAACTTTGGCTTCATCCAAGAAGTGTCAGGCTTCAACCTTTTCCGGGGCGGTTTCTCAGACGGCTGGGTTGCAGAATCTGACTCCTCCAAAGGACAAGTCATCCATGACTCCGACATGTTGGATTCAAGCACTTCTATACTAATTATGCCCAATTATGCCTCATCCATGATGTACAGATGTTTCGATCACTGGTGCATCAACGAATGCTCTCATGACACACAAGAAAGTCTCTCTGCCGCCAGCTGCGCCAACATTCAGCTCCAGCCTTTAGATTTCATTTCTTCTCAAACACAGTTGGCAGCACTGCATACCCTGATACTGAAAAAGATTGCAGAAGAAAAGGGTTGGAGTGTGTGGATGATATGATCCAACAGTACAGCTGCAAACAAGCTAAAACAATCTCGTTGCTCTGTTCCTCTCCAATTCCATTCTTTTCCATATGTGCACTCTGATGCCTCGAAACGTCAGCAGCAGTGGATCCACAGCTGCACTAATTAAGGCACACCGACGAAGTCCAAGCATTGAAAACTCACTCCAAATTTCGGCACCAATCGTCATCTGAGGCACTGGTGGGCTGAGGCTTCCGGTAGTGCAGCATCCATGCAGCCACCATAGCCTTGGCCATCTTCAGGGGGTATTCCCCCGAAGCTTTCAACACAGCCGCCTTCCCTGTGGTCTTCACAACTCCATGCGCATCCACCTTCCTTGTATGCAGCTTCTTGTGCTCCTTCTTGCACTTGCACGGAAAGTTTAAGTCACCCATCCAGCTTGCAGTGCCAACAAGCTTATAGGGTTTCTTCTCCTTCTCCCGAGCTGTAACGAAGCGACAGCGGCAGCAGATGGCGACAGTGACATGGGCGGCCATGTAAGACAAAGTGCGAGCGATGGGCTCATAACTCCAGAAATAATTAGCCTGGGGGTTCTCCAGGATGGGGAAAACCCCACGGACCCAGCTCAACAGAAACAGCAGAATGCTCAGTCGAGCCATGGAATTGCCCTGCTCCACTTTAAACCGCGTCTCGTCACCAGCTGGGTTGCTTTTCGAGCGGCCACTCTGGCTGTAGAGGTGACAGAAGCTGCCGCAATCACAAGCAATCCAGGCCATCCCACCAGGGCGGACACGTGCCACCATTCTTGTGGCACGTGTCGCACCTAAGTTGGTCAGAGCGTCGTTTAAGGGGTTCTCCAGGATGTCGTACTTCTCGGCTTTCAAGTCTCGCAAATGCATAGCAGTATAGATGTTACCAGCCCCGGAAAAGATCTCGCATCCATCCAGTTCCGGTTGCACTCCATCTGCTATGCGCAGCATGTCCTCGAAGGTGAGCCCAGCACTGTGAATGTCTCTGCTCCATATGAGTGCCTGGCGCCGCATGTGATCCATCCCAAGAAGGATTGTAGGAGCTGGCTTGGGTGCTCAGAGGTTTCTGGGTCGCTGTGCTGTCTGGAGGGTCTTGTCTTAGAAAGGTCTCATGTTATCTGCAGATAGAATGTTGACTTCTCGACGATAATTGGAGCCTCTGAACATCCGGGTACACACATGTGGCATGCAACCATGCGGACAATAATACTTGGACACCATGATAAAGATGCACCCTGGCAGCTGACCCCATGTTGCCCGTTCAAAGTCTTGGATTGGCAAGGTAAGTCAGGTCTAAGACTTGCCTTGTGGGTACATGTGTGTTAGCACACATGCACAAGTCAGGATCTTGGCCTCCGGCAGTCCTCCCGATGGAAAACAAATAAAGCCAATATGTGCAAGACACGACGAAACATGAATCTGAGAGAGTACTATGAAGCATATTGTTGCCTGAACCAAAACCACAGGCATGGTATGGCTTACAACCTAGAATGAATGTCTCTCCTTCTTCCTTGATGGACTGCACAAAGCTTCGGATCACCCCTACCGATTTCTCGACTGTGTGGCCGAGCCGATGGCTTTATGATGTACAGCATTCAACCCATTATTTGCATGGAAACAAGCACACACCACTCAGACTCAGCCGAAGTGCCTGGAGAAATCTACACAAATGATGCTAAAGCATGCCGTATACACATGCTGGCCGACTTGTCCAATAATGCCAGTCGGATGTGTCAGACTGGCTCTGTCGCTGCCACACTCGCTCACACATCATTCCGAAACTTCCTCAGAAATGCATTGTGGGCATCGTCGAAGCTGAAACCCTCCGAGTTGATCTTCGCCTGCATGAAGAGCAGATAGACCTCCTGCATCTTCGGCCCCTTCATCCCTGCCTTCTTAACATCCTGGAAGCACTCCCGGATCGACAAGAAAAGGTCACGGCCCTGTTCGTTCATGGGCGGGCGCCGTCCAGCGAATGTCGGGGCTTCCCCTCTCTTGGCACGGGGCTTCTTGTCTTTGCCCCGATTTTTTCCTTCAGGTGTTGCTTCTTTGGCTTCAGGAAACAGCTCCCGCTTAGTCGCAACGATCTTTGACTCTGTCTTGTCAGCCTTCTTCTTGCTCTTGGTGGCCGATTTGGCTTTGGCCTTGCTCTTGGGGTTCGCCTTCATGGGTGTGGCCTTTGGGGAGCTCTTCGGTGTCTTGCTGTGAGGGCTCGGGCTCGCCTTCATGGGTGTGGCCTTTGGGGAGCTCTTCGGTGTCTTGCTCTGAGGGCTCGGGTTCGCCTTCATGGGTGTGGCCTTTGGGGAGCTCTTCAGTGTCTTGCTCTGAGGGCTCGGGCTCGCCTTCATGGGTGTGGCATTGGCTGTTGGGGTCCTCTTCGGCGTCTTGCTTTTGGGGCCTGTGGGGCTTTTGCTCTTCGGGGTCTTGCTCTTGGGAGTCTTGATCACCGCTTTGCCTGCAGGACTTCCTTTCTTCGGGGTCAGAGACTTTGTGATCTTGGGAGTCTTCATCTCCGGCTTGACGTCAAAACCCTTCGTCTTCACAGGGCTCCGGAACATCGGCTCATCCAAGCTAAGCACACATGTGTGTGCACTTTGCTCAGTATCTTCAATGGCAGAAGATCCCACCCACAAAGCAGCCATTTGACGCTTGGAAGCACACAACACCACAGCAGCTCGAATCACAGATGGCTTTGCAAGAACAGGGATCTGACATGTTCATGAATCAGACTCGGCATTCTTGCTAATACTGCAGCACAACAGTGAAGCCAGCCATCCTGCATGCATCCGTTCGGTTCCGTTTCAATCCACGGGCTTCAGGCAGTAGTATGGCCATGCAGCATGGCGCGGAACATCTCATCTGGGCAACTCTTCACTGATGGAAGCAAAATGTCGGCACTGGCAGCCTGTTGTTGCAAAGACTTCCGGTCACCCATAGAAATTACCCAAGCAATTTTCTGAATCAGAACCCTGCTGCAACCAATGCCCGACCGGCCAATCAGTGAACCTGTTGTTGCCTGCTGTACCGGGCTGGCTTTCCTTCTGCTTGTGAAGTAGGCAACAATTGAACTGCAAGTGTCTGAGAGAGTTACTCTTCATGCAAACGGTCAGCCAGACAATGTCCAATGTCTACGAGAGGGGCAACCTGTACAACTTGCCAGCCTCTACTTTCATGTCATGTGTCAGGAAAATCCCAGGCTTCTGGGGAAATATTCCCTTGGAGCTGTCGGTCAAATTATACTTGAGCCTGTGAACAAGCTTCAAGTGTTGGCCCAGATCGGTCCCACTGAAAGACAGCAGACTGCCACCGTTGTTGGCCGATGGGGTTTGGTTTGCTGGCAAAGGCTTCTTCTCAAAGCAGCACTCCTTTGTCATGTTGATCTTGTAGCTGTCCTAGCATAGCGGGGCATTGCATGAAAGACACACTGAGGCATTGAACCCTGAATCCCCACCTCAGCGACGGTGATTTCATGACATGCCATACTTGGCTGGACGATGGCATGCTGCTCCAAGAACTTGAGGAAGCTCTTGATGGTGGTGAGGCCCTCTTCGAATGCCGGCACGTTGCCCAGCTCATGGAAATGGAATGCTTTCATGTCCGGGGAGTCAAACTTGTACTCCATGAGCCATGCGTTGTTGGCCTCCTGCCTCTTCTTCAAGACATCGTCCTTGATGTACTCACCCCAAAGCAGCAGCAAGGGCTTTTTGCAGCTGATGATGGTGCTTTTCTTGGCCAACAACCACAGCTGCTTCTTGGCATCGATGAGCAAATCCATGTCAGCTGCACTGATCTCCACCAGGGGCTTCTCCAACTGAGCCTTGGTTTCGGCGGCTGGGGCCAGGCCCAGCAATGCCTCCATTGGGTCGGATTCATCTGCCAGTGGAGCCATGCGCTTCTGGCCCTTGAATGGCACACCCGAGACATTGAACTCCTTGTCGTGCGCCGCCACCACTGCATCAAACTGAATCTTGCATGCATTGAAGCGGCCATCCGGCGAGTCTAGCCAAGCCTGCCGAAATGGCAGGGCAGCCTTCTGCCCTTCGCATTCAACCAGAGGCATGGTCATGACAAAGTCTTCCTCATTGTACTGCGGCGACTTCATGGCTGTGTAGATCTTGGGCGTGTAGCCGGGCAGAGTGAGGATCTTGTCATCCACCATCTTCTGCATGTAGTTCATGGTTCCCGAAATCAGCCACTGCTGCATCCCTCGGCGGTGGTCAGTCCCACTATCGTCTTTGGCCCAAACAATGCTTGCTAACTTACCCTGAGGCAACACAGACTTGGGCTGTGTGTTGAAGTGAAGCAGTGCCTTCGTGAGTGACAAATCATAGGGCAGTATGTCTACATAGACAGCCGGCTTTGCCAATGCTGATGTGGGCATCCCATGCCAGAGTCGTGGCAGGAGTTTGTGCCAAAGCTGCTGCCCTGACATACTCTGCTTGAGTCGCTGCGACTTCGACAAGCCGGATCCGGAGTGCAACATGGACGGATCGGGAACAATGTACTCGCTGGTGCTCAACAGGGGCACATCGGCAACCGTTGTCCGTACCCAGAGTGCCGAGGATGAGAATCCTGAAACAAGCTGCCCGGATTCCTCGACATCCGAAACGACCATGAAGAACTCATGAAACCCTCGGCGTCGGGAGTGGTTCGGGATGG
Source organism: Symbiodinium sp. CCMP2592 (assembly GCA_905221615.1). Classification (NCBI taxonomy): domain Eukaryota; class Dinophyceae; order Suessiales; family Symbiodiniaceae; genus Symbiodinium; species Symbiodinium sp. CCMP2592. The sequence continues at coordinate 1,147,107 of CAJNDT010000824.1, read as the reverse complement.
AGGATTCGGCAAAAGTGAGAGTGCCCCGGCGAACGGACATGTGGAGCTCATCTGTGCGCAATTGGGTCTCGGCTGTGGCCACAGCCTCGTTCAGCTTCTTTTCCGAGTAAGCGGACCCCCACTCTGCACAATTGGGTGCAAACACAAGGCCACAAGTGAACTTTGGGTTGCCATTCACAAACTCGGACACAGCAGTGCCAATCTGGACAATGTACTTACTGAAGGCCGAGCCCAGCTTCGTGAGGTCACAGACCATGACTTGGAACAGGTCTGGTGCCACAGAGAACTTGTGCACAGCTGACTGCACAGTGGTACTCAGGAACCCGGGATTGTCAAGAAAGTACACAGGAGTTGAACCATCCACCAGCTCCTTCGTGGCCTTTTCCAAGTCATCCTTCTCCCGGAGCAGGAAAGTTGTTCGGTCCGCACTGTTCTTCGTAGTCCATTGTTTCATGGCATCCAAGTACTCCCGCCACAAGTGCTCTTCCTGGGCGAGCCGTGCTGTAACCGCCTTCAGGCGAGCTTGCTCAAGTTCCGACTCTGCCGCGGCCGCCACCACTTGCAGTGACTGCACATTGGTGTTCGTACCCATGAGCACACTAATGAACCGGAAGTCCTTTGCCACGATCTTTGCATCACATGTTCTGCATTTCTCCGTCATTTCTCGGTCGAATTGCCCACGCAGAAACTGTGTCTCAGCCTTTGCGAAGACAGTGGGGCCCAACATCTTTTCGAAGTCAGTGGCAAAGTGACACCACAGGCAGCACATGTCATACCCGATCTGTGGGTTCGGATCACGAAGTTTTGGCGCTCGGAAGGCAAGGTTGATGGACTTCTTGGCAGTGTTCATTGCTTCCTTGAGGGATCGCAGGAAGATTGCAATTTGCCTCATGAGGAATGTGAGGTTCTTCAGTGCACTGCAAGTGAGTATCAACTTCCATTCTGACCCGATGGACATGTCTGCCGGCAATGCCCTGTCCGTCCACTTCACAAGTGTCCTCAGTGGGATGGCACTCTCCGTTGCCTTGAAGGCGTCCCAATGCTGGCTCAGCACCGAGAGGTAGCGCTTGTCTTGCAAAGGGAGTAACTTGAGCATTTGTCGCTCGGCGTCAGAGATTCTACCCGAATCCACAGAGGATCGCCGATTGAAGTCAGCGATCTTGGAATCGATCACTGCCGAATAGACGAGGCCTTGCTTGGCAACACTGAGCGAGAAGCTGTGGAAGAGCTGGATGATATCAGGTCGTGTTGATTCTGCTACAACCATCTTGCTGAGAATGCTCCTTTGCAGCAAGTCTTCGTCCGACGAGTACGATTCGAACGTGCACTTGATGTAGAGGCACGACTTGATCAAGGGCACAAACTCGACGAATTCAGCATCCGACAAGCCTGCCTGTTCGATGAGTGCCAGGACACACTTCGTGGCCACACTCCTTGTCATGCCGACGGCATGAGAAACAGTGAACTTCTCAATCGGGTCCCCAACCACACATGTGCTTGGAAAATACACACTGAGAGGATACTTGGCACTTTGGAAAACTCCATCCAGGAAATTACGAACAGTCTCGAGAATGTTGATGGCCTTTGGCTTTCCACGGAGAGCGGATGCCTCCCCAAAGCCGAGGAACCACGTAGGCAGAAGCAGGTCCAGGACTTCAAATGCCAGGAGGGTACACATCTTGATGAGCAGGAGGACGCCAGCCACCGGACCCAGCCAAGACATTCTGCACACGAAGTTGCTGCTCCTCCAGCATGCTCGCCATGTCTGGGAGAGATGCCAGCCAATCCATTGGATGCAAGCAAGTGTTTGCATCCTCGATGTCGGCTACAGCGAAGAGCTTCTTCATGACATGTTCCACCTTGCTTCTTGTAGCTGTGGACACCATGGTCCTTGGAATCTCTAGCATTAACCCAGTAAATCGACCAGAACTTTGCCGTTGCATTTACATTCCGAACTGTGTTTGTTACAGGCCCTGTAGCCAACATTGCTTGGTTCACGCGAGGACGGGCCAACAAACAAACGCCACAGCACTTGCTGCCGTATGTAAGTTGGGCCTCTATAACGTAGACTGACCTATGTTGGCCCTGGGGGGTGCAGGCAACTCAACGTTGCCCGCAAATGCTGGCAACGTGTTCTGTTGGATTTGTGTGGTCTGACACCTGCTGCCCCTGATGATCCTCAAGCTTTGGTGGCTACGGGGGGTGTAGCCACCAAAGTTCTAGTGTCATTACCTGGCCTGGGCTGCCGCTAATGCAATTCGAGACCTTTGGTGGCTACACCCCCCAAAGCCACCAAAGGTCCAGCCTCATTATCTGGCCCAGGCCCTGCTAATGACTCTGGGCCTTTGGTCGCTACGGGGGGTGTAGCCACCAAAGGTCCCGACTGCATTAGCACAAATGACGTCATTTGCGGGCCGCGGGGCACCCTAATGACGTCATTAGGGCAGGCCCCCCCCCTAATGACGTCATTAGTGGCCCGACCCCCCGCTAATGACGTCAGTAGCGGCCCGACCCCCCACTAATGACATCATTAGTGGCCCGACCCCCCACTAATGACATCATTAGTGGCCCGACCCCCCACTAATGACGTCATTAACGGCCCGACCCCCCGCTAATGACGTCATTAACGGCCCGACCCCCCGCTAATGACGTCATTAACGGCCCGACCCCTCACTAATGACGTCATTACCGGCCCCACCCCTCACTAATGCCGTCATTACCGGCCCGACCGTCCCCCCTCCTGGCCCTGGCGGTGGGTTTGGAGAGTGCTGCTGGGTTTGGCTACAAAACTGCAGAATGTTCAGGCATGTAGCACAACATCTTCTTTGTGTTGGCTCCTCATGCTGCTGCCAGTCGGGCACTGGGTTTCGAGAGTGCTGCTGGGTTTAGGTACAAAACTGCAGAATGTTTTGGCATGTAGCACAATATCTTGTTTGCAATGGGTCGTGATGCTGCTGCCAGCCGGGCGGCGGGTTTCGAGAGTGCTGCTGGGTTTGGGTGTTCGCCTCTTGTGACGAACCGGGGAACATCGAATTATGATGTCCACACTCTCCAGGTTTAGTGCTCATCCATGAGGGTCATGCTGGAGCCCTCCGGTCCGGATGGATCTCTGCATGTGGGTCTTTAGTGTGTTCGACAGATACATAGTATGCTTTTTTTTTGGGGGGTAGCATCCGCTGCACATGATGAGCCTGTCACATGGCCAATTGGTTTCGAAAACTGTTTTGCTGCAAGACGGTGGGGGGATTCAATATTGACAACCTCAAGTCAGAACAACCCGCCCGGAGTGTAATGGTGCACAGCACCAAGCCTTTGTTGCAGAGGAAGGAGAATAATGAATGCAATGTGCTATCCCTTATGTCGGCACTGCAACAGGGAGTCTTGTTAACCAGATAGGACACCCCCAATTCCAAGCAAGTCCATTGTGAAGTCAATAATAGACTATCCCACAGCCCCAAGCCCAACTGAGGCCAATTGGTTCTAAGTGCCCAAATTCAAAGGCGGGAAGGGGCCGCTCCGGGGCTATTTACTTCATCTGGCAGAGAAATACTCCAGCACAAGCCTTTTTGTTCTTACGATTCATGTGAAAAAAGGCAGCCCGGAGACCCAAAGCCAACAGAAATGCAGAACACAACATAATAAAAAAGTGGCTCTCTCTCACTGTCTCTCTCTCTCTCTCTCTCTCTCTCTCTTGCTCGTTTTCTGTCTCTCTCTCTCTCTCTCTCTCTCTGTCTGTCTGTCTCTCTCTCTCTCTCTCTCTCTCTCTCTCTCTCTCTCTCTCTCTCTCTATATGACTCTATATATATATATATATACACACATTGCCCATGCAGAGTGAGCCAAAGGGCCCCATTTTTCCAGTGGTTCTTTTCATTCATGCTTTGATTGAGGCCTTGCAAATGTCTCGGGTTTAGCTTGCTGCAGGAGAAGCCTAACACAGTGACAGTGGTAGTGACTCAAGAAAAGTAGAGTCAAGCTAAGTATGTCCTCAGGAGTGTTCTTTCAAGTAGTGGGGCCACACATGAGGGCATGACTTTCGTGTCCGGGCCATCAACTTTGAAACTGTGAGGTTTGCCAGACTTTTTGCTAGCTTTCGACAGAATTTGCCATACAACAACACTAAAACCTTGGACTACCTTGCCCACACCCCAGCTGCCCTGTTCAATAGTAATTTGATTGAAAATAATCTGGCCGTGCCCAAGAATCCGGAGAACCCACGAAACTGGAAGCAGTGTTATCTTTATCTTGCTCTGGTCAGAATTCAGAAGCCTTCAAATCTGGATAAGAACGATTGCTCTCGCATGTCTTTGTTGGAGAACATTCTCAATCGATATTATTGGGCTCCTGGATTAAATAAAAGCTCTGTAATACTTAACCCGCTCATCATGGCAGCAGCATGAGATCCGACACAAAGAATATATAATATATTACACTGCATGCCTGAACATTCTGCAGTTTTATGGCTGGGAGGATGGTCTGTTCCAGGAAACCAGTTCAAAACCAAATGGACCTACTCCCCGCACCGATCCTTCTTCCCATTTCCATCCCCCACAAAACAATGCTACTGTTTTCTGGGCTGGTGTTGGATTGTGTGTGTGTGTGTAGCATTTCTTCGTGCCGAATGCCGACCCCCTGCCCCCAAAACCTTTTTCCGCCCCCGAGCCCCCCCCCAAGGCACACGGGAGTGTCGTGAAAATGAATTGTTGGTCCTAGAAATCATGCTGCATTTTTTGGCATGGTTGTGGTGGGGTGGGTTCGGTCGAGAGATACACAGAACCGGACCATCAAGACCGGGTGTTGGCCGTTGAAGAGCCCTGTGTTGTGTTGCTACATGCCACCCTTCAGGAAGTGCTGCTTTTCAGAAAGAAGAAGTTCAGTGAAGACCATCCGAGCACCCCCATCCCCGAAGAATTTTTTCACCCTCTCCACCGCCCCTCCCCCTGAATTCCGCTGCAAGCACAAAGCAAATGCCCTAATCCTAACCCCCCGCCCCCACCCATGCAGGAGTGTCTCAGTCTCGTGTCCTGCAAAAATGGTCTGCCCTGGGAGTCATGGGCTATTTGCTGCCACTCTGGTGGGGTGCTAGCTTCGGTTCAGGGTGTCCAAGTCTTAGTAGAATGTTTGCTTGCTCATCCTGCCATGTCTGACAGACAAGATGAAGGGCTTGGCCTGAGGCTTTTGTGAGATTCACGATGTGGGAGCACTGAACATCATGTAGCCGAAGCTACACATCTAGGCAGAACTGATCATTGAGTCGAGGCTTACTTAGGTAAGTAAGTATCGTTGCTTTCCTTGCAGAAATTGGTACCAATGTCGGCAAGGAATCCTGTTCTTTCCAGAATCAAGCTGGGCCAAAGAGTACTGAACATCTTTAGCTAAGAATCATTGTTTTCCTTGCAGAAATTGGTACCAATTTCTGCAAGGAATCCTCTTCTTTCCAGAATGCAGCTGGGCCCTCACTCTGGCTCATCACACTAGTCGCAGGAGCACTTGGCACCAGTGTTGCTGATGCAATCCTATGTACATATTCGGTGCACTCCAGAGGACTTAGTTCCATACTCGGCGGCAGTCCACAGGACCTAGTTCGATGGCTTATCTCTGGCTGAATGCTAAAGACAGGTGTGCAGCCGCTTTCCGACCCTACTACCCTGCCTCTGTACTGAGAATGATGGTTTTACTTGCATTTCTCTGACATCTCAAGGCAATCGACTTGCATCGACTAGCAGATTCCGGACTTTGCACTGAGCGCTCTTGGAGGCCTACCCTAGAAGAACTTGGAGGGCTTTGGGGGGAGGGTATTCAAGGTCTCATAATGTCACGAGGCCCGGGCTTGACTGCACATGGGTGGAGTCAGCTGAGCAATAACGGCTTGTGCAGGCTTCCACTTCGGTTGCTGGCAAGTGAAGATTCTCCGGGGATGCCGTTAATGAACACAGATGCTTCTGGACTATGAAGGGGCAACGAGGCTCCTGCTCCAAGGAGCACCGACAATGTAAGAAGGAAACCGATGATGTTCACGCAAACTTGCCACTCCTACATGCCAAATCCATGCCAGTCAAGCAAACGATGTGCAGCTGCAGTCATGTCACAGCCAGAGTCACAATGGAGAACCTGCTTGATTGCCTGTGGCAGGGCGGCTTGGTGTCCGGGGTGGCTGTGTTGGGTGCTCAGAGGTTTCTGGGTCGCTGTGCTGTCTGGAGGGTCTTGTCTTAGAAAGGTCTGATGTTATCTGCAGATAGAATGTTGACTTCTGGGTCTGACTGTTGTATGTTGCATGGATGCCTGTCAGTTTAGGACAATGTGATATTGTCATAGTTGTAACAGCAGTTTGTTTTCAAGTTCTAATGTCTCGATTGAGGACAGCTGCTTGGGTTCCCTGTCCAGGCCGGCTATGTAAACGATGCTGACGACTCATCTGGAAACACATGTGCATGTGAGAACCTAGGACCTAGGAAAAAACACATATCACTGTGCAGCTTGTGCTAGATTTCTTCAGCCGGTGCAAGATGTAAGTGCCACAATCCGAATCCCATTGCAGCACAAGTGGGTTACCTCTCAATGTCAAGCGATCCGAATGTCGACAGAAGCCCCAGAGGTTTCAAACGCTTCAGCTGGGGAAGTAGACCCTGCATGAAACGTCGAAGATTCTAGGGGCTGATGCTGGGACTTCATGTATTATCTATACAGATCTGATGTCTTTGCTCTCGGCAAAGCCTGGCTGCTCGGTGGCCAGAAGACCTGCCACAGTGTGGATGCTGGCACATGTCGTGCAGGAGCACTCATGCAGAAAGACACACTGTTCAAGCATTCCCTCTTGGAAGTAGTGTCGACAGGTGTGACTAGTGAAGGTTGAGCCTCCAAACATAAATGTTCAACACACACCATGCCTTGTCTAGAGACGAAGTAAATTTAAAGAGCCCCCGAGTGCTTGACCCTGTCATGTACCATGAAGTCTCGATGATTTTGCATTGTAGGCTTTCACTGTCAACTGCGGATCGCTGGAAGGCCACACTAAGCAACAAACATGCAGCACTGAGGAGCAATTCAGGATCAAGCATGGTGCTGCCCCCGCCTCGGCACACAGTCGTGGGACCTCGGGCAGTTGCTGGCTCTGTCTCACTCTTTCTCAGCAGTTGTTTGCATCCACTAAGACAAAGCCACACAGGAGCAGGCAGAAGGCATCAGATCAATGTTGGTCGGACAGGTGGAAGGCTCACTGCAATTTGAACTGTGGGGCACTCGCACTCCAAACTCTTTTTCGCTGCCGTCGCAATCATATGCCATGCCATGCCCATCTAGTTCAAATCACTCGAGTCGGAAGTGTGCTGATGTCCAATCTTCGGCATCGCTTTGCTTTGTGGTTTGCTTTTTGCACAGCAAGCAGCCACGAACTCCTCAGAATGCCAAGGCTGTGGATGGGCCCGCGGAATCTGTCCAAGGAGCGGTGACAGATCAATGAGTTTTGGGTTTGGGGGCGTCAGGTTTAGATTACAGGGTTCATGAAAGGCATGAGTTGGCCTCATTCTGCACACCAAGCCTACTGCCAAGACTCACCAGGCCGTCTGGCATACACAAGCCCTGAATTTAACACAAATTGTTCTTTTCACCGTTCCTGCCTGAGCTCGCCGACGCGGAGCCTCTGCGGGCTCTGGCACTGATCCAGTGCTAGCAGATGCAGCAGTCGGCTCCACATGCGGACTCGGATGGCTCGGCACCTGCAATGGAGTGCTCCCCAAAATGTGGTTCAGCATAAGCTAAGCCAAGCCTTTGCACCAATAATCAGCACCCTATACTATTTAAGGTGATGTCAGAAAAGCGGCAACAATTAGCCATTTCTGAAATCGTCTGGGCCTCGTCATTCGGGTGAGGATAGGATGGTGGAGGCAATGGCGGTGGTGGCAATGGAGCCATCTGTGCCGCTCGTCTTGCTGATGGGCGTGTGGTCTCCTCCGTGATCTCCGTCACCCTTGGCCCCGCCCCGTAGTGTGGCTCATCGAAGACCTCCGTCACCGTTGGCCCCGCCCTGTAGTGTGGCAGTGGCTCATCGAAGACCTCTGTCACCGTCGGCGTAGTTGTACTGTGGCTCCTCGTCGAAGACCTCTGTCACTGTCGGCCCGGCTCCACCCCACCACACGGAGCCTGCTCCGCCCCAGCAGCCTTTACCTTCCCAGGACCTTGGGTCCCATTTTCCAGCTGCAGACTTTCCGCCCTTCCACGACAAGTCCAACTCGTGGTGCTCCGAGGGCTTTCCGGCTGCGGACTTTCCGCCACCCTTCCAGGACCAGTCCAAGTAGTGCTCTGATGGCTTTCCACCCGCGGACTTTCCGCCGCCCTTCCAGGACCAGTCCATCAACTCGTAGCTGTAATGCTCTGGCACACCCTTGGACTTTCCGCCCTTCCAAGACCCGTCAGACTCTTTTGCCCAAGCTGCAGTGTGCTCAGCCGGCTGCCTCCCCACCGGTAGGGGCCGTTGGCCTAGGCTCGCCTCTGTCACCACATGGCTGACACCCAAGAGGTTCCGCACCTGCAGGGACATGTCAGAAAGTGACCTTCTTCTATAGATTCTTCAGATGTTCAGCTTCCTTCTGGGGTCTGGGCTAAGAACCTCCATGTTACAAGAAGCCTGTACCTGTCACCCAAATGATGCCCTTTTGTGCAGAGACCCCTTCCCGGCCTCTCTGCGCAGATGCCAGTTGCTTGTGGACCCCAGAGCATCCCGGTCCCGGCCCCTGGATCGGCTCCTGGTCCTGCTCCTGCTGTCGCCGCGCCTCCTTCGTCGCCTGTCACGCGACCGCGAGCGACTTCTGTCTGTGGCAGCCCTGAGGAGAGCTTCCAGCACTCGGCGAGAAGACATGGCAGAGTTCGAGAACCGAGCTTTAAAGTCTATGACTTGCTCTGTTGCTCTCAAGTCCTTGTCAGTAATTAGTGCACCGGAGATCTTTTGCCTATGCCACACACAGCAAGGAATGTCCTATGCCACAGGCAGCAAGGAATGTATGCGAACCATAACCGCAGCATGCACATGTCCAACACAAAGCTGCTTCCTGCAACGAGCTCTCTGTGACCCTGCAACGAACAACAGCTGCACATTGCTTCAGAATGGGTTTTCCGGAGCTAAAGCAAGAACAACATAAAGTCATACAACATAAGAGGATGCCAAGAACATGAATTTGATACTAGCTCTGCCTAGACTTAGAGCAGCATAATAAGCCATCCCAACTTCTGCTCTCAGCCCCCGACTGAAGGACGGCCCAGCACAGCTGCGCCCAGAACAGCTCGAGCCCAGGCAGAAGGAAAGTTGGAGTGTAAGTGCTGCTAGTGTGAGATCACATAGTAGGCGTCTGAGAAAGAAGGCAGGACCGAGTGCAACACAATATAATATCACAAAATGACATGCCTGTGCTGTTTTCCTTGGGACTTGTCCTGTGCCAGGACCACATTTCATCTCCATCACCTGGCAGTGCGAGAACAAAGATGCTGCCCTCACCAATCCGAGGCTGCCGAACATAGTGAACTCACAGAGGTCAGCAGTTTGCTTGGTCTGCACCGACAAATGTTGAGTGGCTAGATAATCAAACTCCTGCTATCAAGAGGCACCTGCTCTGGCAAAAGCTGCTCGGGCTGTCTGCCACCGACGAACCTCCCCTTGGGACCTCATGCAAGAAACATCTTTGCTGCATCTCGCAATCATCCTAGCTCAAGCTGTGCTGTAGCACTCGAAGATCCTTCAACATGCCATGTCCCAAAAAGAAGACTGTGCCGGCCAGCGCAGGGCCCAAGCAGAAGAAGACTCAGAAGGCTACAGTTGCACTGTACGCACGAACCAGCTCAAAGACCAATGCTGACAGCGATCTTGTGCTGAGAGAAGATTGCTTGCTAGGGCCCTTCGGTTGTGGTCTCTTTTCCTCGTCTTGTGAAGTTTGCTGCGGTTCCAAGAAAAAGCCCTCTTCTTAATAGTGCGAGAGAATTATCGGCTTTCACATCTGGCCGTGTCTGACACAAGTAAAAGGGCTTCACCTCAGACTTCTGTCGGATGAGCGACAGAAGCATGCTGAAAATCATGCAGCCGAAGCTTTTCATCTAGGCGGAGCTGCTCATGAGCCCAAGCTAAGAAACTGAAACCGAGTATCGCTGTTATCTTTGCAGAAATTGGTACCAATTTCTGTCAACAATAACAACCTCATCAGTCTAGAATGAAACCAAGCTCTGACATCGGCTCCTGACACTTGGCCCCGGATTTGAGAAGGACTTGGTACCAAGTACTGCTCAAATCCTACCTCATTGCTCCTGTTCGCCTGAAGTAGTACGAACATTGTCCGATTCATGAAATAAAACCCGACACCCAGATTCCCCGATGAAACCCAGGATGAAACCCACCACCCAAAAGCCGGCAGCACCACAAACTCACACAGTAATCCGAAGTCCTGAGCTTTCAAGGACAGTGCACCTCGCCAGTTCCAGGCAGCCAGAGCAGCTCTCGTCAAAGCAGGAGTGTCCTGCAAAGGCATGGCACAGGTGCAGGAATGTATCAGTGGGGCTGCCCCACTGACCTCCCGGAAGAAGCTCTTGAAGCTACTTACAACAGCCTCAGAAGTCTACTGCGAGAGCGCAAGAGCCATCGCCAGGAACATGTCATGTAATACAACCTTTCTATTGGTTCTTGGGTTCGTATTTTCGGAACTAACTGTCCGTGCACCTCTGTTGAGCCCTGTCAAGCTAGACTTAGAGGAGTTCGGAGATCGGGGAGCAGATCCACGACATGGCAGAGAAGAAGGGTGTGAAAATCGTGTGCCAGGACTTGCCCGGGTTGTTCATACACAACGCAAGCCCCATGGAGAAGTTCACCCGGAAGCTTGTGCTCTCACTTTTTGAGCTGGAACGAGACATCCTTGTCAATCGCCTTTACTCGGGACTCTGTGCGAAGCGTGCCACCAGCAGCAGACTCAATCAATGTGGGTCACCCAAGGCCAATGGACGCAAGTCCATCCTGGAGAAACTCAAACCCAGCAAGAAAGTGGTGGCTCGCCTGAAGTCCCTTCTCAAGCAGCGCGAGAAAGGCAGCTATGGGTGGCGTCCTCTGGCCGTGAAGTTCGCAGCTGCATTGGGCTTCAAGAGGAAGAAGACCTTGAGTGTCCAAACCGTGAGGCGCATGTCGAAGGAACTCAGCCACATGTAGTGCTAACATGCTTGCCCCCAGGCCCCTGTCCTGGCGAAAGCCCCGAAGCATTTAAGGAGGATGCTAGCATGTTCTTAAATGTTAGAAGGCTAAGGCCCTCTGCCAGGGCTCGGGTGGAAAGGGCAAGTTCAACTTCTCAGGTTTGTATGCTTTCTGGCATGTGCACATCGTCTAATTTACTCCCAGTATGTTCGAAGCACGACAGTCATGGCCGCAAATAAAGGCTATGACATGTTGCTGCAGGCCAGACTCGCAGCAGCTAATGTACCCAGACAGGCACTGGAAGTGCAGAAAGAACCGGGCTCTTGTTGCCTTGCCTTGTCTAGTGTTTCGGCTACAGAAAGAAAAGCAGCTCAACTTTCGGCCGACCACAGCTGATAAGAACCACCCTCAACCGTGGGGCTCACACCATGGCTCGATGCTCACGTCTGACGGAGAAGTTAAGCACAAATGTGTGACAGGTGTCAGGGAAGGTAATCTGCATGTGCTGGGTGTGCTGTGAATGCATTATTAGTTGCTTTGTTGGTTTGTTTTGGGGCTATGCATGTGCAGCCAGAATATTAGCTAAGCCTGTCCTTCACAGGGTGGGGTGGACTGCGATGTGGGCAGGGGATTTCAACATAATTAACAGGGGGTCGTAAACCTAAGTTTTCGAACCGCCACCCATGATTTCGAGACGCCCAGGCGTTTTTCGAGACACAATGCAGCCACCCTCCCTTCCCCACATTCTACTGCAGAGGAGTTGGCGGAAATCATGGACATCCAGAAGGCTTGCCTGCATCAAAGGTGGGTAGGCTGTCAGTTAAGCTTTCTGGCGCTGTGATAGCGCATGGTGCATGTTATTTGCTGTCGGAAAGACATCACAGCTCAGCTAAGCATTCTGGCGCTGTGATAGCGCATGGTGCATGTTATTTTCTGTCGGAAAGACATCAGGCGCTGTGAAAGCGCACACACACACACACATGAAGATGCAGCGACTATATCGAAGTAGAAAAGACATTGATTCAACCGGCAGGCCAGCCTTCAATGAAAGCCGAAGATCAGAGTGTTCAGGCCTCAGAGTGCATAGTTTTGTCAAGATGCATCACTGAAGTGGATTCTGTTGGCGCAACAACATGCAGCTTGCACTGTCCTGTGCTGCACACCAAAGGCCCAAGAAGGTTTCTGAGTTCATGAACTACAAAGATCATGGCAGCTTCATCGAGCGGTGAGGTTCTTGGGCCCTTGTCGTCGATGGTCAACTATATGCAGAAGGAGTATGGGTCGAGCTGGGACGGTTGGGACTACGGCTATGGTGGCTCCTGGGATGAAGGTGAGGAGCAAGGAGAAGAAGTGGGAAAGGGTAAAGGTGGTGGAAGCAGGACGACGGTGCAGGCAAAGGGCAGGCAGGGCGGGATGGCCCTGCGTGCCAGGTTCGAGGACGGAACCCAGGAGAGGACACGGACCCAGGCTGAGCGTGAGGCGATCAGGGCTCCACTTTTGAAAGACATCAAGGATCTCAAAGCACGGCTGGCGAGTGTTCAGAGCGAATCGGACCACATGGTTCGCCAGCTGACTCTTTGCCAGGCAGGGCCGGGCAGGGAAATCCCATCATTCGCGGTCCCCAGAACAAACCTTTTCTTGGGCAGGGCATCAACAAAGACTATAAGGAGAGGGCCGAGATGGCGGAGGCCACTAGTTTGTGTTGGTGTTGTGCAAGTGAAACTTGTGTCCAATGCCTTGTTTGTTTCCAGGGCCGAGTGCGCAACTTGAATCTGGACCTCATGGATGCCAAGTCCGCAGAGGAGGCCTTTACTGCCCGGTTTCCACACAGTTTGAAGCTCATTCTTGAAGTGGTTTCTTGCCAGGCCCACTTGAAGTCGAACGACGACCTTAAGAAGCAGCTTGAGGCATGGTAGCCATGCACAATCACAGGCCATTCATCCTGCAAGCCCTTTTCTGAGGATTGCAAAAAGATGGTCACAAGCCTGGAGGCGATTAGGGGTTCGTTGTTGGCAAGTTGTGCACTGCAGAATGTCACAGTGTCCACAGGCTTCCCTGAAGGCGAAAGAGAAGGAAGTCCATGCAGCCCAGGAAAGCATTCCGGGTCCATACAATCTACCGTATGTTGAATAATTTCATTTTGACAGGCGTGCAGTGACGAAAAGGACAAAGAGCTGAAGGAAGCCCAGGCGGGTCAAAACAAAGTGAATGCAATGCAGAAGTGTCACAGTGTCCACAGGCTTCCCTGAAGGCGAAAGAGAAGGAACTCCATGCAGCCCAGGAAAGCATTCCGGGTCCATACAATCTACCGTATGTTGAAGAATTTCATTTTGACAGGTGTGCACTGACGAAAAGGACAAAGAGCTCGAGGAAGCCCAGGCGGGTCAAGACAAAGTGAATGCAATCTAGCATATGTTGCAGAACTGTCACAGGCAGTGCTGCAGCAGAAGGACAAAGATCTCCATGCAATCCAGGCAAGCAGTGAACACGATCTTGCTTTCACAGTTACTGTGATGTGCTGCTAGGAGAACAAGGCCAGGTGGAAACTCGAAGCACATGCCATGAAGCATATGCTAGGAAGGCCGGATTTATTGTTAGTTAGCGAGTTGAACTATATTAACATGCTTCGTTCACCTTGCTATGTCAGGAAGTTGCACGCATGGTGGAAAACGACATGCTGGTGCGGTGCAACACTCTGATGGCCCGGAAGGCCGAGCAACATGACTGATTGGGGCTCCGACAGCTTTTGCATCTGGCAGGATGAAGAGATTCAAGTCCTCCAGGATGAGATCAAAGAATCGCAGGCCCCAGACACACATCAGGAAATTGCACAATGTTTGCTTTTGCATTACCGACTGCTCAACTCAGACTTCACTGCCAGGCTTTGGTCTCAGACACTTTGAAAGTTCTTTCCAATGCCGGCTCCATACATTCTACTCCCACTCCATAGTAGCTTATGTGCCTTGCAACAACCTGATCTGTAGGCAGCAGAGGAGCCATCACCCACGTCACCGGCAAATGCAGTGGCCCCACTCAAGTTGGCATTGGGTATCAGTCCTACTTCATTGCTCACCCTCAGGCCTCCGAGCGATCCTCGACCACCGAAGTGGCGGCTGCCTGAATCAGAGAGCTCAGACAGGCTGGATGTCTAGATGGTGCCTGCCCAGGTGTCGAGACAGAGTGACTCAGAGTCGTCATCACACGCAGGAGACTCAGAAGCATACATGAAGATCAAGATCAGGTCTGTGTATGTTATGTTGCAACAAGGTCCGATCAAAACGAAAGCGCTCAGACTCACAGTGACAGGCAGGGACCCTAGCACATGCAGCCAGCACACATGTATGTTCAGCTTGCCGCAAAATCTTCAACAGTTGGGGGTTAAGCTGGAGTGGGTGTACTGCAAATCAAGGCCATGACGAAGTTGTCGCCGCCAGTGCAGGGACCTCAGTAGTTCTCGCACTACACTGACTGAACCACAAGTCGCTCGGGAGTGGGATTCTGAGGTCTGAAGTTTTTTTCGCGGGCTATATGTGATGGCGACGAAGACTTCTGCTGCCGGCGGGAAAAGTCAAACAAGCACGGTCAGTGAGATCGAGATTGTGTATGTGTGTGCCCATCTGCTGCTAGCAACAATGAATTACTCAGCTTTGCATGTGCTGACAGCTGCGGTTGCCGAGGTCCCAACAGTTCATCGAGATCTGGCCTGGGCTCCGACATGAATCTGCAGTCATGGTCCTGGTAAACTCTGCTTCAGAACCACTGGCATGTCCGACACATGACTGTGGAACATCATGCTGTGTTGCCAAGTTCAAATTCTGGAATGGTTCTATCCTAACTTCCTATCGAAACTGCTGCATCCGCGGTCGGGGCTCTGCACTGCTGACCGTGCTCATGCTGGCATAGCCTCAAAAGAAAAAATGCTTGCTGTGTGTGGCGGAGTGAAGAGGGAAGAAGAAGTGCGAGGGAGGGGGGGGAGGGAGGGGGGCAGGGAGAGGGCGGGGAGGAGGGGGGGGGGGGGGGGGGGGGGGGGGGGGGGGGGGGGGGGGGGGGGGGGGGGGGGGGGGGGGGGGGGGGGGGGGGGGGGGGGGGGGGGGAGGAAGGGTTTCTTGGAAGTTTGTGCTATCACAGCACCTCTAAATATTTGCGCTATCACAGCGCCTGAATTGATGTGTGCACTGTCCCAGTGCCTTCTTCAATTCTGCGCTATCACAGCGCCTGAGTTGATGTGTGCGCTGTCCCAGCGCCTTCTTAGAGTCTTCTGTGCTATCACAGCACCTGTTGATGTGTCTGTGTGCACTATCCCAGTGCCTCTATGATTCTGTGCTGTCCCAGCCCTCCCGGCCTTCTTCCAGAAGGATCTCGTCACCGAGCTTGCCTGCAAGGCCCTGAAAGGATGCCTGTGGTAGACTTTAAAGTGTAGTACTCGGGTCTAGGCTAGGGTTTCTACTGTCAAGTTTAGGGCAATTTAGGGCTTCTCGGTGGTTTCAGATGGGAAGTTGAGGTGGGCCCGGGAAGATTTATGAATAGTGGGTTGAGGTTTATTCATTAATCTTGATGATAACCATAAAAGACTCAGCTGACGGCCCTTGATATGAGCAAGTCTGTGGGGATAGCCAAGATGCCGTGAGAATCCTACCAAGACGATCGGCTGAGAGCTCCACTTTTTACAAGCCTGCAGTAACTGGCATTCCAAGCTGAATTTCATGGTGTCTGTGTGACCAACAGGACAAAGATTCAGGCATGGTTGTGTTGTTTTCGAAATGTCGGGTTCCAGCTGTTCGCCTACACCCACCCATGTGCCAGGTGTGTTTGCATGCATGTAGTATGTGTATTAATATATATATATATATATATATATATATATACATATATATATATATATATGTATATATATAAGCTTGTCAGCATGTTCTCTCCTCGGCCCACACATGCCCAAAAAACTCTGGGCATCAGGCTCTTGGTTCCTTTCAACCACCTCTGAAATTTGCCAACGATTCTTGCAAAACACAGTGGCAATAACGACCAGAAGCAGGCCGAACCTAAGATTTACGATTTCCCATTCTTACTTGGTACCAAGTAAGAATGTAAAATCTTATGCACACATATCTGAGGACTACATGTGTGAAAGCAATGAGAGAGATAGACTGGAAATCGAGGTTTTGAGCTTCTCGGTGGTGTTCCACTCTTACTGGGTACCAAGTAAGAGTGTACAATCTTCATTTTTGTAGAGGACTACATGATCAAGTACCGAAAAAAACAAACTATCACTTGCTATTGGCCAAACTATCGGTTGTAATGACTGTTCCTTTAAGTCCACTGGACGAAGTCACGGGCTCTGCAACCTAAACCAATCGAACAAACAAAACTGATAGCCCTTATAGGACCCCTTCAAGAACCCTTAAGGGAACCACAGTAAAGGACCCTTTTCAGAACCCTTTAAAGGAACCATAAGGAACCCCATTCTACTTATTAAGGCCCCTAGCTTAGTTTCAGGTGAAACTCCAAACTGCCCGAGGAAGCTTCGGGAGTCTCAGGTTTGTGCACTAATATAGGGGCCTTAATAATTGAAATAAGGTTTCGGTGCATATCGTCTTATGCTTATTTACTAACAAGGACCCCCCCCCCCACAATAGTATTGGGGCACAATATACTATAAGTATAAGAAGGAACCGCCCCCCCTATTCAGCCCCGCTATATTGTAGAGCTCTCTATTATGGATCCCAGAAAGGACCCTTCACGTAAAGGAACCCTTACAGGAATCCCGATTCTAGATTAATCACTCAGGCCCCTACACTAAACTCCGGCTGTCAGACTCCAGGGCCCTGGCTCCATGACCAGGAAAAGTCGGATCGATCCACCAGCGGAAATGCTGTCAAAGCAGGCGGCAAGAGGTGAGTTCGGGAAGTTTGTGGTTTCGGGTTTGGGATGAGATCAGGAAACTTAGGGTTTGCGCTGTTTGCGTTTCAAGGCTTTTTGGGGTGTTTAATTGCTGGCACTTGAGGAACAAACATGTTACACATAACGCTCATCTCTGCTTCAACACGGGTGTTTAAGTGAACCATACTGGAACTTCGATAGGAACATGCCTGGCAAACTGTAACACTGTCAGAACCATAGACAAGAAGCAGCGATAGTGATACAGTGCGGCTGAGGACAAACCGCGAAGGGCGAGCCGAGCATGTGGCGCTGCATGTTTTTAACTTTCACACTTGTCGACAGGTGCTACTCCTACTACTACTACTACAACTACTACTACTACTACTACTACTACTACTACTACTGCTACTGCTACTGCTACTGCGACTGCGACTGCGACTGCGACTGCGACTGCGACTGCTACTGCTACTGCTACTGCTACTGCTACTGCTCCTCCTCCTCCTCCTCCTCCTCCTCGCCCTCTTCCTCCTTCTCGTGCTCCTCCTGCTGCTGCTTCTACCACTTTTCGACGACGACGAGGGTGACTACGACTGCTCATTCTCCTGCTGCTGCATCTGCTACGACCAATACTCCTGCTACTTCTGCTGCAATCCTTTAGCTGCTACGGCCGCCGATGCCGCCGCCGTGAAGGCTGTTGGTACACATGCTCCTACTCCTACTCTTACTGCTGCTGCTACTACTGCTACCACTACTACTCATAATCATCATAGAAACAATCGTAATAGTAATAGAGGTCATAGTAATACATAACACGCGTCATGATAAGATAACAGTTCTTAACAAAATCAATAGCATTGCTGTTGTGGTCATTTCTATCAGTATGGAATTTTGGCCTAGCAATAAAACGGACAATGGCAGTCAAAAACAAGAGTCATACTGACTGCCGCGAATACAACTAGCAGCCAAGTCAAGCCCATCGACACCATGCTGCCCACTTGATCTCTCGGCCCGGTGCCTCGTATGCACCTTGGCGGCACGGAATGACACAAACCCTTCCCTTCTGTTTGGAGATCTCTGATCTCGCAAGTGAACGACTGGACATAGCAACAGTGGGATAAAAGTTCTTGCCCAAAAAAACTAGTCCCAGGATTCAGCCTCCGAGTCGATCTCAATTTCAATGACGGCCTATGGCCTACATCCTAGATGGCCCATGCACTGAGGCGGAGAAGATGCAACCATTCGTGTCGACTGACTTGATTGCAAAACGACTGCGCCAGGTTCAACACTACTCCTGTCGCAAGGACGATGGGCTTCCGCCATCGATTGGGTGCGTTTGGGAATTCATGATGAACTTTAACCATTGCTTATGGACCTTTTGGATGTTGTGGGATGCACGTTACTGCTGCAGTGGCTGCACTGATAGCAGGACATCAGCTTTCTGCTCTCGCGGTGTGGCAGAGAGTTTTGCAGATTCGGAGCTTACTGTACAACGGTTACCTTTCGGTACGGACTTCTGCGGCATGGACAATGGCTTTGCGGTCTGCTGCGCCCGCCGATCCTGTTTCAACTTCCAGTTTGAAAGTTTGAGGCTGCCGCGGCCATCGCAGCTCTGCCCAGCCCGCTCATCTGCAGAACGGTTCCCCAACTCGAAGTACAAGCAGTCCTTGTGGGCTAACCAGGAGTGATCTGTGCAGCACGTTCGGATGAAAACTCTGCCAATTTCCGCATTATAAAATACCATCAAAGCATACCATGCGGGCACTCTTCATCTTCATGTAGAAGCGCGGTAAACTATAATGCCAAGCGGCCCATTCCACAACGCGCTGAAATGCCACTCCCAGGCAATGGTCATGCATCCTTGGTGTCAAGCTCAATGTACTCATCTTTATCCGGGCTAAATCGACAAAGAAACTAAGCCGAAGGTCAGTGTCGCCAGCGCCCGCAGCTGAAGGCTCAGGGGCGGGATGCCAGCGTCGTCACGGGCCCCCTCATCGGTCCAGCCTGGCGAGATGGGCAGCAATGTAGGGGCCTTGATAATATGAATAGGGTTCCTTTAAAGGGGTCTATAATGGCTACTATAAGGGATCTATAAGGGTACTATAGTGTAGGGGCCTTAATAATATGAATAGGGTTTTGGGGCCCATGATACTATAAGTATAATAAGGAACCCCCAAAACAGTATAGGTAATTGTTAGGGCCCCTATATTAGGCAGGGCTTAGGGTTGTGACGGTCATGGCTGCGGTGGTGACTCAGTGGTGCCACATGTTACGAGTCGATATAATAACTAGTCCACTATGAAGAACATTCACGACAACAAGATGAGGAAGAGTAAACAAGGTGGCTTTTGCCAGTGGAGCAAAACGCATGCTTTGGTGCTGACGGATTCGGTGATTGCTATCACCCTGGATACGGCACTCAGCAAATGTGGATGCGCAGAAGAAGGGAAACTTGCTTTGTGACGCACCGAAGCGAACCGGTTGACCCTTCAACCCCACACCCCCAAAAACTGAGTCACCCTACACCCGAAACACTGAATCTTAACCCCAAAACTCCAAACCCTCAATATACCTCTAAAATTTCAAAACTGAAGATCATGCCTTTCAACCCTCCTTCCCGAAAAATACGAAGATGTGGCAAGCAAATAGCGAAGACATCCAAATTCCCACGCCCCAAACCGCCATAAAACACCTGGAACAAAACGAACCAGCCATTCTAAGTTGCACACCTTGAAACGCAAAAGAGCTGGAAACAATCCTGAAACCATCCTAACTCCCCAATCCAAATAAACACAAAAGCCTCCAAACCTAAACACAAAAAACACACGCACACACACACACACACACCCTAAACAACAGCCGAAACCTAAAACACAACAACCTTTTGCAACGACCTGGCAACGTCACGCCATACTGCCGTCTCCTTCCACGCTGCACACGTATTTCAACAACCTACACCCCAAACCCCAGATCACCTGACCTTAGCCTAAACCCCAAACTCCCTAAACCCCAAACCTCCAAAACCCCTAAAGTTACCCTAAACCCGAAACCCCTAAGCTCCAAAACGAATCCAACCGAACACGGTATATAGCAGCCTCGGAGGCGACGCAAAGAGCGAAGAGACTGTCGGGGCAACTCGAGCCTGCAAGGGTTTCCTTTAAGGGAACTCTTAAAGATCCCTTAATTAAGGAGCCCTTATGGATCCCTTAAAGGAGCCCTTAAAGATCCGTAGAGGGCTAGGATGTGAAGTTTAATCTATGTTGTGAATATCAAAGGAGCTGCGAGGGACTGCAGGAGGTCCTGCGGTCTAGTGTCGCGGACTCAGGTGAAACGACTCGCACCCGAGCCTTGCGTCACCATACCAAGACGTTTCAGAGAGCTCTAGCAGGCCCTGAATAGGAATCCTTTCTGTCCCATGACAACGTTTGAGCACGACACTAATAATCTGTATATACCTGTATTAAAGGCCTGAAGCCACCGGTATATCGACGTTTCAGTCGGTCCTAATATTATTCAACTTCAAGCCGGGGAGTTGTCTGAAGCAGAGGTATCTTGTGTTTACGCTTTAGGGCGTTAGGGTGTGGTGACAACACTGTCTGTGGACCTTCTTGGAGGCTACGTGGAATAGAGCGCTTAGCCAAACTTCAGGGGCAGTACGTCCAGCCAAAGTGTTCGGGCTTCTTCGTTTTCGCCTGCCAGTGGTAGATTGTCTTGAGCTTGTTGTGAAGGAGGTCGCGTTTGGCGTTAACCGCGCATGCACACACAGCGTTGGGCTGTTGTTCTTGTATCCGAATATGCAGACGCCGCACATGAACTTGTGCATCAGTCATATTGTTTGGGTACGGTATAGTGACTGGCCTGGACAGAAAAGATTACCACTACCACTATCCTTGTTCAGACTTCTCCTCTCACGATGCCGCTGATTCTACTTCATAACGATGGTGGTGCTTAGTCGTGGTGATGTCTGCTTCCTTTGGTAACCCATGGTTACAAGCCTTCCGAAGCGACGTGGCCTGGGAACAAGACAGCTTGGTGTAGAGTCGCATGTTGTTGTTTGCTGGATTTGCTGGGTTGCAAGATTCGGGTCGACATGCAACCAGAAAGCAAAGCTTAAATTCAGGGTTGACCCCCTGCCCACTCCAACCCTCCCTCACTCCATGCCAGCTGGCCTCGCGAGATCTCCTTGGAGATTGGCGGGAACGTTCGTATTGTTTTTCTGTGTGTGTGTGTGTGTGTGTGTCTGTGGTTATTTTCTGCACATGTGCACCTTTCTTCTGTCATGCCGTCCTGACCAGAAGTTCTTCACGTAGTCTGCTCCTGCAACAGCATCAATTACAGTCTATCCGTGTTGTACGGCCAAACACGGCAACACCAGGCGAAGGTGTGAACCATAAGGATTAAACGAAATCTTTCGATAGGGCGTGAGAAACCTGGCCCCGAAGCCTGAAGCCGCACCCAGAGACTCCAATATCCCTGAATTAAGGAATATTCCTTAAATCATATTAGGGATCCTATTATAATTTAAGGTCTATTCCTTAGTTAAGGGGTTTTGGAGGCTCCAATCTTCGATAGACGCCCCTTTTTGATGCGGTCTTCAGGGCCCCGAATGAACTGCTCGCATGCGGACAAGCCAAGGCAAGGTTAGGGTTTAGGGTTTAGGGTTTAGGGTTTAGGGTTTAGGTGCCGAGTCGGCTGGAGTGAAACAGTTCCAGGACTCTTCGACGCACTTAGGCTCAATAGGGTTCAGGGTTTAGTCCATATCGAACTCCCGGCATGTGCTTGCTCGTTTTCGGTGTCTCTTTCTTATAGTGTAAGCTCGTAAGAAAGCTGCGATATTGCAAAACTAGATAGAAGGGCAAACGAACTGCATACCGAACATAACAACATGTCATGTATGTATTTATGTAAGTATGTCCAGAGAGAGAGAGAGAGATACATGTGTATATATATATATATATATATATATATACATATACATATGTACATGTATGTGAAGCGAGCATGCGTGCATGTGCGCGTGAGTGTGTGCGTGAGTGCATGCCTGCATGCATGCAGGCAGGGATGTACCCATATTTACAACATTATTTATGTCATTTCCTGGCCTTCACCCTAAACTAACCCTAAACCACTAAACCCTAAACTCTGAGCCGTTAGTCGGCCTCTGCCTCAACCCTTATAAGAAACCCTAAAGCCGGTCTACCCTGAATCTCACGAGATGGGAGTTTCCGAAACTAGGGGACCCTAATATAGTACCCTACATAGTAGGATCCTTATTAAAGAAACCCAAAATCAGGTAACCCCAATATTCGGAAACTCCCCAACATACATCTGAATGGGCTCGGCTCTTGCATCGAGCATCGTAGCAACGCCCAGCGAGGATCGAAGCGTGGACCCTGCAAGTGCACACTTTCCAGGTTTCAACTTGTGAGATGGGAGTTTCCGAAAGTTAGGGGTACCTTATTTTGGGGTCCTTATAATAAGGATCCTACTAATTGGGGTACTATATTAGGGTCCCCTATTTTCGGAAACTGCCAAATGGAGTCCTCACAAGCCCTACTGAGGACTTCTTGGCTGGCTTTTGCCTTCCGGAGCACCTCTCAGTTCCCGTCACCCCGAAGTGCGCAAGTCCAGTAGCACCTCGCAGTCGAGAACGCGAAGAGATCTCCTTGGCTCCTGCGAGGACGAGCTGACGGCTCGGAGCGTGGCGCAGATCGCACAGCATTCGCAACACGATACTTTCTTTATGCAACTACTTAGACTTATTGTGTAATGCCAAGCCAATATTCGGCGAATACCCAACACCGCTAAAACACACACTCGAAACCCTTGAAGGTGCAATTGCCACGTACAGGCAGAATCCTTCTGAATGCAGGTACACTTACTCCCAAAACTACCCTAACCCTAAAGAACATCCCGTTGACACAAAATCGGGGAAACCTCAGCAAAAAGCTTACACTAAAATCATAAGGGTGCGAAGACAATATTAGCACAAGGACCTTAATAAGTGGAACAGGGTCTCGCATACTATGATTTTTTCAATAATTAAAGAACCCTTAGGAATGGTACTAGCTACCAGTAAACACTCGTGCTGCCGAATTTGCAGCAATGCTGCTCTTGCCCCCCGATAAAGACAACAACTCCCAAGCCAACAACCTAAACCCTCCTTCGCCCTATTGCGACAAACAGGCTGTGGCAGCCGACCGGCATAGTCAAATAGGGCTTGCGGCCTATCCTGCACTATTAAATTTAAATATATGCCATGCATACGCTGTTTGGGGAGCCCTTAACCCCAATCTTGGACGTCCTCAGGCCCATGGCGGAGCGCTGCCAGCGCCTTCGCGGCATCTGCGGCGACCAGAGCCGAAAGCCTTCTTCATCGAGTGGTCGTGGCGTGAGTTTTGACGATATCTCACCCGAGAGATATAAAGTTAGTAGTAATAAGGTTTGTATACATACATATATATATATATATATATATATATATATATATATTATACATATTACATATACATATATACATATACCTATATATATATATATATATCTATATGTATGTATGTATGTACATATATCTATATGGGTATATATGTGTGCTCATGGTCTTGTTCGTCTCTGTACGAAGTTTTGCAGGTGGGATAGAGTGAACGTCAGGTTCTCTGGATACTGTATGCCGCAAGAGATGCTATAGGGACTGCCTGACTACCACCAGGGCTACTAAACGCAGGATGACTACTATGGAACGGTCCGCTTTTTAGGTCACCCTCCCACTCGGAACAGCCAGAGTTCAAGATGCTCTTGACCAGGCTCCCATAGCATGCATTATAGGGGCTTTAATAATTACTATAATCATCATAATATGGAACCCTCACAATAGTATTGGTAATCATTTAGGCTCCTATAGTATCTTAAATCCGCTCCTACGGCTTGGGCTTCTCAGTTGCAGCTGAGGGGCTCGGCCAGGTCAACAGCACTTTGCACGATGGGAGGCAAGAACACCCACGAGTAGCCTCCCGTCTGCTCTCGATACTTGCAGTTCTCGCAGAGCACGGTCAATTTGTGTGTGAGCTTTGTCCCTTTGGTTCCGCAAATGCTTGCCTCAATCTGCTCAACACCGAAGCCGTCAATAACTCGAGGCAAAAGTGACCATGGACTCCAGACTAGGATTTGGCATCTGTTGCAGTTCCTGTTTGGCTTACGGCTTACCAACTCTTATGATTGGCATCCCAAAACGGTGGCCGCTAACAAAAACAGATCTGAGGGTCAGGCTCACAAAGGCAGTCGAAAGAAACGGCATGGTCCCAAGCCGCTGATTCTCTGGTCATGCTGTTCTCTCGTGGAAGGGCTGCAAGACAGCGTTCTGAGAATAGAACTATCCGTGCAGACCCCTCCACATATGGAGCAAACCACAAACCTTCTGCACTCCATCAAGGTATGCCGTCGTGGGTCGTCCAAAAAAATGCAGCACGTTCTTGCTTAAGCCAATTCGGCTTGGAAGCACGAGCAGCGGTGACAAATCGAAGCTGCCAGGCTTAGTGTAGCCTGTAGGTAGGCAGCTGGCTAGCTAATGGCTAGCAGGCCAGATATGTATGCATGTATGAAGGTATGAATATGTGAAGATTATGCTGAATATTTGAAGATGTGAGTATGTACATTGTCCCTTTTGTCAATAGAATGCAGATCTATATTTATATGTGTATATATATACATACACACACATATACACACACATACATCTCTCTATCTGTGTATGCATATATGTATGTATATATGTATGTGTGCATAACAGATATACGTATATGTATATGTATATAGAATATACACCATACAGAGGGAAATAGGGAGAGAGAGAGAGAGAGAGAGAGAGAGATGCTGATCGTTCTGGGCTTCCATCTCGACGTGAAAAGTCATTAGCTGGATGCGATCTGCAAAAAAGCACCCTGATGTTGAAAGACAACTCCGCTGGGAATCCAACATCCTTGGCTCTGCTACCCTAAACCCTAAACTTTGAAGCCTATGCCCTAGCTGGTTTTGACGAGCAGTGCTGAATGGTACCTTTCGCCAGCACGGATTCTGATCAGCTCACGACTGCAACATGATCACTCTGCGTAGCCAGTTGTACACCATCTTGAACTCTTTGTGGCTCGGTTTCGGTCCAACTGCTCTTATACATGTCAGTGTCAGTGTATAGACCCGACCCCACAATAACCCAACAACCTGAACCCTGCATCCTTTCGCCGCCTTGCACTTTCTGGCGGAGGCAAGCCAGCCAGAAGCTCTGATCGTATGCCACGGATCTCACATCTCCGCATCTCACCAGCTCGTACGATTTAGCAAACTTGTGCATACAAACCTGTCTGTCCGGCATTCTGTCTGTCTCTGTCTTTCTATCTGTTTGTGTGTGCATGGGAATGTATGGTTGGACGCGTGTATGTGTTTGTTTGTTGATGTGTTTCTACACAAACGAACGCGATAATTAATTGCATATCCACCTTTACTTTTGTTTTGTTCGCGAGAGATCCTCATCCGACGCTGGACGGCTCCCTATTCGCACCTTTTGGGACAGGGAGTGGCGCCCGAATTGAGCGGTTCGGTCATCAGTGCAGGCATTCACGAGCGCGCATGCAAATTGGCATCAAATTGGTACAGTTGTCTCAACCCCCGGAATAAAACCAAAGCTCAAGGCTTCTGTCGCTGCTTTTAGCCTGTGAAGGACCACTCCAATGCCGCTGTGCAACTTCCGGTAATCGCGCTGGCCCACTCTTTGGGTGGCGGGCCCCGACAGGATCATCTTTGCTTCGGAATAATGTAAGGGACAGGGATGTCTGGGGTCAGAGACTCCGAACGCTTACAGCTTCATGTGCTACAAGAAAGAAGCTCAGAGCTGAGATGCTGTTATCATGACATCATCAGCCTAATCATCATCTTACTGCTCCTCTCTTCCTCCTCCTCCTCCTCCTCCTCCTCCTCCTCCTCCTCCTCCTCCTCCTCCTCCTGCTCCTCCTCCTCCTCCTCCAACACGATATGATTACATTCATCTGTATGTTCATCTCTTTTCTCGCCTCGCACAGTCATCACACTTCTTGTTGACGTGCTCTAAATAGTAACGGTAAACTGATGTGAGGCTATCCGACTCTTCAGCCGACTCAAGCATCACCAACCTCAAGTTGAAAGGCGGCCCAACATAAATCGGCTAGCAACATAGAAGGTTGCTAATTGCAGCGCCGCCTGTATATGTTGGGGTTCCAGTCTTCCTCCTCAGTTCTAACTATGCAGGAAGCCCTGAAGCAAAACTCGGAACATACACGATGACATACTGCCATTGCGGGAGTGTGAGCAGGATTGCAAGAACATAAGACAGGCAACTCGAATGATGAATGAACACCTGAAAAACTTCTCTTGTTCCAGGGATCTCAAGACTGGCAGAGCATGTACAACAATCGTGGAGTCTTGTTGATTTGGGGGTCACTGCCAGCGGGACAGTGGAAGTTGCTTTGCTTGGGCCAACCATTGTGCAACTGGCTTGCAATGTCACGCCTATGGGCCAACCCTACACTGACCCGAAACCCTAAAAACCCTAAAACCCTAAACCCTAAACCCTAAAACCCTAAAACCCCGAAACCCTGAACCCTAAACCCGAAACCCTAAAACCCGAATCCGAACACCACGAAGCTTTCGTGGCAGGAAGTAGCGGCCGACCAGGTCATGGTCCGGAGATCAGAGCTTGGGGGCTATATGAGCTTAAGGGGGCTTCATCTTCAAAACGAGAATACGGATTTGGGGTATTTTATACTCTATACGAAGTATAATAAGGACCCCCCCCCAAAAAAAACAAAAAAACAATAAAATTATGCGGGTTTGGGGTTACGGGGTTTGGGGCTGGGCAGCTGACAGGACCGAGCATAGGATGTGAAGGTCCCGGCATGAGCCTGTATGTTGGGGGCCTGTGGTCTGGTGGTCTCATCGCAATTAGAATAGGGCTTGGTGGTATCTTACGATAGTAACGATATGAGGGACTATAAGGGGTGTATTGCTTCTAGTACTTAAAAACTCACCTGTATTGCTCCGCCCCAACCCGCAGGATAGCCATTGGCCAGGGTGCAGCCCTCTCCGCCGTGCACGAGCGCCCATGCATCTATGATGCCGGTTCTGGGTTCGCCGACCCCCGCCCACTGGTATCCCCCCCCCTCACCGACCCACTCCCCAAGCCGAATCTGTGTGACTGCGCACACTTTGTGCATGTGCACATGAAGGCACCAAAACCGTCATCTGTCACGAGGGTCGCGTCTCAAAGATGTCCGAACCGTGTGACAGTACAAATTGTTCCGGCACGATTCACACGTGAGGCCGCCCAAGCCGTAAACTGTCACGAGGATCGCTTCACAAACACGCCCGATCCTTGTGACTGTGGACACTTCCCAAAGAAAGACGACTCCGACATGAGAGGACCGTGTTCCCTGACAGGCACGACCCCTGTGACATCTGGCCCATTGCAACCTTATGGCTTTTACCCCCAGTGACAACTGTCACGCAGAAAGTGGCCCTACGATCAATAAAGCGATAATCGTTACCATTCACGTGGGCAGAAAAGACCCGACGACCAGCCAATAAAGTATAAGATGTTTGAGATAATGATGGTGATGGTGATCATCGTCCCTATCATCATTATCATCATATAGGGATGAGTATAAGTATACCAAACACCCAAAGAAAACCTGAACCCACACCATGCCACAGGGGGGAGGGGGGGAACAAAGGGAGGGGGGAAGCAACCCAGAACCACACCACACCACGGGGACGGGGGTGGAGGGGCGAACCATTTGGCGGCGGTGTGGGAGGGGGGCAGGCCGAACCGGGATCATGTATTCCGTGGGTGAGGGTGCAGGTGTTCAGATTCAGGATTTAGGGCTGAAGCTTTCAGGCTCAAGGTTCGGCTACAGGCTGGAGAGACCCCAAGGCCTTCCCGACTGTGAATTTGTTCAGGTTTGGCGTGCTACGTCCCGCACGAAAAGCAAGAGAGTCTGCGACTATTCGCCGAAAGGTTTTTGGTCCATTTTTGGTCCAGGCATCTGAGAATCTGGGCAGTCGAGGCTCCAATTCTGAGCTAGGTTTGATGATAGGCTTTCCTAAGAGTTTCAGTAGAAAATATGGGAGTTTCCGAAAATAGGGGGCCCTAATATAGTAAATAAAAGGATCCTTATTATAAGGACCCCCAAGTCAGGTACCCCGTAATTTTCGGAAACTCCCATATCGGGTCTCATTTCTCAGGCTGCCCACCATTCCACAGGGTGAAACCAATGCTTCGATCCTGCGCCGATGCCGTTGAGAGCCATTTCTGTTCTGTGAGGGGGTCGATGTCTTGGCCATGGAAAGACGATACTCTACACGCCGAAGAGCAGAATTATTTGCACCGTTGCAGATACAAAACCCTGTTGTAATTATTGAACCCCGTATGTTACAGCTTTAACTAACATTTTCGTGCAGTAGAGGCCCAACCCGAAAAGACGCAAGCTGCCTGTGGAATCCTATGTATTGTCCATGGACAAGCCTACTGTCTCCTCAGGAACCCAGACCCCAAACTTCAAGTCTTCAAGCCCCTATCCCTAAGGCTCCATGTACCCTTCTAGTAGAGACTTAGGCCTTAAAGTATCTACATAGGGACCACTTTAAGACCTAAGTATCTACTATAAGGGTACATGGGGAGCCTTCGGGTATGAATTCTGGGCTCTAAAGCTGCCTAAACCGTAGAAATATCATGGAAAAGTTCACGTCATACGCCACCATCCGCGACCAAGTGACCGAGGAACCAGGGAGCCCCCAAATACTAAATATAGGAGGCCTCAAGAGTCAGTGCAGGGTCTTTCGCGCAGAATACTAGACTATTTTCGCTTAAAGCTTGTATTGTTCGCCAGGTTTGATCGCAGAGGTGCTCCCAACGACACTGGACGCAGCTTTCGACGATCCATTTGCGGCTAACATAAGGGCCTCACACAATACTTAAGAAACAAGGGTTTGGGGTATCTCAGAGTGTGCTTGTATTAAGCAACCCTAAGGGAATGGCACAGCCCCCCATATTACACCTCCAGATGTGCAGAAGCTTCCAGCTGTGACAAAATGAGATGCTGCTTTTGCAGGACATCTCGGACCCGATAAGCCAGGTTCGACAAATCAGAGTCTGCCTGCGAGCACGGGGCGGCAGACGGGGTCTACTTGGAGGGTCGGGGGACTTAGTAACTGGTTATTTTAGGGACTTATAAGACTTATAAGTACCATAGCCCCAATTAGGGTCCCTTTTAGGGTACTTATAAGTCTACGGGGTCTACAGTAGAAGCCAGAAAGTTGGAATATCATTATCGTAACCCCTTTAAGGTAAATTATAGGGGATCCTACCATTAATCCATATTCCAACTTTCTGGAGTTCCCTTTAGTTAGGGATTGAAAATGCTTTCCCTACTGTTGAAGCGACACTATTGCCGATTCTGATACTGCTCCTTTCGGGGATGGCGTCGACCACAACGAAGGACTGTGTGAGGCTACCGGCAAGCATATGCTAAAGCACAACAGTATCCAAACTTCTGGCCGCAATGAGCATCGTAGCCGCAAGAAGTGCAACAGTCGCCTCGACTAACCCGAAAGCCTCCGACGAGCAAAGAGAATCAGCATACCCTCCCCACCCCAGCGTGTGCGGGCCTCGTTTGTTCTGCTCCAGTTGCCACTGGTCCTCGGCTGTGGGTTGGGACTCTGTCGCGACTTTCGTTTACGTCTCGCGGTAAAGAGCAGCATCATCGTCATCATCCCCATCGTCATCGTCAGCCTCCTCCTCCTCCTCCTCCTCCTCCTTCTCATCATCACCATCATCTTCCTCATCACGTTCATGTGCATCATGAGCAACGCCACCGCCACCCCCAGCACCACCACCGCCATCGAATCTCGGAGCAATGGAACATAGGGCCAGTCCACAACAATTTTCGAACCGCAATCCTAAGTATCATTTAAATGACCTGAACCATGCAAAACAGCCTGCAAAACAGCTTTGACCTGTCCCGAGACATATCTGCACCCACACCCGCAAGCAAAATCACGACAAAGTGGTACCGAGGTGCATTTCAAGCTGTATGCGCTGCCGTGTGAGGCCTGCCAATGACGTCCGAAACGCTTCAGCCGCAGTATCACAGCCT
Organism: Symbiodinium sp. CCMP2592; assembly: GCA_905221615.1. Taxonomy (NCBI): domain Eukaryota; class Dinophyceae; order Suessiales; family Symbiodiniaceae; genus Symbiodinium; species Symbiodinium sp. CCMP2592. The sequence goes on along the minus strand of CAJNDT010000824.1, from coordinate 1,116,900 downwards.
CTAGCCTATAGGCCAACACTCCCAACGAGAACTCTGCATTTGTTCAGTGGGGCCCAAGGTAGAATCGATGGCGATTCTCCAAATAAGGAATAAAGGAGTTAGAGGTTGAGCCTGTTACACGTTCGTTATTGCCGATGCCTCACCTCTCGGGTCAGGGCTTACACAGTCCTGGCGTGCCCTAAGTCATAGGGACCCTTGAAGGGGTAGGGGGCCTTAATTAATGCCCATAATAAGGACAAAATACGGCCGATTTTAAGGAAGTATAGTCCCCTACCCCTCTCCCCCCCTACCCCGCTAAGGGTCCGTATGACTTAGCAGCCCTGTGAGCTACAAACCGGTTCGAGGGACTGAAAGCACTGGGCCTCGTGGACGTCCAACATGCTTGAACTCAGCTGCTATTGCTACTGCTACTACTACGGCTACTACCACTACTACCACTACTACTACTACTACTACTACTACTACTACTACTACTACTACTACTACTACTACTACCACTACTACTACTACTACCACCACCACCACCACCACCGTCATCTATTGCCTATACTACCTACTTCTCGACTCGGTGAGATTGAGAAACAGACGCTTTGGAAAGTAGAGGCGGCCGGTTTCACAACGCAGGTCTACTTGAGGGCTCCTTTGAGGGATGCCAATAGATGAGGTACCCCGTAAGCCAAGAATCTGAAACCTCTTCAACAATCTTGGAAAACCGAGGTTAGGAAACCCCGCAACGAAGACAAGTGGAAACAACCTTAAAGCCCATAATTTCTGTATCCAAACCTGAGATCCTAAGCCCTCAATGCCCTAAGCCAAAACCAACTCAAGCTGCTCTTGTTCATTCGGACATTTCCTTCACCCATCTGGCCTGAAACCCTCTCCTCAGAACGGCGCAGCTTGCAGCGGGAGATGCACGTGGAGAACACAAAGGAGTTTTGAACTACCTGGCAGAGATTTGCATTTACGCTTTGGGGGTGCCTGAAAATAGGGCACCCTAATATGCGGGAGATGCACGTGGAGAACATAAAGGAGTTTTGAACCACCTGGCAGAGATTTGCATTTAGGGTTTGGGGGTGTCTGAAAATAGGGAGGGCACCATGATATGCGGGAGATGCACGTGGAGAACACAAAGGCGTGTTGAACCACCTGACAGAGATTTGCATTTACGCTTCGGGGGTGTCTGAAAATAGGGCACCCTGATATGCGGGAGATGCACGTGGAGAACACAAAGGAGTTTTGAACCACCTGGCAGAGATTTGCATTTTTGGGGTTGGGGGTGTCTGAAAATAGGGCACCCTAATATGGTACCCTAAAATAGTAGGATCCTCGTTATAAGGACCCCAAGACTAATTCCCCTGAGCCCTAGTTTTCGGATAATACCATTTAGGGTTTGGGGGTGCGTAGCCAGACCTGCAAGGAGCCTTCCACAGGCCTTTCCGCAATCATCCCTTAAGCCCGGGCTTCCGAAACACTAAAAGTTGCCGCTGCTGCACCACGTGAATGGCCAATTGCTTTAGGAGTTTAAGGTTTCATATGGGTAGTTGTGAAAAAAGTTAAGGTCCCTTCTTGGGCACCCCAAATATTAGGTGCCGTATTATAACAAGGACCCGAAAAGGGACCAGAATTTTGACAACCACCCATATCGGAGCCTGACTCGAGAAACCCCTGCCGATCTTCTAAAGGTCCCAGATCTCCAACCCCAGCCCTGAACTCCACCCTACTCCTGAACTGAGACACACCATTCTCCAGCTTGCAAAACCCGAAAGCCTAAACCCCCCTAAACCCTAAACCCTCAACAGGCCTCGATGAAGTTTTTCAGGTCGGAGAGATCTACAAGGACCACCTTCTCGACTGATTGTTGGAGAACCGTCGAGAGATTGTCCAGCAAATCCACCATGACCTCAGGTTCAGCGCATGCTGGGGCTTGGTTTAGGGCTTAATGTTTAGAGGTTGACGTTCTCGCAGCTTGTACTCTGCCAGAAGGGGTTGGGTATTGGTTCGGGGTTTTGCGAGGTCACGAAGTTTGGCTTAATGGTTTAAGGGCCAGTCCAAAAGCCGCAGCTGGAGGTTCAGGCTTCAATCTTGGAACGTGGGGCGGCACGGTAGATTTTGCGGCCTTACCATTCGAATAGTTTGAACAGTAAAGCTCATGCACATCGCAGAACTTCTACAAGTATCCCTGCGCAAAGCTTCTCTCCTTCTCTGCCAGGCGACCTCGAAGAGCCTCGTGAGCCCAACCTCAGTTCGATGATGGGAGGCCAAAAGCGGGGCTTAAGATTCTTGGGGTAGGGCTTCCTTAATATGAACCCTAGTATGGGAACCCGAACCCCTACTAAACCCCCATAGGCTAAAAACCCCTTTTGGAGCCCAAGCCCAAGCCCAAGCACAAGCAAGAACCAAGAATCAACACCGCCACCATCACCGCCACTGTCACCAACACCAACACAAACACCGCCACAACCACCACCACCACCACCACCACCACCACCACCAACAACAACAACAGCAGCAGCAACACAGACAAATACAACAAACACCACAACCACCAAATGGCCCTAACATGGCGCACTTGGAATATCTTTGTCAATGGTTGTCTTTGCGTTTGATGCTGTTCCGGCATTCGTCGGTCATTGGCACAGGCGCGCCTGGAAGCCTTCAAGAACATACTGAATCCTACGTGGTGCTCGATGTGCACGCGACAGCTGTGTGAGTCGGGGTTACGGCAATCGGCTCGATCTATGCAGGGCCGCCGGGGCTTACGATGTCGGGGCTCGTCCGCATGATGCTGGAATGCAGTTCCAAACGAGGCGACCATGTAATCTCCCCTTTTTGCTGCAGGCTTGCTTGCAAGGACGCCTGGTAATTTGCCGCTCAATCTCCCCTAAACTCAAAACTCGCCCACCAAGCGGCCGCGGCGTTAGTTTTTGACTTCTGCACGCAATCTGGCAGGAACTCGAGGATGATCGCTCGACCTGACCAGCAAAGACAGAAGGAAGTGCTGGGTTTTGCGGTTTTGGGGTTAGGGCCCTGGGCTTGTGTTTGGGATCAATCCTACGACTAGCAATATTATTCAGGAGCGTGATGCTGGCAAGCCGGTATAGTCACGCCAGTCACGCTGCTGGCTACGAGGGTCGTAGTCTGACGGAGATGGTGATGATTGCGACAGTCGTAGTGCAAATGCTATGATGGACAAACGAACTCATGTTTGAGAAGGCGCCTTTGGGACAAAGACACATAAGCTTCCAAAACGGACGCTACTTCTCGGGAGCCTTCGTCGCATCATCCTAAATGGAGCTGGAATTACTGGCAAGTTACAGGTTTTAGCAACTGCTGCCCGAAGTGGCGCTGGATGCCGTCGGCAAGCAAGTGATGCACCAAGGTCGCCCGCTCCTGATCGCTGAGGGTCGGGAGCCAAAATCAAAGCTTCAGGAGATAAACCCGTCAAATAACTTTCCCGGCCTTCCATACAAATCGCCAGTGTGCGTGAGCAAAACAGAAGTAAATCCTCACTCTCTTTCTCTTTCCGGTCCGGCAGCGACCGCCTGCTGCGAGACCTGGATTGCCCTGCCTGTCTCTGGCCGACTCTGGCTCGCTTCTTTCTCTAGCTCAGTGTCTCCCTCTCGCTTTGGCGGGCTGACCTTTGCCCGCGCTTAAGCCCTAAGCCCCGTGTAACCCCAAATGCTCCGCAGCAAGCGACATGCTGACTGAAGAAGCGTCGCGGGGCCGCCCAATCTCTAACTAACACACCTAGCCCTAAACCCGTCAGGGCTGCAAGTCATGAATCCCTAAGGCTCATGAGTTTCAGCAAGCCCAAATTCCCGAAAGCCCAAGAACATGAGACGCAAGGAACGATCAGGGACATGGTTTCACGAACACAATGCCAAACTATTGGCCAAAAGCCCTAGACCCATAACCTGAGCCGAACTTTTAACTCCTAAGCTCTGGAACCGGCTCTATACTTATCGGGCCGGGCGTCTCGGCTGCCAAGCAAAGCCCAGGCTTTTTGGAGCTTTATGTAGCCGCGGCCTTGTATGGAGGGGCCAGAACGATTAGAATAACTGTTCGGAGTAGTACAATAAGGAGCCGTGTGGAAGAAAAATGGTATTTATTCGGGTTGCTACATATTCGGCTACATATTCGCGCTAAGGGTAGAAACCGTGCCGTTCAGGATTCAAGGTTGAAAGTAGAGGCAAGTAACGATTTGGGCTTTCAAGAAATCTGAGGCTCATGTTCTGCTATCATACACAAGAAGCCATCAGCGTCCCGCAACAGTAACCCTTAGCACCGAAACCCCAAATAAATTGCGCCTGTCTCACAAGAAACGCAGGCCCGCACAAAATTTACCCATTTACAGCTCGCCCTGAAACTGTACTCAAAAATACAACAACGAAAATGCTAAACAAGCATAGGCGAAATCCTGAAACCTCAAGCCAAGAATTTGGGGGCAATACGAATTAGAATACGGCAAATTGGGGGGATATTATACTATTACTTATATCAAGGAACGCCCCCGTTCGAAAAAATATTTGTAATTATTGAGGCCCCCTATACCATAGAACCCTACTATAGATCCTTTTAAGGAGCCCCTGCAAAATAACAAGGTTTAGGCCCCTAAAGAGTAAGCAACAAGGGGGTCCGGCCAAGAGTCGATCCTGCTCGCGGCCCAGGCAGGCCAGGCGCATTAGGGCGAGGTCCTGTAAAAGGGCACAGGCCATTGTCAAAGGGTTAGAGGATGGACCCTTATATAGGGTTCCTTAAAGGGATCTATAAGGGTTCTATAAAGGGTTTAGGGTTTAGGGTTTAGGTTGATTCAAAGGGGAAAAGGATGGACCCTTAATAAGGACCCCTAGGTATATACCCTTAATATAGCCATTATATACCCATTATATAGCCCATTATATAGCCCATTATAGGGTAGGGGTCCCCATTAAGGGTCCATCCTTTTCCCCTTTGACATTGGCTTAGAGGTGGGTCGGTCTAGGGTTTCGGGGCTTTAAGGGTTTAAGGGTTTAGGGGTTTAGGGTTTTAGGATTTCGGGGTTTAGGGGTTTAGGGGTTTGGGGGTTTCAGGGTTTACAAGGGTTTTTTTTTGTAGTTGCAAGTCCCTTTTCCGTTCGCCGTGGTCCAGAAAGCGGTTTCCACTGGGCGTAGTTAGGGTTTATAGGATTAGGTTCAGGTATGCGGCTCAAGGGTTTTCGGCGCTCACACCTAAGAGTTTTAGGGTATGGGGTTTGGGGTGTTTGATTCCCCTGCTACTGGGGATTTAAGAGGACGATGGCATCAGTGCCAACTGCCGGCTGTGGGCAGAAACTACGTTGGTGGTTTAGTCCAGGGGTAAAAAGGAGGGACCCTAAATAAGGACCCCTAGGGGTATATACCCTTAATATAGCTATTATGTACCCATATTATATAGCCCATTAAATTAGGTAGGGGTCCCCATTAAGGGTCCCTCCCTTTCCCCTTTGGTTTAGGGATGCTTGGGGTTTCGGGCTCTAGGGCTCCAGGGCTTCTGGTTCCGGGCTTTCGGGCTTCTTTCGAAACGATTTCAAAGGTTTTCGGTGCTTCAGGGGTTAGGGTTTAGGGTTTAAGTAGGGTCGACAGAAGTACGTTCTGTGGCCTCAGTTTAGTTGCTTTACATAGTAGGTTGCTTGCTGAAAGGGCTTGCGGCTTCATAATTTGCTGTTTGGGGCGGCCGAGGCTTGCAGGGCTTGTGCATTCATGGGTGGTTGTTACGGTGGTTGTCAAAATTAGGGTCCCTTTTTGGGTGTGCCGTATTATAATAGGGACCCAAAAAGGACCATGATTTTGACAACCGCTCTTACAGTTTTGTCTCGCTTGTTCCTGGATTCCTGCTGTGCATCTCGTGTCATATTGTAGCCGAGCTTTCTGCCGCTTGGGTTTTACGTGGCTGACAGGGTTTGGGACGTAGGACAATTTCGGATATATGGTTGTTATGGGTTAAGGGTCAGTTCAACGAAGAGTCATAGCCATCTCCTCTGATTGATGCCCACTACATCCTGCCAAAAAGCATTCTCTGGGCGCTGTCAGTGAACCTGCACTCACCTGGAAAAGTTCAGAAGCTGGCCATCATCAACATAATGGCAGTACGTAGTACCGACAATACTAAAGAGAAGGACAGAGACTTGACGAATCAGGACAAGCTCTGCAATCCTCGGAAGCCACCAAGGGAGCACGAAGGACCCGCGCACGACATGCCTGAAGTCCGCTGGCTGGAGCGCAGTCAGGCTACGCTTGTGATAGCTAGAGCCGACAGTGCCATCTCAGCTAAGGCCATAGCTTAGGAATCGGAGCATGATACCGAAGCTTTGGCTTTCACTTCTCAAACTCGCCGGAGGCAGCAATTTGCGAACACGCGGCGATGTAGCCCCAGTAGATGCTCGATGGGCTGCTATCCATGAGATGTCTGAGCATCTGCCTCACACTGGAACCCTGCATTTCTGCGAACATGCATACATACCTGGTGGCGATGACGAAGGGGGATCAAGGGATCAACAACACCAAAAGACTGAAATCTGCAGAGGTCGTCGTCAAAGCCGTAGCAATATAGTTATCGCAACGGGCATACAGGTAGAATTAGGCGTAGGTGTAGGGATAGGGGAAGTCGTTGTCGTCACGGCCGTATAGCAGTAGCAGTAGCAGCGGCAGCAGTGGAAGTAGTAGTAGTAGTAGTAGTAGTAGTAGTAGTAGTAGTAGTAGTAGGAGCAGTAGCAGCAGCAGGAGTAGTAGTAGTAGTAGTAGTAGTAGTAGTAGTAGCAGCAGCAGTAGCAGCAGCATTAGCCCTGGGCCAGGCCACACGGTAGGCGGCAGGTTTTGGGTGGTTGGGGTCTGACACAGACACACACACACACACACACGCACACATAGTCCCAACAATCGGTAACTTATCAAAACAAGGTGCATGCTGGCGATGAAATTCTGGGCGTGACGGGAGTGCAAGAACTTTGAGCCATGCCCTCCGCCCAAGCCACCTGAGCGAGTGGAAGGAGCTTAAGACAAAATCGATGCTTCCTGGGCGGCTTCTCCACTTCCTTGCATCAAAACTCCTACCATTTTAGAGTCTGCATTGCGATCTCGTAGCTTGTGCTTGCTGGCTGGCAGTTCCGGCTGGTTGAATGCACGCCTCGCGAGTGCCATCAGCATCAGCATCAGCGCCCGCAGCATCACAACCGGTCGACATCATCACCGTCATCCACGCTACATTTCCGTAGCAGGGATAGTATCACGACAAGAGCGTGTAGCAGGAATACTCCAGGCCATGCCCCTCGAACCCAACTTTAACTGTCAGTGTTATGATTCTGAATCATACTTGTTGCCATGCTCCATGTTCCCACTCTGCTCACTTCGTAAAGCGGCTCATAAAGCCGATGAGGAAGAGGACGTAGAAATGAAAGACCTGCTCAGAGCTTCAGGTCTCTCGCTTCGTACTCGGTATCTTCTAAAGGCGAAGATGGCAGAGCCAAAGTTAGTTTCAGGGTTTTTTCCCTCCTACCCAGCAAGGACGAAACCCGCATTGCAGGGAGTCTTGATTGAACAGTTGGAAACAGCTAGAGTTTCAGGGTTGGGGGTTAACAGTTAAGGCTTTACCTATATAGACCACCCTGTGGAATCTACTTGCTTCAGGTTTCGGCGCTAGGAGTGCGGTTTAGGACCACATCCCCTCGAAAACGACCTGCTTCAGCACATTTCAACCCAAACCCTCAAGGCCCCTATACTAGGGAGTTCGGGCTGCAGCAGGCTGGTCGGAGATTGGGAGAAACGCGAACTTAATTACACCTCTGGTTCAATAGTATCATGAGTACTATTTGGTAGTACTAATATTGCAGTCTTACTCTTATTCCTAGCATCAAACACCGACTTCGGTTTCGCACGCGGGAGGAACACCAACGATAACGCAGAGGGCAACACTAGGAATACAAATAAGAACAAGGCTACTAATAGCAATACTTACCTACAGCGAAGAAAACCAATAATGCCAATAATAGGCCTGCCTCTTCGCCCAACTCGCGTGTACGTTCCTGAAGCTGCGCAACGTTTGCCTTGCCAGGAGTAGAAGTTCAGGACTATCTATCTATCTATAGACAAACAGGCAGCTAGCCGATGGGCAGACAATGCAGACGTATACATGAATACATATATATATATATATATATTGTTTATTCATTTTAGCAGAAAGAAAAGGAGTGGGCTTGAGAACAAGCTTGTTACAGCTTGTTTACAGATTACACTACCATTGTATGCTCAGAGCCAGGACGCTGGGACATTTTCACCCTGAAGCATCTGCGCAAGGTTGAAAACCTCGTGGAGCAAAAGGGTGTTCCTCAGGCTGCATTGCGACTTCGAGGACACTAACACTGCAGCAAACACACCTAGCAATACCCAATAGTCCCGTGGTATGCCCTGAGCCCTCAGAAACTGCAGTAGCAATCCGCAGCAATACTCTGTAAGCCGTAATCACAATTCCAACTGCTACAGCAACAAAAACCCCGCATAGTCATCCTTAATTAAAGCCCTATAACTGCCAAGAGAGTGCACCTCTGAGCCGCCAAGTGTCTCGATGAAGCCCAAAGCCTTCTCACCCAGACCTTGCGTCGACGGGACCACATTCTTCGCATTCCTTAGCTTGGTCGCGATAGTGTGCGGTCGGTCTCTTGTATGTTCTGAAACTTCACAGTCTGGGTTTAGGCTCCGGGTATAGGAACCCTACAAAAACCCAAACAGTAAATGCTGAATCCGAAATCCAAACCCCTGACTCAACCCGCGAAGCCGAGGGGCTTGATCAAGTACAACACTACCTGCTCCGGGCGCCCATGGCTTGATCTGATTTGGTTCATGAGAACGGTCGACTTGCCTCAGCTGCCAGGAGCCCACGACTTACGTCTAAACACACCGCATTTCTGCACCAAATAAACCTACCGCCGTACTCTCCTGCCCGAACAACAAGGCTTGTTAACCCCCTGCTCTGTGATGCAAATCGCTAATGCCCCATTTAGTCAAAAACATGTCCGTTTTTGAAGGGTCCTCAGAATGAGGATCCTGTTCTTTAGGATCTCCCCGCGTGCCTTCCTACGCACCCGCAAAGCCAGCATCTTGGTGCGCGTCTCGCGTGGATGGACCACACTCTTGCTCACACCCCTTTTGGCTTCCGGTTTGCAGCGACAAAGCCCAACCTGTACCCCTTAACCCCAGAAGCCCCAAAGCCCCCAAACCCTGGAGCCCCAAAACCCCTAAACCCTGGAGCCCCAAACCCTAAACCCCTATACACCCTGGGTCCCTTCTCTTCCGACGCTCCCTCCTCGGCCCAGTTGCCGAGCCCCCTTATCGCCAACAGCACGAGAACTGCTTGCAGCTGCTCTGGCGTGGGCTTCCTGGCAAATGCTAAGAATCAGAAAATGGGAGTTTCCGAGAACAATGGGTACCTTATTTGGGGCTCCTTCAAATAAGGATCCCACTATTTAGGGGTACTATATTAGGGTCCCCTGTTTTCTTCGGAAACTCCCAAATAAGAGTAGTGATAAGAACGATCGCAATGGCAAGGGCAAAACAATAGTAATTGTGATGGTGGTAGCAACCGCAAATATCACTATCATCTCAATAACGGTAATAGTAATGACAATACCATCAGCAATACACAAACACAATAACACTAGGCAATTTCAAACAAAAACAACAGCATCGGGGAATGGAAAAGGGTTCTGTGGTATACACGAATAGTAGTTATTCAAGCTTCCTGCTTACAACCGGACATGCTAGGCCAGAGGGGGGCTTTGGTTTCTTTTCTTAAGCTTGAGGGTGTAGGGTTGTGAAGGAAGCTTGACTGCTGCCCTTTGGTCCAAGTACTGATGCTTGTCACCCTAATTGTCCCGGCCCTAGAGCATCACAGCAAGACACCAAACGCCTTCTTTACTCGTCATCCCCCAACATCGATGACGCTACCTTGCCTCAACGACTTTCTTGGCTTGCGTCAATGAGCACAATACGAGCGACTGAACAATAAGCATCTTCGAAGCAAAGCAGACCTATGACAAGACCTTAGTATTGTCTGCGTTTCTACGGTGTTTGGTCGCTCGAAGTCACGGACCTACATTGTCTGCCGTGCCGTGACGAGTGAAGTAATACCATGGTTGGGCTATTCGAAAGTAAGGAACCGACTGCGACCGACCTGTCACTTCGCATCGAACGGCTCAAGTTCAAGTTCACGGTTCATCCAAGAACACTGCATCATCACCATCATGACTCCATCGTCCAACAGCAACCAAAGAACTACAAATATTATTCCCTAGGGCCCCTTATTATAATTCCAGTTTAATACACTCCAAAACCCTATTCCAATGATTATATAGCCCCTCCAATACTCAGCTTCAGGCAAGGTACACCCAGGTTACCAGCTCCCTGAGGTGCTTCCACTGGTCAGGCGTAGTGACCTCCACCGGAGCCAACCTTATACTGTTGCCGATGCTGCTCACTCCGTTCTTAGTTGCATCATCACTGAGAGTGATACATATAGGCATACCTCATCGGCCTCCCTTCGTCTAGAGTCTACACCTTCAGCACAAGGAAATGGGAACTGCGAGATTGGTAGCAGCCTATGGGCCTTCGGTGAAGTTTTAGGGTGCAAAGAGACTCTCCGGGACTAGCCGCATATCACAAGGACCCAGAATAAAAATAAGGCTTTGAGTAAAAAATACTCCCAACTACAATCTGGCAACAATAGTATCGTAATATACGGACCCAGACTTAAATAGGGTTTCGAGGTATATTACACACCCAACTACAACTTGGTAATAGTATCTGGATCCAAGAACAATGCTTTGCAGCAGAGAATCAGCTGCGGCTTCACGAACAGGTTGTAGTCATTGTAAACCAAGGCCAATAAGCTGACACCTGACTGATTACCAGTGAAGCAGCTCTTGCGAGCGATTGCAGGAATCGAACTAAACATCTTTAGTCAAGCAGAGGCCACGGCAAACACCAGCTGCATCACTATTCCAGAAGGATCCCTCAAATCAACAAACACATTTGCCTGTTTGTGTGTTGCTGCCGAGCATGTTTCGGCGATCATTGCAGGGCAACAGATCCTTGAGAGTATCAGGATGTCATGAGACGGATTCGGGCGCATGCGCCTGCAAGCCTACACCCAGACCACCAGCCAAAGGCGCAAGAGGAAACAGCTCGGTCCCGCTCGAAGAGTTGCTCCTGAAGTCTTTATCCTAAGGCTCCAAAGTAGTTCCTTTTTGGGGGTTTATAGTAAGAATCCTGTAGAGTAATCCCAAGAAAGGAATTACCTTGGGGCCTCTGGGTATCTTCGGCAGAGGGGCTGGGATATGAGGGCTTTAGTCGTAAGTCCTAAACCCGAGAATCCTGAGAAACCCTAAACTAAATCGTCAACCTAAATGCTTGCAGTCCAACACGGTAGCGTTTTTTAACCCTAGATCGTGCACCGTCTGCGCCCGAAACTGAAACCTCAAACTGCACAGATCCCGAAGCATGTAGGGCCTACGATCTGGCAATTGAATGGGGGGCATGGTGCCAGTTGTAAATCAAGGCCCGATGGTAGTCGGTAAGTCTATGCGCATCGAGCAGAACATCTGCAGTATCTATGCTGGTCAGGACTGCACGACTTGAAACAGGCAATATCAAATCCGGTCCCTAATCTTCCGAAAACAACATCTAGGATACCCAGTAACCTAAGAATAAAAAGGCCTCTCTTTTTGGAACCTAGGACTACAACAAGGGAATAAGGGTACTACTGGGCATCCTAGACATAGCTGAATCCCAGATGTACCCTAGTACCCGCTATACCGGAAATCGTGGCTCCAGGAGAGCGTGCGTCCCGACGTCTGGATGAAGTTCCGGAATGGCGTTCCTTGGCCCCGAGGCAAAAAGGGGCTAAGGGACTTCCAAGTCGTTGTTTTCAATTTCAGAAACTCCCTGTCAAACCTTCCAAAGGGAAAGCCTCCAGAGACCGAAACTACCATATTCGTTAAAACCGGGGTGGCGGCAGAAACGGCTATAGTCGTCGTGGTGGTGGTGGTGGTAATGGCAGAGGTAGTGGTACTGGCACTTAGTACTACTAGTCGTCCTAGTAGCAGTAGCAGTAGCAGTAGTGGTACTGTGGTAGTATCAGTCGCAGTGGGGGTAGTTTTTGTTGCTACTGCTACTGCGAAAAGAGCAGCAGCGGCAGCAAGCGAAGTAGCCGGAGTCCTAGTGCTAGTATTCGTCCTACTCGTGTCGTCGTCGTTGCCCGAGCAGCAGCAGCGGTGGGAGGAGGAGGAGGAGGAGGAGTAGCAAATGCGGTAGCAGTAGTGACTCTGTACAGTAGTGGTAGCCACCGTCGCATAATAGCAGCAACAGTCGGAGTGGCCCTTGATGTCGTTGTTATCCTCAACAGAACGCATACCGAAACCACAACCCCATGAGACCAGAACAAGTATGATAATGCTGCACATTAATATC
>CAJNDT010000824.1:1039427-1099427 GCA_905221615.1 Symbiodinium sp. CCMP2592 | reverse complement strand
CCAGGGAGCATGGACGCTGAGGCAGGGGAATTCTGCAAGCAGTCCACCAGGTCCTGGAGTAAGCGGTCGGAAAGTTGGCTTGAGCGCAGGCACAGTATTTCTTCCAACCTCACCCTCAAACCTGAACCCTGCAATCTAGCTCGGCTCAGTTCCGGATGAGAAACGGTTGGCACCACGACATGCAGACTCTGCTTCGGTATCGGCAGCTCTCAGGAAGTCAACAGTCTTCCAAAGCATTCTGCCTGAGCCTGGCACTGCCTTCTGTCATGTGCTGCCCGTCCATCTGATGTGTGTATGCATAACATAACTCGAAGCGTCACGGAACCATTGCAACGGTACCTGGACCTCCGAAAGCGCCAAGGTTTTGTCGGAACAGAAAGGCGAAATGTTTGACAAACTGGTGCTAGAGTCAGAGTCTCGGCGGACCCCGTTGGACGAAAACTGCGAAACAGCTTAGTTAAACCATAAGTCCTATACTTAAATCAACTTAAATCACATGTTGGCGATTACTTCCCGCCTTAAAGGCTGAAACATTCATTAATTCAAAATATTGCCGTATCCGAACATGACAACCAAAACGGCAAAATCCCAAGCAGCCCTGCGCACCCTCGAGCAGAACCCCTCATGTCGAAAAAAACCGAAGTGGTCTCACGTTCACCATCTCCAGGGTTGAGAACATCCAAGTTCAAAACAGGGCTTCAGGATTCAGGCTCTTCAGGAACTCACTTCCCGTGGCTGAAGAAAACACCGAATTGTCTGGGGCAGGGTTGACCATCAAGAGCGTGTTCATGGTGAGAATACGAGAACCTCACCGATCCCTCTCTCGCGTTCTTGTCTGGAATTGCAAGTCCTTCCCGTCCAGGGTGAATATTTCCCCGAAGGTCTTCGATGTCAAGGTGGAATGATGAACCATGCTTTCAGCATAGAGGCCTCAAGTTGGGCAAAGTTCAGGAAGCTTGACTTTGGCTTCCCTCCCGTCTAGCATTGTGAGGGTTGACGTTCTGATCATCATCACTACCTCGTCTAAAGCGTGCTTACCGGAGAGAGAACTACAGATTCCTGATTCGTCTAGGACTCGACCCACCTTTTCTTAATTTCGAAGGTACCGGAAGGGTCCGTATTGCACATGGTACGATTCTAGTCAGTGATGCTTCAAGTTGCGACTTCAGGGCAAGCCTGTATGATAGATGTATGTGTGTATATATATATATATATGTGTGTGTGTGCATATGTTTACACATACAACATATGAACATACATGCATACACATACCTACATACATACCTACGTACATGCAAGCATGCATGCATACGTACATACAGACATACCTACATACATACATACATACACATGTACCTTGTCTTGTCGGCATGCGGTCTAGCCAGCACCTTCTGTAGCAGGTCCCGTATTGGCTGCTACCGACATGAAATTAGATCGAAACGTTTCGCTTTTTCGATTTTCCCTCTTCAAGTGAGGGCGCAAGCACCCCTCCCCGTGCGGAAAGTGAGCTGTTGTCCTGCACTGGTCGGTGTCGGTATGGGATTGGCATTGCTTTTTGCTGTCTCTCTGTTTACGCTCTTCTGCTCGTTTCAATGAACTTAGACGTTGAGGAAATCTCCATATAAGTGCTGGTTTCCTTCTCGCTCTCTCTCTCTCTCTCTTTTTCTTTCGTCGGGCCTAGGGTGCTCTTGTCTCTCGGCGACTGGGGGTGAGTCCTGCAAACGGGGCGTGACGGCTTCGAGTAGACACGATGCCCTACCTGAAGTCACGAGTGAATTCCTGGCAAGACTTAGCCCTACGCCCAGTAGGCGAGGGCAAACAAAAAAAACATCAACAGGTATAAGTCTAGGGTGAGTTCTTAGCGCGTGTGCTACTCTCTTCAAGGGTATGCACCAACACTGCACCAACTTTTGCGACCTTACGCACTCCCTGCCACCCAAACGCTGGAACCTTTCTGTGGAATCAGGGGCTGAGACACATCTAGGCTCACCACATGTTTAAGGCTTTGCGGCCTTAGACCTTCAGATTTTCGGGTGTTCAAACATGCAAGACCATTTATTTGCGCTTTTGCAGGTCTTTCGTTCTGGTCCTTGCACCAGAAGCCCACGGTCTGCTGGACGAGGACCCCAATCCAGAAAAACCCACCTCTTCACACACCTGCTCTCCTGTTCGAGGCTTTTGAACATCGACCCGGATGTTATATTAAGCCGAAATCCTGCATAAACAACACATCAGGTCGAGTTACCACCGGGTGGTAGGTAGACCCTGTTTAAGTGCACTGACAGCTACGCCCACGCCCCAAACCCAAACCCTATACCCTAAACCTTACAAGCCAAAGCCCCAACCCTCGGAAAGTCTAAACTATAGCATAATCTACTTGTCGGGTATCATGGGGAACTAAAGGTTAACCCTTTTGGCTATACAGGGATTATATAGGGGCTATACTACCCAAAAAAGGTTATACAAAGGGTTCCCTACTCTACTACGAGGCTAAACCCTCTGAACCATGAACCCCCGAAACTCATTATATAGGGGCTATGCTCCCCAACAAAAGGTTCCCTACTCTACTACTAGGATAAACCCCTGAACCTTCAAAAGACAGGCCGCTCATCTCTTCGAACCAGTGCTCTCCAGTGAAGGTCTCCTCCGCGCCGTTGCTGTCCTCAGCTCTGTTTAGGGTTTAGGGTATAGGGTTTAGGTTTTCTTTTAAACGCTCCTTGTTCTGCCATGGTTTGGGGTTTAGGGTTTAGGGTTTGTCTACAGGGCTTAGCATAGGCATTTAACAGTTAGACAAGGGCTTTTGAGGTAGATGATGGTATGATCAGGAACCTTGAGCGTGGTAATCATTCTGGTTCTGCACACTAGGTTTTCACTGAGTCAGGAGGTTACGGATCCCAGCTCCTTCTACTCAGGGTTTAGAGGATGTGGGTGTCAGCGCCGGATGTTTTGGTAGTAGTTTAGGCCCCTATATTAGCCCTGGACCCTTGCATCTGCAAGGCTTTGCAGGGGACTGTCAGCCCAGCATCGGTGTGGATGTACGTACCGGTGGCGGTCAGGTACATGGAGTTTGCCACAGCTCCCGCTGTGAAAACGCACTCCTGATGGTGCATCTCCAGGTGTCTAGGTTCGATGGCTCAAACAAGATGACATATGATGATTGTGGGGCACGGGCAGACAAGCATAGAAATATAGGCGTCACAAAACCTAAACACCCAAGGGCTACGCAGGCTGGAAGCTGTCTTTTTTGATGAATGAGACTCATTGCCACAGATCCAGCCAGGCAGGAGCAGAAACCGCGTCATGTATATATCAGATTCAAGACTTTATCTGGGGTTAAGCGACACCCTAAACGCTAAACCAGTTAAGTGTACTTGGTAGCCGGCTTCCATCCGAGCCTTCTTCTCGAACACGTTCTTCACTAGCGCCGCGCAGATGCTTGCAAAACCTCAGCGAAATCATGGTCGGCAACACAGAGCAGGCTGTACAGGGACCCGACGTTGTTCTGGGACCGAAAGATGTCGGCAGGAACAAAACGATCTGTTGGGACAATCTTCGGTGTTCTTTCTTTAACCCCCCGGCCCTATGGCCTTCCGAAAGCAAGAAATCCGAGCACAATGGGCCTGGAAACAGAACATCCAGGGTTTCGGGTTCTGACCTCATGTACGGCCGACACGGAGGCGAGCTAAAACAGCCGCAAAGAACCCCTGCTAATGGTCGCTGCGAAAGAATCCAGGTTCCAAGTTCGAAAGAGCCTTCTTGCGCCCAAACATATCACCACCATACAATGAGGGCGTCGTTCGGGAGTGCATTCAGACATTTCTACCACTGGCTGAAGCCAAAACGTGAACCCCCAGAACCCGAAATCATAACCAGCCATGCGCACTTAAGGGCTGAGACCCCTAAACCCATGTTTGCACAGACTTGTACATGCCCGCCTGGATCTAAACCCTAAACCCTTAAACCCTAAACCCTCTAAACCCTGAACCCTAAACCCCTGACCAAGCACCAAGTTACAGTCGGGAAATGCCTGTTTCGTGAGGCCGAAGACTGGCACGGACTCGAGGAACTTTCCTGCCCGAGTGCTTGAATGCGTCTCATTGAGGTGTTGCTTTTTTACAGTACTGTGTATGCAGAGACATCGTGCCTCTATATGTATATACGTATAAAACTGTGTACATGTATCTGCATACATGTATGTACATATATATATATATATATATGTGTGTGTACTCATCTTTGTATATGTGTGTAGTTGTTTGTGTCTGCACATGATATGTGAGCGGCGGCTGTTCATTACATGAGTCCCAGCTGCCGTGTTGGTATGCATACTAAGCATATGCTGAGACATGCGCACACACACACACACACATGCATCATCCTCCACCCCTCTCCGTCATTAGGAACAAATCAGGCTCTGCTCAGTGTTTCGCGGTAGCAGTAGCTGTCGTCGTGATGGTAGCACCGGCAGCAGCAGTCATACCGTGAACAAGGAAACTCTTCCGCTCTTACGAACGTATCTCATTGCTACGGCATTCGGGGGCTGGCTGCAGCAGTCAGTCTTCGTACCAGGCGATCAGCTAAACCGATGGAACAACAGAGTGATTGATCAAAGTGGACACTGCTGACTTCGGACATGTTTATCGGCGCATGAGAGGTTTCGCACGTATATGTCATGCTCAGCACTGACATCATCATTCTGGCCTCTCATCGTGATCCTCATCGTTATTTAGATGTAGTAAGCGGACCAATAACATGGCGCAACGACTCCAGGCCAGGAGTGTGAGGAGTTTCACAGTCTCGCTCAAACAACGTCCGGCCAGCCTCGCTGGTTGACATAGAGCTCTGTCTGAAGAGTTATGGATATCAAGGAGCCTCCGTGATCACAAAGCTAGCTGGCATTGTCAGGCTCGCGACGTCTCCCAACCCTTCTCTCTCTCTCTCTCTCTCTCTCTCTCTCTCTCTCTCTCTCCCCCTTTCGCTCGCACACTCTCGTTCCTTTAAGCTCTTCGGCTGATCTAAGGCGCATATGCCGGACGAAATACACTGCCAAGTAGTGCAGCCGACGCCTATAGCTAGTTTGATTAGGCAAACGTGTCGATGTGAGTGTATGCACATCTGCATGCAGGATTCATTTTCAATGGGCCGCGTATACATATATATATATATATATACGTATGTGTATATATACATTGTGTAGTTAAGACATGCTTTCGTTGGGCACAGCTTTGCATATCTGACTCCTTGTCTGTGTGTGTGTATATATATATACATATATACATATATATATATATATACATACATACATACATACATACATACATATCTCTCTCTCTCTCGACATATATACATATGTATATATATATATATACACATATATCATATATCTCTCTTTCTGTTTCTCTTTCTCTGGCACACTTAAGCAGATGCAAGCCCGAGGCATGAACTTCAACCTAAGAAGGGCTTGTCCAGGCAACTGTCGAAAGATATCGGAGTGTTCTTTTCCAGCTTGTAGTCCACGAACCTGAGCAGCACGAGCCTATAAGACACAAGCTCGAACATATCTTCATCGTACACGACCTTGCGCTGCACAGCTCCATGGACGCATACTGGCGAGTTAATGTGATCATTCGAGCATAGTTCTGCTTACCGCTAGGCTTCGTCTTCCCAGCGAAGGATTACACTACACGGTATCCTCAACCGTTTAATGCAGGCCGGAGGTGAAACAAAGTTGCAAGTACCTGTGCGCACAGGACCTTGGGCCCTGCGACACCGCTGGTGGAAGCTCTTTGTAGACACAATTATAACTGCTATCAAAAGTACAACTAGTGACACTAGCCTGTCCCGGAATGATCTGCATGCAAGAGGCCGCATGATGCGGGAAACGAGCTCAAACGAGGCATCTTGGTGGGTGAGATACACCTGAAAGAAGCCGGAGAGGGCATCACATATCGGTATATGGGAGTTTCAGAAAATAGGGGTACCGTATTTGGGGGTCCTTATAATAAGGATCCTACTATTCAGGGCACTATACTAGCATCCCCTATTTTCGGAAACTCCCATATCGGTATATATAACTGCTTACCAGTAGGTGGGACGGAGGTACCTACATGTTCTACGAGATTTAGACTTCTGGTCTGAGGGTTTCGAGACCAATTCGCTTATGGTTGGATGTATTGCTCGGACGTGCTGCTGCAACTCGTGAAATCTCTTCCAGCACAACGGGTTTCAGCAGCCCTTATAGCCTCATGCAATGGCTACATCCCGTCGCGAGCAGCAACGTACAGAATGTGACAACGTATCAACAAACAGACATGCAAAAGTACTTCCGCATATACATTTGTATATGCATATGTACATGTATGTATGTACATAATACAACGCACACAAACAGAGACTCACACATACACACAAAGTCTCACATATGCACAGGCAGACGCATATTTCTTGTTCACACATGTGTCTCAGTCAAAACTCATAGACATGGAGCAAACGAAAAAGCACAATAAAGCATTTAAGCTTTTGATTGACCAAGCTTCGCGGATCTCTCGCTTCTGTCGGGCGCGTGATTCGTTCCTGGGATCCAAGGCAGCGAAAGAACGACAAACAGCTCATGATTTCGACGCTCACACTCGCACGAGGCAGGCGAGGCTCCACCTAGTCCGCAGTATCTTCACAGCTCGGCAGTATGCGCGTCGCAAGCTCAGGATTTAGGGCGAGGGAACAGGCGGAGGTAAAACATATCAAGCAACATGTAAGAATAAATAGCATTGTGATGACAAGGGCGGCGCGACTAACGCATGCAACCGTTTTCGTCGTCATCGCGGCCGCGGCAGCAAACGAAAAAGTTCCACCGTCACAACCGCCATCCGCATCATCATGATTGCCACTATGACCACACGGTTGTCCCGTACATCACCACCACCACCATCGTGATCAGAACCAACATCATCGTTACCGCAGTGGTCACTAGTCATTATCAATACCGTTCATCACCGACAAAAGTCACATCGTAGAGTCTCTTTGGTGTCGACGACGGTCGTCAGCATTGACATCCCAATCACTGCCAACAACACCTTCCGCCCCTGTAACAAGACTACAACAACCCACAAGAACTAACGACCGCAATCGCATACGGATGCCACTACAGAGAATCCTCATCCTCATCACTAGCGCCCCGACCCTCAGACCGCGCAAAAGACTTCATCCATTCACCGCAAAACCTACACCGTAGAGCCTTGAATGCTGAAGCTTCCGCCACCAAGCTTTCTTTTTAACCCCAACCCAAACGCCCCAAACCTATTCTCTAAAGCTTAAGCCCTAAGCCGCCGAAGCTCATCGCTCGCAGCTCTGCCAAAGTCCCTGAGATCTTGGAGACAGTGCCGCCGATCACGACCAACGTGAACCTCTCAACAATCCCTGTGTGCATCTACACACGAACAAACTGATTATTCCCAGAATTCCACGCATACAACGATGATAAATGTGTGTAGGCACGAAATCTGTCTATGTATGCACATGACTATATATATATATATGTGTGTATATGTATATGTATACATGTATATATGTATAAGTATGTGCGTATGCGTTTGCATACACCGAGGATATTCGTTGTTGTCGCTGTTTTTGCTCGCAACATGCGTTACTATCTGCAACCCATCGACCTGGGCCCCAAAATTGCCTGGCCACTTTACTTGTCGTGCCCATGGTCCCAGCCGGTGAGGTTCCAAACGTAGGGAAGAAAACCGAATTGGCCATGCCAATTTACGATCGTTGTCGCGGGTTGTCTAGCCAATTGTGAGTTTCCGACAGTTAGGTGTACCTTATTTTGGGGTCCTCATAATGAAAATCCTCCTATTTCTGGTACTATATTAGGGTCCCCTATTTTCGGAAACTCCCAATTCTTGCTTCCAGAAAAAATTGGCTTGGACGACCCACCACAGACATCGTCGCTAGAAGAAGTTCCTCCCACTTGATGGCAGACATGTGAACATGCATCGACTCCGGTCAAGGCAGCTGGAAAGCTTCTATTCTGGAGTCTGGTGGATTCCAACATTGCGCGAGTTCCTCAGCTTAAGTCCGGCCGAGAGGCACGAAGTTCAGAATGTCGAAAAGCCTCTCTCTTCCACTATTTGCCATGATGGCAGGCGGCGCAGGAGGGTTCATCACATAGCGGATGGCATGAATGTACCTTGGATGTTTAAGACTTCGCAACGACAAAGAGCTCCCTCGCAGTATGTCGCGGTTCCAGTCGGTGTGTTGGCATGGCTCCAGGAAATGGCACGGCAATCTTTTCGAGTAGAGTTTACGACGATTAGCAAGGCTGCAGCTCGGCTTTCAGAGACATCAGCAAGCCAAGAGAGCAAACAGCAACTGCTCGAAGTACAGGGTGAAGGTTGTATACATGAGCGGAGCAAAACAAGCTTGCAACTAAAATGTGTCACGCCACATGTGTGAGTGCGGACAGCACGCGAGACCCGATATGCGTCCGGGCGTGGTAGATCTTGCCATCGCTCTACGTAGCTCTGCATGCATGAAAGCATATGTAATGCCGCAATATGCAAGAAAGGTTTCTACGCGTAGCTGATGTAGATGTGCGTGCATCTGGGGCAGTACATTGATGCGTACATGTACATGCAGATAACAAGACTTTCCAATATATGAAAACACTGTGAAGCAATCCATGGACGTGAAGAATTAGTGGGATGAGACTAGAGACCCAAGCATGCACATCACAGAGGTCACCCAAACCTTCTCACAACAGACAACGAGGCAGTGCCCTGTGTACCCAAACATGAAAGCAGCCGAGCGTCTGAACACTTGCACCGAGATTCTCGGCCTCCGCCAGGTGGATCCAGCTGACATGCCCCTCATCCCAGACCTGGTTGTCACATCGCTTGGAAATGTATAGCTGGGGTTTTGGTATCGGTGCAGTGCGAGGAGCACGGCTCAGAGAAAGGCTTCCATCTACGTGCGTTGAAACATCTACACCTGTTTCGAAGTTCAGTGTGCTTTCGTGCTGCTTTCCGTCGCAAAAGCCAGCATCTGCTGCTCTTGCTGTGCTCCTGCAACTGCAAGTGCCGAGGCTGCTGCTGCAGATTACTACGAGTCCTGCTGACATGTCCTGGGTGCAGGGTGGCGCTTAGCCACATCTCCTTTGGCAGGCATCGAGCTTGGACTAGCTGCTCTCTACCAACCAGTCAACCTACTCACTGCCATGTATGCTCAAACACAAACAGTACCTTGCCTATTGCACAGGCTTCGAGTGATTATTAGAGGCAGTAAACAGCTAGTGTGGAGAATATCTATATATATATATATATATACATATACACATGTGTGTAGGCATATATATATATATATATATATATATAGAGACACGAATAAGCCACGGGAGCTGTACAAAAGCCAAGAGGCCGTCTTGCCAATCCAAAACCAAACGCAGGTGACAATGTGCGCCACCAGCATGGTCACAACGGCAGAGTTGAACACAGCCTTGGATCGTCTCGACCCTGTTCTCGCAGCTAGCTACATTTTCATGTGAAATGACATGCCTGTGAGTTCGAGATGTCTACCAAACCTACATGATTCGAGTATGATGTCATACGTTACCCGCTTTGTTTATGGCCCGCAGTAATCTATATACAGTGACACTCTGTTGTTTACCTACTTGCTCCAGCAAAACCAGCTAACCTCCCAGAACAGCCCTAGATCCTAAATCCTAAACCCTTAACCCCTAAACCCCAAACCCTTTCACACAATCTTAGGATTGGAGCTCGCCGCCGCAACTCCAAACTCCTGAACCCCAAAACCCCAAACTTTGAAAGCAACCCTGTACTCGCCACCAATGCTTCTAGCCAATACAGTACCCACGTGAAGGACCAACATTGGGAGGCTCTGCAGTCCGGAAAGAGCCGGGTCCACTTGCAGGAGCCGCTACTTTAGACGATATGGTAGTATGTGATTTGGTGTGTGTATATGCATGGTATATAAATATAAATAAATATATATATATATATATATAGATATATATATATATATATATATATGTACATGCTCAACCGGGGGGGGGGGGGCGACCATATGTATATATATATATATATATAACAGTATATATTCTTTTTTACATTAGATGCAGCTGATTTCTGAGTGTGAATACTGTTGAATTGCATGACTGTTAGCACCATTCCAAGCGGCCCGTGTCACGAACACGAAAATCCGAACATCCGACAAGACCACAGAAGACAGACATACAGGTGACACAGCAAGCTCCCCGAGAATCCTGTGCTACCACCTACAAGCAACAGAGATGCAAATCAGAATGGGGCCTTGCAGTCACAAAACTGGCATGAGCCCGAGACTGTCCAACCGAAAAGACAGCATGTTTCGTGCTATCGTGCAATGTTTGGAAGTGCACTTCATCAGCCTACATTGCCACGGACATCCCGACATCCAACTCGGAAGAGGGGTGGTTTAGGTTGAAGTGCTTGCCGGCCTTCAGCTCGGTCATGCAGTTCGAGGCACTTTGCACAAAGTAGCTACTTAGTTTGAGGCTCCATCGTATATCATGCAAGCGGCCATGACTAGCATGATCCACTGCCGCCCAGTGGAAGCTGCAATCCTCGGCAAAGAGGGGAGGGAACGAGGGTATGGGAGCAGCAACAACAACAACGCAACACGTTGACATAAGGCCAGAGACCTGCTTCTTTCTTAAGCCATCGCCAAGCCGTGTCAATGTCTATCAGTACATGCAATGTGGCGGTGCAGACAGACACATGTGTCTAGAAGATCCGAGTAAGTGCCGAGAGCGGACATGAACAGCAACTGCAGGATTCGTTTCCCGACAGTACGAGTACGGGGTATCGAATGTCAGCAGACAAGAAGCAGTCCATCCAACGCAAGGAACCGCGTTTGTGGACGCGAACAAGTAACTAAGCAAGCTATAAACCCAAACTCTATATCCCCCAAGTATAACAAATACAGACAGAGGCTCTCTTGTGTGATCTCGTCCAGTTTCGTCATCTTCAGCAACCGCCTCACTAAACGGCTGGTTGCTTCGAGAGCTTCAGGCAATCTTCGGGTCGTGGAATCACACCTCCACGCCAAAATCTGAAACTGAAGACTCCACACCTGCAACTCCCTAGTTACAGGCTTTCAGTGTATAAGTACAGAGGTCCCCAAAACTCCTTAAAGCTATACTCATACAGATCTTAGTGCGCCGCGCAAACTCGAAGAGAGGATCCTTCTGCCTCTGCTCCATAAGGGCCTCGAGGGAGCTCTTGTTCCCATTTCGAGCCATGCGGCAGAAGCCGGAAGACTCGGAAGACGCGCACCACCCGGCCGGCTCGGAAGACAGTGAGATCGCCTCCGTTCGGCGGAACTTACAGAGCAAGTCGGCTTGTAGAGATTTTTTTCTGCTTCCCACCTAGCTAGGACGAGCCCGCAGTGCATGGGAGTCGGCTTATCGAGTTTATGGGGTTAGGGTTTTGTACCCTCCGAGTCAGAGATCGGGGGTCTCAAAGGGGTTTTCGCCCCCTTCGGGTTCAAGCCTTCGTATGTATTTTTGGGACGACAAGATGAGAACCATGATGACGGATGGCCATGGGGACTCGACATTGCCTGATCTTCTGGTGGTGCAAATGTCGAGAATAACGACTACACCACGATCATACAATATATATATATATATGTATATATATATATATAATATTATAATATGTGTATATCAATAATATATATATATATATATATGCATATATATATATATGTTTGTTTATAATTGTTTTATATTTACTTATTCATATACATATATAAGAACCCCCCACCCGAAATTGGCTTCATGCCTTCGAAGTCCGGGCCGATGTAGCCCATGTTGAAGAAGTCCAAAGACACCAAAGTAACATCCAGGATGAGCCAGGTCTTCAAGTAGCGCCAAAAGATCGCCGCGCCTTGGTCGGGCCATGAGAGCTCCACGACAAACAGCGCAAACAACAATCACAGCAAAGGCAATCACACCAACACTGAACACACATCTGCCAGGCATAGTTCCACTCCGAAGGTGCTGTCTGCATATTATATCACAACCAAGGAAGAAATGGAGCAGCAAAAAAGAGCCTAGCTCCTTTGCACAGCTAGGGTGCGTGACAGAGTGAGCTTGCCCTTGATGTAGATTGCCGTATTTAAGTTGACGAAGATGTCTGCGGTCCAAAACCTCAGCTTGGTCAGCGCGAAGCGCAAGCTCCACGCCGAAGGAGGTGGAGGGTTTAAGGTTAAGGGGTTTAGGGTTTAGGGGTTTACGCTCTCGCAACTCGGACAATCCAGACGAGGTTCTCGGTGCGCGTCGGTGCTACTGCCAGCCTTACTCAAGCCTTCTCTCGAAAACAGCATAACACAAGTTTAGGGGTTTAGGCTTTAGGGTTTAGGGTTGGTGCACTGAAGATCTTCACTCTTAGCACTATGTGCAACATAAAATTCTTGGAATCACGACCACAAGCAATGCCATGGTTAGAACCATCCTTATCATCCTCACCACTATGGAGCGACGATCGTGTCCATGTCATGCGAAAGCTTCTCCCAATAGTAATTACGTCAGAACGGACATTTGCGTGTGGGGCCCCTTGGCTGCAAGATGTATGGGGATGGGGCCGAGCAACCGCAAAACCCTCTGTCCTACCCGAATAACCGAAGAAGTGTGACCCTGCCCGGCAGTTCCGTAACTATTCTGTCGACGTTAATAAAACCAAAACCCTAGCACTGACAAAGCTTTATGACCCAAGCCTCCGGCAGTCAGTATTCAAGCTGGTTTCAGGCAATCTTGTTGCAGACGAAGATCTAGCCGTGCTTGCAGACGGTCAACTAGAATAGTTTCAGCTAGGTACAGTACTTGGAGGTTCATGGGTAGTTAGCAGTAGGGTTGTGAGTAGGATAACTATGGTTATAACCTATATTAGGGGACTTATCATAACTACCCATGAGCCTCCAAGTAGATAGCAGTATTTAAACAGCCTGGAAGGCTCCGCCTGAACTCAGGCATGCTTGCGCATCACTCGGATCCCTTGGGGTTTTGGCTTTATGGGGAGCTCCGTCTTTCCAGAAACAAATGGTAAGGGAATCCAAACTTCACCCTGCCCGCTGCCCGTTCGGGGGGGGGGGTTAGGGTTTAGGGTTGATAAGATTGAGACTTTGGCCGCCAGGAATTTCAGGGTCTAGTCATCAGCTGTCTGAAAAGACAAATGGCACGAGGCTGCACCAAATGGATAATGCCAGGTATGCACTCCCAGCATCGTCGAAGGACATCCTGAGATGCCCAAAGCATGGATATGAACCCTTGGGGCTGAGAAAAGAGAAAGGTCGAGAAGCACTGCATCTTAGGCTGGCCTGGGGGTATGCCAGGGGCAGCACTCCCCGTACTTGTCCAAAAGCCATCAAAAGCCGGCCAAGCAATAACTATCCATATTCCGATTGTCGACACATGCCAACACAAGACCGATCATGGTCAGCGCCTATAGCAAGCCTAGGCAACTAGTTATGATATATGCTGAAAAAGCTGATTGAAGTCTCGCGTCTTCCAATCCCAGGCCAGCGAGACCTGAGAAAAGTGCATAACTTCCTCACCAGCCTGGACTTTTGCAGCTTCACCACCCCCTTTTAAACCACGATTCGATGGGCAGAGGCCTC
The DNA here is from genome assembly GCA_905221615.1 of Symbiodinium sp. CCMP2592. Lineage (NCBI taxonomy): Eukaryota > Dinophyceae > Suessiales > Symbiodiniaceae > Symbiodinium > Symbiodinium sp. CCMP2592. Next base: position 1,085,750 of record CAJNDT010000824.1, on the reverse strand, counting down.
TCTCGACTGCAAGACTAATACATGGATAACACTGCGCCAGAACATGTTTAGGTCTTACAAAGGACTGAAGCGTACTGTGTTGCACAGCTCACTCTTGCAGCAGCTCGAGCTTCGAAAGCAGAAAGCATCAACATATTATCGGTAGGTTAGTCCGGCTAGCTTAGAGGTAAACGAGAGGTCAGCGTCTAAACGCAAACCCAGACCCAGACTTCTACACCGCTAAACCGTCCAAAACCCCGAAGGCAGGTCTTAGTCTTATCTGCAGTTGCTCGTCTGGGTTCGGAGGGCTCTGGGATTTGGGACTTGCAGATTTCGGTCGTAGTCCAACATTCACGCATGAGAACCATTGGCACAAACAGACCGCCGCCGACAGCAAGCAGCAAGGGCCACAACGAGACCGTATACTTGAGAACGATCCTGTCACAGCCTTGACATCAAGGGCTGCAGACCGATGGTGCTACTCATGTCGGCGGGAAAAGCTACAGTATTGCAGCTGAACACCGTGAGCTCTACTCATCCCGGTCTGCAAACCATGGACTTGCAGCGTTATCGGGTTTGGTCTGTCAGCCAATATCCAGATGGCTGCTTGGGCGCTTGGCATGCCTCGCATAATCCAACTTATAAACCATTTAAGACCGCCCACCGGCAGAAGGATGGCATCAGTCAGGAGCAGGAAGAGGCTGAAGAAGTCCTGCCCAATCAACTCTAATTTTGTAGGTCAAACAAAACAAAACTCGCATAGCCTGCTGATGGTTAACTAACTTCAGCTTGCAGTGCATCGAACGGGACGCTGCTGGGGTTCTTTTGAGCCGGTGTGGCAAAGGAGCATTGGCTGCCGCCTCTGTCTAACGTCTTGGCAGAGTGTAGACGAAACTGTGTGCTACTGTTGCTTGGCAGCTGTCCCACTTTGCCAAGCAGTTGAAGGTCGTGTGGCTTGTCCGGTACCGTCGCTACTTAGGCGGCGACTGGCGTCGTTGACCACAATGCTTCTTGCTTTCTGCCCGCTTCTGAAGTAAAGTTTGAAGCTACAGCCGATACATAGGCAACCCCCCAAACGAAGGCGAAACCCAACCACGAAGTGGAGTTCAGGGCTACTAGGTCAGGAAACTCCGTAGTCGCACTGTATGTTTTCGTGGTATGCCGGAGTCTAGCTAGAGCCGCAACCATATGGGGAACTCTGTCAGTAGTTACGTAGGCTAAGGGTTCAAGGTTCAAGGTCTCATGCTCAAAGCACGGGTGGCTCCAGTTCTCAACTCTGTACTCTTGCCTGAAGCCGGAGTGCCCATGCATCCCGTGCATGATAGACCCTGGCTTTTTGGGCTTTGGATCCCTTCGCGTTCCGTCCGTCATCGGGCATGTGGTTATTGATTATCATTGTAAGGCCGTCCTTCCGTCTGCAGGTCTTGGGTTTAGGGATTAAGAATGGTCTTGCCCCCAGCAGGAAACCCTTCAGACGGTCCCAGCAGATTCGGAAGTTTCCCTCGGGATGCCTGGGCTGAACAAGACTTCTCAACTTCAGGTTTCTTGGGCTTTCCTAGAGCTGAGGCACCATCCCAGGGGCAATCCCCCCCCGAAACCTGGGCTGTCTTACTTAAAACGCTATCCCAGGGTTTAGGTTTAGGGTTTAGGGGTTTAGGGCTTAGGGATTGGGGTAGTTTTGTGATTCAGAGTTCGGGCGCAACAAAGCTGAGAGCAGAGGCTTACAATCTCCAAGCCCCAGTGTTCGGGAGGACCGACGGAGTCAGACTTGACGACTGAGGGGCTTGCCTTCATCTCAGACATCTAAGGAACCTCAAAAACTTATACTAATGATAATAAAAATATATGTATAACAAGGAACTCCAGAGAAAACTATCGGCAATTGCCTATAGGCTTCTTCGTTCCAGTGCTTTCGAGCATAGGCTGGGTCATTACAAGTGACTGATATGTACCCCCCTCAGAACCATGATAAAAATACTAGTTTGAATATTCTCTTGGGTTTTAAATGAAACAAATCCCACGGAGACTAGAATAATGACTCGGCGATCAGGAGTGATGGCAAAGCTTTGGGCAGGCAGTGCCCCAATCCCCTTGACCGAAAGTCTGGCTTTTGGCGGAGCTCAGCAGGTCATCTTTTTTGCGCAGTTGATCTCGGGAGCGTGAATACGAGGACACATATGACATGGCGACGCTGCTTGAGATGATGAAAGAGTACCTGCAATCTCGAAGCAAAATACCCAATCTACATCCTGGCTAGTCTGAGAACCCCTGTTCCGAATCTTCAGCACCAAACTTCAGCAGATCGCACGGTCCAGGGTTTTAAGGCAACCTAAAACTTCGCAAGATCCAGACCCGGGATGTCTGCCAAGATGCAAGGGTCGTCGGCAGAAGGGTTCCTCAAATCCTGGCGGAGCTACGATCTGACGGCTCTTTGCTAAAGTGCAGGACTTTGGCCGCAAGGAAGAACTGAGCGTCTGGTATATGGAAGCTTCTTAAAATAGGGACCCTAACAATAGTACCCTAGAAAAGTAGGATCCTTATCATAAGGACGCCCAAGATAAGGTACCCCTAAAAGCTGTCTATGAGCAGGTAGCTGCCCGGTCCTGTGGGGCTGATGGCACGACGATATGCTGTGGGGACCGAGTTATACAGTTGTACGACCCATGCATCCCAAACCCGACCATTACATTGCATAAAAGGGGCAATGATGAAGCAAGACCCCTGCTTTGACAATCATGCCGCACCTGACCTCAAGGCTGTTATATATTATAGAACCCTACTATAGATCCCCTGTAGACCCCTGTAAGGGAAGACTGTTCTATCAATTCAAGCCCAAACCTAAGTCCTACACCCTAAACCATTTGTGCACAAACTTGTATAGAACCCTAAACCCTAGAAACCCTGAACCCTGAACCCTAAACGCTCAACCCAAAGCCCCGCTGCCTTGGTCAGAGATGTTGAAGGAGCGCTTGGTATTGAGCCTCCTGTCACATGCCGGGACCGAGAGCACGGCTTCCCAAGTATCATTGTGGTATATACTTAGACCCCCAAAGTACCCCATAAGTATATACCATAATGATACTTGGACGTTTTGGGCTAATCCTTATTAGGGTCTAGGGGTTTCGGCGCTCACACTCGGACAATCCAGGCGAGGTATGTGGTTCGGAGTCTGACGTGTGAAACTGAACTAGACGGAGTAGTCCTGATGGTAATCAGCAAGCAGTCTATCCAACATGTGAAGTAACTGTGCCTTCGCTGACTTTACCCCTCCCAGGATCCTACGATTGATGATGAAGCAAATGTCGAAAATCAGGGTTTATACGGGATCAGTTTTTTTTTTATTGAAGGGTTTGCAATGTGAAGAGAATGCTCTCTAGGGAGATGACAGAACAACCTTAGGCCCGCTGGTGAGTCCGATAATTAGACCTTTAGAGGGCGGGCTTTCGAGCAGCCGCGGTCAAGGAACCAAGATCTTCAACCCCCGCAACTTCCTGCAGCAAGTCAGAACCCCTTTTGCAACAGGCTTCGACTTCGCCCGGAGTCAGAACCCCTAAACCCTAAAACTGTGAAACCCTAAACCGTGAAACCCTAAACTGTGAAACCCTAAACCGTGAAACCCGAAACCCTAAAAACTGTGAAACCCTAAACCCTAAACTCTAAAACCCTAAACCCTAAAACTGTGAAACCCTAAACCGTGAAACCCTAAACCGTGAAACCCTAAACCCTAAAACCCTAAACTGTGAAACCCTAAACCGTGAAACCCGAAACCCTAAAACCCTAAACCCTAAAACTGTGAAACCCTAAACCGTGAAACCCTTTTCCACAGGCTTGATTAGTGCTCGCCCGGCCAGGATCCCCAAGCCTAAACCCTAAACTCTAAAACCCTAAACCCTAAAACTGTGAAACCCTAAACCGTGAAACCCTAAACCCTAAAACCCTAAAACCCTAAAGCCTGAAACTGTGAAACCCTAAACCATAAACCCTAAGGGTTCTCCTCACAGTCTCATGTCCGATAGTGAAGCCCGAGCAGTGAGTCGACAGCTGCATCCTCGAGAGTGCTTGGAGTAGTCGGTGCCGTGGCTTTTGGAAGTCGCACTTAATATAGGGGCCTTAATAATTAGAAGTAGGGTTCCTTTAATTAAGGGGTCTATAAGGGTTACTATCAGGGATCCATAAGGGTAGTATACTATTATAAGGCTTAATAATTAGAATAGGGTTTTGGTGCCCGTTTCCTATAATTATAATCGGGAGCCACCCCAAAAAAAATAGTATTGGTAATTATATTTAGGCCCTATACTACTACAAGCCGGTCGGTCGGAGGGGACTCTGGACAACCAGGGGTTTCTGTTGGGCAGGTCGCAGGCCTTGTCAGAATGAAGCGGGAGAAAATTAGGGCTACCTTATTCGGGGGTCCGTAGAATAAGGATCCTACTATTTAGAGCCCTATTATCAGGGTCCCCTATTTTCGGAAACTCCCACAGCGAAAGCACCAATAGTACGATCTCACTCCAGTAGCTGACACAGGAACAACTGCCATTACACAGTGCACCGCATTTTAACACCACCACACTTCAGATTTTTGGCCCGCACATTATAGTTTTCAAGTGACGAGCACTGAACTGCTGAGACAGGGCCATGAAATCAGGATCCCTATTCCAGGAGGCCCATACCCCCACCCACCAAAACTCAACAAGGTTCACACGCCCTGCACCGCCTGAACCTCTCGCTGCCCACCTACGAAAAGCCCGCGAACAAAAACACATGCGACAAGTTTTCAGAGAAAGAGCTGCGAATTCAAAACCACAGAGCTTGTACTGCAACGCCTCTAAGTCTTAAGCCATAAATACAAACCCGAAGTTCAAAGCCCTGTACCCTTGAGTTCCAAGCCGACGGGCTTCGAAGTCTCTACCCTAGAATCCGAAATCCTAAACCCTCAATCTGAATAACAACCCCCAGTACCGGAACTGAACCCTCCCTGCTCCGTCACAGCAACCTCCTTCTCTTTTGTTGAACCCTAACCGCAAGACCTCTAGTAGTGACCGCGACAAGTCCAACAAGTAGCACCCACCAACAGCCTTCAACAGCCAAAGCCCTACCCAAACGTAGGAAACTGCCCTAAAATCCATCCAACCCGCTAAAAACTCTTTCTCTCACGAAAGCCTTGGAAGCCTAAACCCTAAACCCTCGCTCTTCTGCCGCCAGAGCTGCCAGCGCCCATGCAAGCGAAAGGCGCTAGCGGAGTCCTCCTCTGGACGGCCGCTCATGGTTCCTGAATTTGAGGGCTTTAGAGTAGCCTATATACATACATACATAATCGGTATACTATAAGATACTGTGTATAGGTATCCATACCATATTACATTGTCTTACACTGTCGAAAATGTGTGTGTGTGTGTATATATATATATATATATATATATGTATTTGCACATATCTGCTTGCTTATGTATTTATCTTTTTTTATTTTGTTTTGGCAGGTGGTTCCTTTTTCGGGGTTGGGCAGTCTCGGTGCGAAGAAATACATACACCCCTTTACAACAAAAGTAGGATGCAGATCCAAACTCTCACTGGGCTGTGAGGCTTGAGAGAGATAGCCGTGCATGCTCACTCACATTCGCATGCCACCGGTGAATCCAACACATAGCCTGATTGCCCGTCCCTGCATCCAGGTCTTTTGCGACTGCCGGCCCTGAACTGGAACTGCAAACCGTGCATCGCGGAGAGGACATGCTTTGGGAAGGCGGCCGAGGAATGAGCGTTTGTTCATTCCACTTCAGGTATGTATGTCGGTCTCGTGTTTACGCACGCATTCTTGTAGAGACCAAAGTAGGTGGCAGGACCGATCGCGGCAGAGCTAGACAGAGGTTGTAGAGGCCGAGATAGGGAGTGAACCTTCATGCGCACAGATAGAAAGTGGGGGGGGGAGTGTGCCCAGGTCTTGTTTCAGTTCTTGCCGAGCCTCGCCACTTCGAGTAAAGCCGATTGCTCTCAACACCGGAGTCGCCAACCCCCGTCGAGCTGTCATAGGCCAGTAACACCGAGGGCACGGATGGAGAGAAGCTGTCGACCCCCGGAACCTCAGCAGTGAGCACTCGGTGCTCCCCACATGAATATAAACTGAACAGAACAAGGAACAATCTTCAAAGTCTCGGAGCTCACAAGATCACCTCCAATTCACATATTGCAGACTGTATTTTGCGAGAGTCAGCAACGTTCCACTGCGTGCACTTAGCGTTTCAAACCAGCAGCAGTTAGATAGGTCATGGGCTGGGGTTTTCTATTACAAAGGTGCCGGGTGCTGTTCGGTCCGAGACTGCTTGTGTGGGAACCCAAAGCCTATAGATTTCGATACTGGGCATTACTGGACTGTCTGGTGCCTGCAAGCCTTTTTGACTGCACTAGAGGTCCACCTATTCTGTCCTAACCTCCATTCTGCCCACAAGCATAGAACAGTACCGCGGCGTTGTCTCTGGCGCTTCCTTTCCACATCCCGAGGCTTGCTGAGTTTGGAGCTTGAACCACCAAAGGTGCAAACTTCGCACCAACTCCGAACCCTAATCCTTATATAACCCCTTCACCCTACACCCTAAATCCCTAAACCACACACTCTTCTTTTGAGCATGGCTGCAGCGCGGATTGCCCTGATCCTTTAGCCAAACACTTAACCCTGCAAAGTCGCTGTTGTTCCGAGGGCGAAGTCGCTCGGCTGCTGAGAGACGCCACCTCCACGCCCCGGTGGAGTCTATGCGGCCCCAAATTAATCTTAGAGCTAATATTAAGGAGACCCTTGTGTTGAGGGTATACGCTCTCGGATTTTCCAGACGAGGTCTCGGGTTCGAAATAAATTGTCTGGTCAGGTACTAGTTGTTGGTAAAAGGCCTTGGGGTTTTGGGGGACAGTTGGGGATGTCCCCTTTAATTCAAGGTGTCTCCCTAATACTACCTGGGAAAGTCTAGGAATTTACGACTGAAAGGGTCGGAGCAATACTTGGCAGACTGAGAGCAGATTCCAGAAGAGGTAGTAGGAGAATGAAGCAAAGCGTCGCGATCTACAGTTGGGAAACATCCTGGACCCCCTAACTACCCTTTATTGTAGACCTTAACTACCTCTTAACCCTTCATTATAGCCCTTAGTTGCATCTTATAGTGAGAAATATCAGAGCTCTTTAAAGGGTACTTGGGGGGGTCTGGTTCACACCAAGCTGTGGGGAGGCTCCTCTCAAGGTCCTACACGCAGACGAGCTTGGCGACAAAACCATGGAGGGGCCACTGCGAGGCAAGAGACGCACATCGGACTGGACCCAAGAGACGTACGAAGTGGAAGAAGCGAGAGGCAACAAGGACACAAGCAAGAAAGAAACAGCCTAAGCATGACAAGAAGCAGGCAGAAGCACCGACAAGCTTGGAGCGCCTAGATTGGTGCTGTTGTTGGTCTCCACGGCGTGGATCGCATCTGGGATTGGCGAAGCTCCTTGCTGGGAGGGAGTGGCAAGCATTTATGTCCAGTTCCGGGCACTGTACTGTGCGTTTTGGTTTACCATGAACTTCGGATAGTTGGAACATGAGTTAAGGATGCCATGTGTCCCATACTATATGCCTCACGGATCCTCACGGGGATCAGCTCGCATGACGTGACAGTTGTCCACATTTCTGGCTGCAACCTCACTCTTACTGACAGAACATCGTATGTAGGAAGTTTTGCAATATCTGGTGTTCAGTGTCACACACTATCACATGCTCGGGTTTCCCACTGTAGCTTACTATTGAAAGGGTGCAACGTGTCGAAAGCTAGCTTCGCCTGAAGTCACTATCATGGACAACAGGTGCCGAAATTAGGGCAGGAAAAGCAGGCAAAACGAACTCATTGGCTCGCATTGCAGTGAGTATACCCCGTGCTTGCGGACTGGTTACCATAGACAAGTGATTACGATAGCTTGCATCCCATATGGACGAGGCTTAGCATGGTCTGGCATTAGCAGTCCGAACTTCTAATGTAGCGGCCTTAGAGATTAAGGCTTTGGGGCCCATTATAGTTGTCTGCTTCAGACTCGTCGTTTCGGGGCGCCTGACTTACGCGCATCCACCTCAAAGATGCTGCCAGCTGTGCGCAAACCTCGGTTCATTCGGCACGGCTCAAGTTCCTAATTCCGGTGGTCGAGTTTCGGAGCTAACAATTCATTCTAAAGCAGCTTACCTGTGAGCCTTGTCGACATTGCAGCTTCGCGCTGAATGGTACCAGGTTCAAGATAGTTGCGGTAACAGAACACTCATACTCATACTGAGACGGATACAAATGTTGACACTAGTGCTGCTACATACTGGTAGTGATACTGAAGCACATTTCAAGAAGCAACGCCACGTACATATACTAATACCAATTAGTACCCATCTCAATACTAATAACTCGTATGCTCCTACAAAATAGACGCGCTAAAACTAATTAAATCTATTGCGAACACTAGTGCCGCCCGCCACTAGTTACCCAACACGGCACCAGCACCAGCACGGCGCCAACACCAGCAGCATCAAAAGCAGCAGCAACAGCAACAACAGGGCATAGTCCATGGTGCTAGCGGTGCCGACCATAGCTTGTAATACACGAAAGCCCAGAAGTCTGCATGAAAGTGACCTTGGCCTCAGGGGGTTCTTTTGGGTCTTCGCGGCCACAGGAGAAGAAGCTCCCCGCCTGACGTGAAGGAATTTACGAATCTGAATCCGGATTGAAACCATCAACACAAAGCCGCCAAAACCTCTACTGATAGTGATTGTACTGATAGCTACAGTGATAATAGCGGCAACACCATAGAACAAAAAAACAAGCATTGCTTGCTATCTCGAATTCAGACAACAGGCAGCAGCAAAATCCAAAAGTCTCAAAACAGAGCTGCTTGCAAGCCTGCGGCTGTCTAGTTTCGCCGTCACTCGCTCGTAGCTCTGGTCCTGAGCAGCGGGAAGCGGGCAAGCAGTAAACAAGAAAGCGAAACTAGAGTACTACTACCATTACTATGATTATTATGATTATTATTACTACCACTGCTGCTACCAGTAAAGTACTACTACTCCTCCTACAGCTGCCGCTACTGCTATTGCTACTGATGCTACTGCTACTGCTGCGACTAGGTTCTAGGGTTTGCGTAGAATGGCCGTAGGGTAGCGGGGGTTTCTTGGGCCTGCACGTGGGATTTAGGGTGCAGGGGTTCTGGACTGAGGGTGACAAGGGTGTACAGTGGCATAAAGGTTGGAGATCTTATGGGGTAGAGGGGTTGGACTGGTGTTTCTCGACCCATTCGGGCGGGTTCAGGCTTTGGATGCGAGACGTGCCATTTCAGGGAGCGGGGTTGGGGACATTCCCAAAATCGCACCGTGAACTCCAGCCCTGCAAGTCCCAAAACTGCACTGTATTTGCAATTACTATGTAGGGGCCCTAATAATTAGAATGGGGTTCCTTTCAAGGGTACTCTACAGGGGTTACTATATATAAGGGATCTATAAGGGTACTATAATTCAGGGCCTTAATAATTAGAATAGGGTTTTAGGGTGATGCGGGCGAAAGCCTGTAGACGAAGAGCGAAACGAAGGACGACATATGCATCCTCAAAGAATGCATATATACACATGGGCTTGGGGGGTATATTATACTAAAATTGTAATAAGGAACTCCCAGAGTAGCATTGGTAATAATTTAGTCCCCTATACTACAGCACCCTACTGTAGATCCCTTATAGACCCCTTCAAAGGAACAGAATAGTATAGGTAATTCTGTAGGCCCCTACATTAGCCGAGCCGCAATCTCCAGCTGCAGGGAGTCCAAAGCGTCCCAACTGGATCCGACAAAGCCGGCCATGGCACCGAAACGTTACCCTAAGGGTGCAAGTGCCGAAATGGTAGTGTCAGATACCAGAAACTGCCAGAAACTCAGAAGTACGGTATTTGGCCCTGGACACGTAACTCGTTGGCTACGTGACCTGCAAGGGGCAAGATCTGACTCGTCTAGACCTCTCGTGACATGCTTGAAATCTCTGATTGTCATCTACTCTAATTTAAACATCTCTAATAACAACAGACCCAGGAGAGCTCAAAATACGGACAACCGTCTTGAGCTTTATCGCCCCTGCAAGATGCAACGCGGAAGCTTGCCTCTGTTGCAGATTGAATCTAACAGGTGCATGTACGAAATCCGTTCGTGTGGTGCGCGCCCGGTATCCTGTACATTGTTCCTGCAGCCCAAATGCCACGCCGACTTCGTCTCAAACCGATGTTCCCACTAAAGCACATACCACTCCTCAGCAACCTTCCGACCTCGGGAAAAAGATGCAACATGATGCAACTACATCTCAAACTTATGTGCTCAAAGACGTCAAGATCCAGGTTCTCTCCTTCCAAAGGCTTAGCATGCAATGCAGAGTTCTATGTATACCAGGTTTGGGGAGGAGCCGGGTCAAGAAGAGAAAGGATAATATCAGGGGCCTTAATAATTAGAATAGGATTTTTTTTTTTTTGGGGGGGGGGGCATATTATACTATGATTACAATATATAACCTCTAAAACCCTATTCTAACTATTCAAGCCCCGACAGTAGAGGCTGAATCCGATTCACGCCCAGTAGCAGGTTGATCTTCTGGAGCCTGGCTGCTGCTGAATCGCAGAAAGCCAAACCCTGGGGCTCAAAGTATACAAACAGGACCTACTTTGGGGTCTTTTTCTCTTTCTCAGTCACACGGACTCAGATAACTTTGGGGTCTCAAGTCTAGAAATACTACCTACCTGGGGCTCCCAAAAGCCCAAAGTGGGTAGTATTTAAAAGACTTCAGACCCCAAATTTGGTCCTATTTGTCTACTTGTAGGTCTAGGGACAGAAATTACTGCCTTAGGACTCCAAGACAAAGAATTCAGAACCGAACGTGCAGAGTATAGAACACATTGAAGTCGTCATGGCTGACCCGTAATTTAAAATGACCTAAAACTTTGCGGATCGCTCTAAGCTCTAAACCGCTCCACGTTTTGGTCCAGGGTGAATCGGCAGTGCATGGGTATAGAACCTCAGTGCACCGAGCTCTCCAGACACGGAGCGCGCGTGTTGGATTCCAGCAAAGAGCCGGCTGTGGGCTTTCTGATAGCGGATGGCCAGAGAAGTCAATTGCGGGGTTCTTGTCAAGGGATTTAATTTATTTAAGTTACCATGATAAGAAAACCATATTATTTACCCTACTACTACTATGGTAACTTGAATAATTCCTCGACAAGAACCTAGATTTGGGTTCGGGTTTCGGATTTAATCAGCTGGGCTTTGGGGTTTGAGGCTCCCAGTTAAGGACTCCCACGGATGATGCAGCTGAAACCCAGGCTGCGCTTCATTAGGCTGAACCATGCTAAACGCGAAAGCACCTCTCCGAAATATGTCTTCGGTTGGCTCCCAGCAACCCGGATATGCATAGCTTCAAGCGCCACAGACACTAAAGCATCTTCGCTGAAGAGTTGTGACTTGAATTTGGGGTACAGCTCCTCGAGTCTTGGTCCATTTTCCGAATGGTTGTGGCCAAACTGGACCAGCTCTTTTTCCATAGGCACACGTCCCGGAAACGGACCAGCGGGTAAGAAAGCTACCTCCCGCTGCACAGCTCTACCTCCAAGTTCCCAGCAGTGTGCTTGGAGAGAGCTTTTCCCAAGCCTCTAAGCCTAAACCATCTTTTCTAAACCATGTCTGATCCTGTTTTGCAACATGGGACAGTCAAACTCAAAATGGCCGATGAGCAGGTGCAGGAACCTGTACTCCTCTGAGGTTTAGGGCAGTTTAGGGCCTACCGTGCAAGCCTCCTGTCAGTCGCTGTTGGTTGTGATCATTTGCCGGCGCGGTTCTCATGCTTTGGTTTGGCAGTTTGGCAACTGACATTCTGGTTATCGGCTGTGTGCTTGTCAATACACTTTCTGCGGCAACTTGTTCAAATTTTGAACTGTTCAATACCCCACGACAGCTTCCGTATTGTTGACCACACATTAACGCCCGTATCTGCTGGAAACTTCGGTGAGTGTGTAGCCATGCACGCAGGTGAAGCACGGGTTAAGCCGACAATCGGGCTGTCGGGAGTCTCCATTGCACGATGACCTCCTGCGCTGTCTCCCCGTGGCTCCTATGAAGTATCTGGCCAAAATGCCGATGGCAGAAAACACTGCCCTGCATGGAGGAAACGAAAGCAGTCGAAAGAGACCGTTGGAGGTAGATCCTAGAAGCAAGCCTGCACAGCTTAATGCAGCACTGGTTCTGGTCAACACAACTCGCGCAGCAAGGGTAGCTCTCTATCGAAGGTAACTATCCTAATCACTTCTGCTAGAATCGCTGCTAGAACATTTCCAGCAGCTTCAAAGATGTGTAACTGTGAAGGCTCGCCTCCTGGGGGATGCAGCCAATGTTACGACTGTTATGATCTTGGTACATGTCCCAAGACACTGTAAAAGACTAATTACGCAGTTCGTCAGTTAAGCAGAAAATTGATCAGGTTTCGTACGTGACGGCAAGCGAAGCACCAGGTAGGCGCATGCGGCGCTCTATCACAAGCAGTCCCACAATGGGCGCATCTGCCGGCTGTGTCGGATGCGTAGGCAGAGTGTGCTTTGCAAATCGAGCTCCCGCCGCAGTGCCGTGCGTTGCCTTTTGTGTGGTGCAGCTGTCTTGCGGCCACAGCCCTGTGCGTTGTTGACGCGACATGTGTTACCGCCTCCCGTTGTAGCACTCCCACCAAACTCCCGATTGCTTCCGGCAGCGGAAGTCGTGCTGCTGCAGAAGTACGGTGCGCATTTCGGACTTATGGAGTGGCTACTCTGGGCTGATTCTTGGCACTTCTTGAGTATTAGTATTCAGGACAAAGTGTGCTAGGTGCTGTTTCACTGTCTGGGAGCTTATATATAGCAAAACCTAGTTTACAGGAAAGAAAAAGCCAGATATGCTTAGTACGCCATACTAAAGGATGCAAACTTTGCTGGCTTTGCTGTCAGCAAAGCCAGCAAAGTTTGCGGCTGTTGCACAGGCTTCGGGGCTCAATGAGTTTGTCGAGAACAGGATCAAGCGGAACCGTAAACCTTACGCCCTAGACCCTAAACCCTAAACCCAAGACCCTAAACCCTAAACCTGCGCAGAGTTCACCGTGATCGAGAGTGGGCCCACACCCCACAACCCCGCGATTGGCCGAGGCCCAAAGATCTCTCCTCCGATCCGCAGCCACAATAGTATATAAGCATGAACGTATGTATATATATATATATATATATATATATATGTATGTATGTATACATAAAGTACAATATAAGAATGAATGTGTATGTATCTATATTATATATATATATATAAATATGTAAAGAGATGCATAAATACATACAATAACACACACGCTTTATGCTGTATATTGTGCTACATTACATTATACCATCCTAAATATGTAGTATGTTATGTTATGTTCAGCTACGTTATACTATGTGCTATGTGCTATAACATGAGAGCTCCAGCTCATGTAGACGCCAAACGACGGGATCTTGTAACAAGGATCGTCTCAACGGGTCGACAAATTTGAGAAACTCCCAAGTGATTCCACAACGCGTCACATGAGAATCTGGAACTAACCTGTGCGAACCACACCCTTTCTGGTTATCTTCCAGAACGGCTGACCAACCAACTCGCTTGCAAATCATGCACCCCGGAAAACATTGGGTAGGTTTGGCATCGAGCAAGCTTCCCATGCACAACCCGGCTAAACCTAGCAACAATCAGCGACTCCTGTCTGCATCACGGCCTTCTCAATAGTTTGCGATGGCCAGTGGCAGGAAAGACCGGGTTCCGGAATGATCAAGGGTGTGCCTTACGGAGTATATGGGAGTTTCCGAAAATTAGGGGTACCGTTTTCTGGGGTCCTTATAATAAGGATCCTACTATTTCGACTACTATATTAGGGTCCCCCCCCCTCTCTCGGAAACGCCCATATGTCGGCATCAGACCGGGGTTGTTCTAGACATTTGCCCCCTCTTCTTCTCTGATATTCTGTACCACGATTTAGGGTTTAGGGTTTAGGGTTTAGGCACTTTCAAGTTTAAGGCGGATCATAATCTAGAACAGCCCCTTATATGCTGGGTGGATGTACGCGTCTGGGAATTTGAGACACTCTCTTCGGCATGACCCGCACCGTCAGCTTACAGTCGCGGCTTAAGCATCGCGGTGCAGATCTCTCTCAAGACATGTGCCTGACTCCGGTAGTGTAGGACCAAACAATTCCCAGACTCGCGTGACGTGGGACGCGTGCACGCCTATATGGCGCTTCTCCTCGTGTCGACAACTGTCCCCCGATACCAACTGAGGCTAACTAAGAACAAGAAGACCAAGTCAGCGAACAAGTGCTCATGCAAGCATTTGGCAGGAGGGCAGAAACTCTTCAACTTTACCAAAAACCCTACTTCAGGACACTCTCAGAGTTCCAAACTAGCCGCCCTTTCCACTTTCCTCTATCAGGGTTTCGGCGCTCACACTCGGACAATCCAGGCCAGGCAAACGGTCTGCTCTATCAGGGTTTACGCTCTCGCAACTCGGACAAGCCAGACCCTATCAGGGGTTCGGGTTCGGGGGTTTAGGGCTCTATCAAACGGAACATACTAGATTGACGCGGTCCAAGCCCGCACAAAACTCGCGACAGTTCTGAAAAGCAATAGCTTTAAGACTCGTACCGCACTTGCACTGGCATGCAAACCCTGCATTACTATAAGCACTTCTTCATGGCAGACATGACGACCGTGACCAACAGTTAGTACTGGACCCTGCCTCAGAATTTTCACCGAAACCCTAAAAACCCTAAGTTACCTTAAATATCAAGCCCTAAATTATCAACCATACACCCTAAACCCCAAATGCACTAAATCAGGCCTCCAGGGCTTCAGAGGGCCGGGAGGTTTCGAGTTGTTTTCGTGTGGTTTTTTGGGAGGGGGGGGGGGGGGGGGGTGTCGTCGTTGCAGTAGGCTAGCAGGATTTGGACTCTATAAGGGTTCCTACAAGGGTTTAGGCTTGGGGATTGCCTTCTTACAAGGGTCCCTACACGGGAAGAGTTGCCGTCGCGTGGACGCGTCGTAGTCGAGAGCTGGCCCGCTCCATGGGCCCTGCACATGGTTGTTTTGACCATGGTGATGTTGGAACACCAACGTGCTCCCTGAGCGAATGCAAAAGCTTATGGCGCACAAGTGAATATTTCATTGCGTGTGATGCTTGGTAAGTTGGGAGACAGCCGGGATAAGATGGGGTAAGGCTACCGGGCATGGAACTCTGTACCAACGACAAGTGTCGCACAGGAGCGACACTCTCGGTGAAGAGTTCAAGCCAACAGATGCACAGCTCGTCCATGCATGTGTGTATATTGAGTTGGCATCGGATGTCGCTGGTATGCTGAAGTATTTGTGTCCTCCCTTTCGCAAAAGGCTTCGTACTTCATCGAACAACTAGCCAAAATAAGAAAAAGAAATCGCCCCGGGAGCCAGCAGCCGCCACAGCCGCTTGTGAGACGAGGTATTGCAGGCTAAAAAGGGGTACTTGGAGGTTCATGGGTAGTTAACAGTAGGGCTATAAGTAGGATAACTATGATGATAACCTATATTAGGGGCGGGACTTATAACCACACATATAACTACCCATGAACCTCCAAGTAGTGCAAAGTGCACCAAGCACCCAACTAGACATTCTGAGCCGGGAAAGGCCCAACTTGGCAGCCCTTTGGCTGCTCCAGGTGCCAGGTATCAGCATGCCGTATCAAACACATACTTGTGTATATATATATATATATATATATATGTTTATGTATAATATGTATATATATATATATATGATATAACATATACTATGTATGTATGTATGTATGTATATATATATATATGTATATATATGTGATGGTGTGGACAACGCTGTGTCACATGTGTCAGCAAGCTTTCGGGCGGCATGCGTCGTAGCAGTGATCTGGCGTCCCTGCTTTCCTTGCCCGAGCACAGCAGCTATGCACCAGAGGCACCTTCGAAGGACAAGCCTTCTGCATTTCGTGAAAACCGACCTCGACATCCATCGGACTACCCTAAACCCTAAATAATCAACCTAGACCCAATACTTCCATTTCTTGAACCGAGCAAAATAGTAATAGAGGACCCTATACCCTAAATGGTAGGATCCTTGTTATAAGGACCCTGAGTAAGGTACCCCTAGGAATAACCCAGACCTGCTCAGAGCTGCACCTGCCCCCGCTCCGGGGAGGCTCAGATGGCGAAGGTCAAAGAACGGCGTCGTGGCTCCTTCTTCTGCATGCCTTCAGCGGCTGGGCGGTAGGGTTTAGGGTTTAGGGCCCAGAAAAGACGGACGGCCCGACCAGAATACCAAGTCCATGAATGATGAGGAAAAGCTGCAAAGGGCTCAAACCAACCGCGAATGCCGAGAGTTGGGTTCCCGCAGGCTGCCAGATGGCAAAATGTTGGTTCTGCTTCTCAGCCTCTCAGCATGTCGTCAGGAGCTGTTTAATCGAAAAGACTTGGCCGGTCCCAAAAATGCGACTTAGTTTGTTAAATTCTTCTGAGTGCTACTGTTCACTAGTCGTGTTATGATTATTGGTATAGTATGACAAGTGGTATGAAGCACTGTTCCGCTTACCAGGAAGCCTGAAATCTACATCCCAAACCATCAAACAAAATGCCCCAAGTTTCGGGGGAATCCCCGCTGCCCCAAACGCGGCAACTTGAAAGCCAAGACGGCTTCAGCTTCATGGTTATTCTGACGATTCTTCTTGTTATTAAACATTTGCTAGTCATAATTACTATCACCAACACTGTTATGATTTTCGAACACTATTGCTACTTATCATTCTTATTCCATCACTATACGATACAAGTATCGCTATACATGATGAATATTCGTGGCTGTATTGTGCTAATCACTAACGACTGCCAAGATGGTCGTACTATGAAACTCTGTTTATTCATGTCAGCATAGCTCAGCTTTGGGAGCCTGTTAGGGCAGTTTAGTTATGTGGTGATGTGATGGGAAGCTGCCCCCAGCCAGGATGTTTGTTCAGTTTAGGGTTCTGGGCCTAGGGCTTAGGATAACATTGGGCTGAAAGTCGTTCAACTTCCTAAACCAAACCCCTACAAGCCCTAAACCTTCCAAAATCCCTCGGCGGATCAGGGACACTGTGCCGAACGAGCCGCTTCGGCTGACCTGGTTTGCCAGGGCCTGCTGCCTCCTCGGATAAGTCGTTGGGCTTCGGGTATGTAGGGGCCTTGATAGCTAGAATAGGGTTCCTGTAAAGGGGTCTATGATGGCTACTATAAAGGATCTATAAGGGTACTATAATATAGGGGCCTCAATAATGAGAATAGGGTTTTTTGGGGTACATTATACTACATTCATTATAACGACCCCACAAAAAAAGCAAGCAGTATAGGCAATTATTTATGCCGCTATATTACATGCAGTGTTACAGGAAGTCTCGAAAGGCTCTGTACAAGGACGCGAAACCTGAAACCCCTCATGACAGGAGAGCCTGCAGGAGACCAGCCGCGTAAAGAATCCCTTCAGGACGGTGTAGCAATATGCCCTCAGAACCCTTATGCCACGCTGATACATTCTATGTGTGTGTATAGATATGTTTACATATATTCATTCTCTCCTATTTTGCATATTGTTCGTTGATATGTGCTCCGAAACCTTTCTGATGCTCATGCCCTTATAGAGGGCTTCAATTGGTTTTTGGCTTTTGGATGGGAAGCCGGACATACGATTCCGCAGGTCTCACACCGCGTCTGAATTCCCAAGGTCACCTGTTAAAGTAGCATGAACCACCCTTGGAGTGGAACAGGGTTGAGGGTTGAGCGTTTAGGGCCTTAAGGTGTATGGTTTAGGGGTAGCATGAACTACCCTGTAGGGGTATAGGGTTTCGGGTTTAGGGGTACGTAGCACGAGCTACCCGACCCTCTGCGTCTACTATAAACCTCCAAAATTCCGTCACCGCCGGTATCATACTAAGAGGTGCTTTCAACGCATTTGAAAAATATAAGTAGGTAAGATCCTCGTCTTAAGCCCAATAAGAGCAAATATACAATGCCCCAAAGCACGACCTGTCATAAAATGCTGTACTGTAGGAACCTAAACCCTGGTCCCATATCCCCAAAATAGTAGGATTCATATAAAGACCCCTAATAAAGGCCGAAGGTTTCTTAACCCCAAACCTAAACCTCTAAACACTAAACCCTACAGAAACCCGTAAACCCTAAACAGTGGTTCCTACATTAGCGATGATTCTGGGCCTTTGGCAAGAGACGGCTCGGCGACTGGGGGTCTGAATGTGGCACGGGCCATATGGGAGTTTCCGAAAACTGGGGGGTTAGCATAGGGTTCCTTTAAAGGGTTACTTTAAGGGTACCATAAGGGTTCCTTTAAGGGGCTCTAAAAGGGTTAAGAGTTTCCGAAAACTAGGGGTACCTTATTCTGGGTCCTTATAACAAGGATCCTACCATTTAGGGAAGAGGCTCCCCTATTACTATTTTCGGAAACTCCCATATCCGGAGCCCCAACACACGCCGACACGCAAAGCAACGGAAACGCCCCGACGCTAAAACGCAAAACCAATGAAAACCATAAACTTCAGGGCCAAGACTCTTCCGCAGATCTGTGATTGAGTAGGCGATAGTTGTGATATCTGACTCTGTGTCATTTACCTGCAGTCGCAGATTTTGTTTGACTAGAAGCACAGCGCTGCCTCCGAAGTTTCTAAGACAACCGGCACTGCACATGGAACATGCATCGGGCATCCTCCCAACAAATGCCCATGAAGTGGCAACGTTGAAGGCAATGCCACTGCAAGAGGGCAGAAGATAGTGTATGGTTTGCCTGCATGATCAAGCTGTTGAGTTTGCAATTCGAGCAATATGGGAGTTTCCGCAAATAGGGGCACCTTATTTTGGGGTCCTTATAATAAGGATCCTAGTATTTCAGCACTCACACTCGGACAAGCCTTGGCGAGGTTCCCTGGTCCCACGACAGGCACATGTGGCCCAAGCCATCATACATTGACGACAGCAAACATTATCCGCGCTACGATCAACCTCAACCTGCATCCTGCAGCTATTCGCATCATCCTCAAACTGTGAACTCATCAACACAGAAATCACGGCATCCTCAGTCCAGTTGGCCCCACTGGCAAAATGCCATACATGCAGCAACACATGCACACAAATTCCCAATCCATTCATGCTCGTTGGACGCCCAAATGTCCAGACCGTTGCCACTTGCTGATGAGGGCTCGACAGCTTCATGCAGTTGCACATGCATTCAAATTCTCAAATTCCGTTCATGCGCGTTGTACGTCTAAGCGTCCAGACTGGTACGTTCCTCTGGTTGTAGGCTCGACAGCGATGCAAGGAAAAACGGCCCAGCATCGGCACTCCAGTCAGTAGACACCACAGGGCAGAGGCCCTTCACGCTGTATCGTATGCATCCAAATTCAATGCATCACCCAGATTGCTGCAGTCAGTTTGGTGTAAGCCGTGGTATGCAGAAAGCATAGCCCAAATTCCATGCATGCACAACGAAGGCTCTGTGCTTCCAGACTCGCGTTCAGTGGAGCATGTATTCGGCTGCCAGACATACATCAGTGCAGCATAACAGACTCCATCATCTCGGCCGGGCATCTCCCAAGAATACGTTTTGCGTCCGCGGTGTCAGCTATGGGACATACATCAGGGGCAGCATAACCAGAACAGCCCATCATTGGTCTCTCCGTGGGGAATCCAAGGAGACACACAATAATGAGTGGCATCAAAGCAGTCCCAGTGGTCAGAGCAGTCGTCTAGTCGTCGCGCCAGGGGCCGAAACAGCATTTAGAGCGTGGCATCGTCTGCCATCACAAGCCAGCCAGGACCCAGAGGTGCGAGCAGAAAACTGGCAGTTGTGAGCCATGGCAGAAGCGCCGCGGGCTAGGGCTACCTAGACCCCGAATAGGGAGGGTTGGAGGAGAACCCACAACACGAACGAGAACGCGGGAATGACGGGGCCGGAAAGACCCTCCAAACCCCTGCTTTGGCGTGGTTCCCGGCAGCACTGCCCTGTTTGTGCCCGTCCCCCGATCGCGGTGGTGATGCGGAGCATGAAGATCCTGTCAGGCTTCAGTGTGTTTGTAGGGCAACGGGAGTAGCAGTGGGCTCGCTTCTGGTTCGGCAACAATGCCACTCAGAAACGACAAGACGCTTGGCTTGGAGCTAAGGAACAGCAGGGCATATGACAGTGCAGGCATGTATTGACACTAGAGGGGAGGGTATGGCTATGTACGCTGCAACAAGACGCTGGGGCTATGGTGTAACAAGACTCCATGACCTAGGGAGGAAGGGAGCGGGGGGGGGGGGGGGGGGGGGGGGGGGGGGGGGAAAAGGGGGGAGAGGGCAAAGGGAGAGGGGTGGTTGTGGGTTTGTGTGGGGTCGTCCAAGAAGACACTCGAAGCGGCATTTCTTCTGCTTGGCTGTGGATGCTCGGTACTGTTGCAAAAGACGACCTATGATCATTCCCAAATTCGCAGGCTTAAATTCATATTCTTGAATTCAATGCAGGCATGCTGAAAATTCGATGCACCAAATTCGGGTCTTCACGACACTTGCAGTTTGCATGAAATTCAGGGGCCAGGCGCATGAAAAACATCGCTCTCGCCTCCTACTGTACGAGCATGCATCATCACAGTCGTCGGATGTGCTGCTGAGGGGCCATCGACACATGGAAAACAGGAACATAGAGGCCACAAAGAAGTAGCAAAACAGTGCAACATAGAAAGGATCTCCAGGCCCTCAAGAGCAGCGAGACATTTACAATACATGTGCTCCTAGCATCTGTGCAAGAACCGACCTCGGGATGAAAATGACCTTCCCATCCGGGAGCGTGATCGGGCACAAATATCCCTGCCCTTGGCGGCTCACCATTGGGAGGGACTCGTCCAGGTTCAGCATCGTGGGCCCTGGTCCACCCGCAGTCGCTGCCGCCGGAGCCGGAGGCGGTGGGGCGGCGGGTCCTGGTCCTGAAGCTGTGGCCGGGTCTGCAGTGGGAGAGCGTGCCGTTGGCTCCGCATTCATAGCTTCGATCTCCTTCTGAAGGACTTCCAGCTGTTCCTTGACCGCCTCAAGAAGCCCCCTCAGAAAATTGAGTTTATCTGGCAAGTGTTCGCTGTCCCCCTGAATTCTATCCAGGGATTGCTGAGCCCATCGCACTTGTCCACTGAGCTCCTTGATCTGCTTGCTCAAGGCGTAGGAGATGCCTGAGAGGTCTTTCTGGAGCTGCTCGAACCTCCCGTTCATGCCCGTGGAGAAACTCTCTTGGTTTCGTTGTAGCGGAGTGAGGAATCGTTGAAGGTCCGCATAGTCCTTCACCATCTTCTTGGCCACCGCATCCAAAGCTGTAGAGGTGTTGAGCTTGGCCTCCTCGAGGGCAGCCGAGATGGCACTGAGAGCATCTGTGATGCTTTTGTGTTCACTGCCCGCCAGTTTCGACCCAGCAGAGGAAAAGGCTTGCTTGAGGTCGTCCTTGGCACGCTGGATGGTTCTCTGAAGCTCCAGCTGGTGGCTTGCAAGGGTATTCCCCAAATTCGCGTGCATGGCATGGATTGTGTTGGCCACCTCGCCAACTTTCATGACTTTGTTCATGATGGCTTGCAGACGATTGCGGCCGTCCTCGAATCCATCATTGAGCATGCGAGTCAGGGAATCGTCCACGTCAAGCAGGCCCATGGCCCGTTGAAGGGCGTCCGCGCCAGCACTGCGGGTGGCATAGCCTTCAGCATGAACCAGCGCTTGCAGTTGTTGCACGGCCCGGACCAAATCGTCCAAACGTTGCTGGACCCCCGCACGTCGCATGCAGGGGAAAAGGGCCCACCCCCAGTAGTGGCCAAGGAAGAAGAGACCAGCCAACAAGGCTCCCATCAGACCCGTGAGGAGCATGCACCATACTCCGGTGAGATCCGGCCCATCCTCGCCTCCCTCGGGAAAGCGGTGTTGAGCCTGGTACAAGGCAACAGACATGGCGCCTCAGCACGGGAGTCTAGCTGTAGCCTTCAGTTTACTGGGCGCGTCAGCCAAAGGAGCTGCGCAAGCATGCGGCGTTAGAGCTGGCAGGAGGGGGATGCTTGAAGCAGCATGCGTCCTAGTATCTTTATGTGGCAGAAGCGGCTACCCAGAAGTACCCCAAAAGGCCCTCGTCACAAGCATCACGTCCAAGAACCCAAAGAAAACCCTGAAAACCCTGCCCAAAGTACGCGCCTCGTCGATCATGTAATCGAGCCCAGCGGCCCCCAAGCAGCCAAGGCTCAGGCTAGAGACAGGAACAGGAAGCAGTGCTAGGACGGGCAGTGGATACCAAGTGTTGGGCAGAAAATGCTGGTCCCGAGGGTCAAAGGTATCACCTACATCGTCTTCCAAACATCGCATCATCCCCTATGCGCTGGCAAGCTCGCGGCGGCACATGCTTTTACTCGGCTGCACACGCACAACTGCAAATTCCAACATGCTACATGGCTACAAATTCGGAAATCAGTAAATTCAAGGAATTCTCCAGCAGGCGCGAAGAGTGCGTGTGAAGGCTACACCAAAAGAACGAAGACCCGAGCTAACAAGAACCAAAAGCAAACACAACAAAGCACTCTCGTCCATTGCCTATGCTGAATTCGAATGTATCACAGCAGCTGCAGTTCAGTACCAGTAGGAACGGCAAGTCGGACGATGGGCAGCGCTGAAGACGAGGCACTCCCGTCCACATTCATCCCTTCGAGCGATTGTTGTATCTCGCGCAGAGCATCCAAGACATCGTGCAGCTGCCCTCGCACGTGGCCAACATGCTGTATTCCCGCGAGACCAGACACCCGAGAATGGAGTTCCTGAACAAGGGCATGAGTATTGTCCACTGCCCCCAGTCTGGATCGTAGTTGCAGGCCATGGTACAGAGAGTCCAGGGCTTCACCATGTCTTCGTCGGAGTTCAGCAACGTCGCCCCGAGTCTGGTTCAGGAGGTCATGCATCTGTCTTTGCTCTCCAAGGAGCTGCAGCAAAACAGCTTCGTGGGCACGCATTGAATTCATACTCAGTCGGAACATGCAGTACACCGAGTACATCGCTGCCAAGCATAGCCCAAAGGCCACGGCGCAGGCCAGCTGGAAAATCATGGATGGTGACCAAACCTCTACAGCGGTCAGTATCAGAGCCTAGAGCTGCACAGAACTAGCGGATTACCCACTACATGCAGAGGCAAAAACCCGTGAGGGAAATAAAAAGGAGCAGCCAGAGCACCCAAACTCCGAAACACCGAAATAAGAACAAAAAGAGCACAAAGATTACTCCGGATCGGAAATAACACAATCCCAGTAGTCGGGCTCTGGACTGGCTGCTCCCATGCACATGCTGATGACATCCGACTCCGTATCAGACGGTATCGGTATCGTTGCTGGACAGGAATCCTCCAGGTCGATCGTCACAGGAGGGTGGTGTAACAAGGTGCCCCGCGGCCACACCAGTCTAGGCTCAAGCCTCAGTTGCCTCGTAACCGTGGCCCCCCAAATCTCGTGTCGAAAGCGATCCTCTTCGTGAGCAGTAGGAGGCCGAAAACCAAAAGAGCAGAGCCGGCAGTACAAATCGTCCGAGAGGTTGCACGTACTGGCAGCCGTGCTATAGGCCGACAACACAACCCGGTCTCCTGTCCAGGCACACGTAGCATGAGTAATTGGAAGGGAGTGGTGACGTCAATCTTGATCCCCCTCCGGAAGACACCACCACACAACATCCTTGTATCCCCCAAGTCATGAGCCAGCCACAGCTCGCCACCGCTGTAGCCCTGTGTCAGAGCCAGAAGGACCCCTGGGACCTCAGAGTTGTGGCAGTCCGTATGGGGCGGTGTCATGACATTGTCCAGCACTGTTATCGTGGTAAAAGCTGTATCCGGCGACCAGTGGCGGACAAGCCTCGTCATGAGTCTGGTGGTCAGCGGATACCTCCTACCAGAGGACCGCATCCCAGATCTGGCTCGTTGGAAGCTTCCAAAGGTCAGCACGTAGCCACCTTGTTTGCGAGTCCACTCCGCCTTGGGGATCAGCCGCAGGACGTCAAGGGCCTGAGTCTTGGTGACAAAATCCCCTGCTTCCAGCAACTGCAGAGCGCGGATCTCCGCGTCCTAGTATTTAGGGTACCATAGTAGGGTCCCATATTTTCGGAAACTCCCATATAGTTCATGCATGGACTGGTTGTGGAGGTCGGGAGCTCTGCAGCCTGCTGAGCCGCGTGTGAGTTTCCGTGTCCTACACCCTAAAATCTCTAGGCAGTGCGTGTCCGACGTCCGGTCCTATGTTCATTATTCCTATAGTGTACCCCAGAAAGTTGGAACATGGACTTAGAATGATTAGTGCTGGGATTCCCCTTGCTGCACCTCAAGGGCAAAAGGATAGTAATGTTTCAACTTTCTGGCTTCTACTAGATCTATTGCTGCAATGGTTGTTGTCATGTCATGATCACCGCCTCTGACTATTTCGAGTATGGGCATTTACTAGGTTTCTGAGTAACCCCTTTATAATAAGGCTACCCTTTTTCCTACTATTCGGTTTTAATAAGGGGACCCTAAACTAAAAAGAGCAAAAGGGCACTACTCAGGAACCTAGTTTATGTGCAGGGCATTACAAATGTTTCTTGAACGCCGCGCACCAGTTCCAGAGTTGCCCCAACAAAGGCACCCAGTTTCTCCCCGGCCGAGTTGCACGACCCCAGTTGCCGCCCGTCATTTCCTTGGTCTCTTTGGGTTCCGACGGCTTGCCAGACATCGACCCGAAAGCATAAGATCTTCAGGGCTGAGGGTTTTGAGTTCAGGGGGCGCAGCAGCGAAAGGATGCAGTGCATGCAATAACAGTGCTCGTTCCTTGCATTGAACTGACATGGGAGTTTCCGAAATTAGGGGTACCTTATTTGGGGGTCCCTATAATAAGGATCCTACTATTTAGGGTACCATCTTAGGGTCCCCTATTTTCGGAAACTCCCACATGTGGAATGCATGGGCCAACTGAAACAACGCTTCGGACGGATTATCACCGATCTCATGAGCAGCCGAATGGACTACAGGACAAGTCGTATGCCAAGCGGTGCAAGAGGATGTATTAGGGTTTAGGGTTTATAGGGTTTAGGGTACATTATTGACTGAATTATGCAAACATATGAGGCAGCCTCATAAACGAGAGTGGTCAAAGAACGACAGCTGCAGCAATGGCAGCAGGAGTAAAAAACACAGTAGTAGCACGGAGCATAGCACCGCTGAAGACCGCCAACAGCCACTCCACATGTGTTGGACATCAATGAGGGATAGTGAAGGTGCCAACACGGACACGCGACGCAAAATATGCACAAACAAGGTACGCACACATGTTGTTGTAAACGTAAGCAGCACAATGGATACTCACCATGTGCAACAGAGCACTCACTCGAAACTTCCGGAAACTTCCGCCGGATACTGCATCAAAGGGTAGTCGGCCCAAAGCACCCATGCCCCTACAACTTTCCGAGACGCTCAACCCAAACACATCCAGCCTGCAACCCAGCACCGAACAACGCATGCACCCGACATCCGATGGCCGAACCCCTCGAACAAGCCAAACCATCAAGCTGCAACCACTGGCAACCACTATGAATCCGAGCTAACGCCGGCCATCACGCTCTGTGCCTGAACCCTAGCACGCCCAGAAAATCATCCCAAGCTTCCAGCTGCGCCCGTCGTCCAGCGAAGCGAATCTTGCACCTTGCGCAGCACACCCTAAGCCCTAAAGAAGTCTTCAGGTTGGAGGCTACAGCTCAGAAGCCCTGTGAGAGATTCAATACAAGTGCAGGGGTGACGCTTCAGGGATTTAGGCCCCACTCGCACTGCAGCCTAGGTAATTTATTTCTTCAGGCTTCTATATGAGGCCATGAGCTCACCAATCTGACCGTGCAGCCTATTTCAAACGCCAATTCAAATTCCTGGTATAGATTGGAAAAGCCGCTCACATCTCGAAGCAGCCTACTATCTACTCCATCTTGCAAAGACCCATGCAACCAATCTCAGGCGAGTTTGTGAGTTGCGCCGTACAATTTGAGAAGTACCGGCCTTCATTCCATGCAAGGCCACCATGTTTGCGTTTACGCTCTCACAACTCGGACAAGCCAGCCCATACGCTCTTTTAGGGTTTCAGGGAATGGGGCACTTGGTCAGTCTGAACCCTATACACCATGAGGCCAGGAGATACTCGTGGTATTCCGTATAGTAGTTCCCAGTGTTTTGGCCACCGAAATATGAAGGCATGATCGACTGAAGCGTGCCGCACTGAATTCATAGGCTTCTTTTTTCGGCTTGCGGTCCAACCTGCCTACTCTACCTAAATCCCGACACAAATCTCACAGTGATAGCGGCCGTTATATCAGGCCCCTACGGACAACAAACCAGAAAACTCCTGTCGCTGATGCTTCTGGTGATCCTTCTCCCACCGTGACGGCGAGTACCACTACTAATATCACTGCAGTCGAAACTGTGCTCGTGACTTTCGCGATGCAGATGGTGATGGCGACGGTGATGCTGGTCGTGGCGGGCTGTCCATACATACTCTGCCACTGCTAGCTCATTGAATCCAGCATAATAATAATAAAGCAAGCTTTGGGCTCCGTCGGAACTCTTAAGATTGCCTCGCCCGTGACACACTGCCATTCCAAAACCTTTGGAACATACTACAAAACCAGACCCTGCAAAGATACTCAAGACCCCTAATATAGTGGCGTTAATGATTAGAATAGGGTTGGGGGCCCAACTATATATTACTAATAATAGAGGAACCCCCAAAATTGTATAGGTAATCATTAGACCCCCTATATTATGGCACAAAGCCCTTCTTTGGAATCCACTGGCCCGGCCTGGAAACACAGGTCTCGAAGACAAAGCGGTTCTGGACGCAAGCGATGAACTCACTCATGTCCTGGGTCACGGGCTTGGTGCGCGTTAAGGCTGAGTCAAGGCTTGTCCGGTCTGGAGCCTTCTTGCGCCCTAAAGGAGGATGCCCAGTAACCTAGGAACAACAAGGGCTCACTTGTTGGTATTGGGTAGCTTAAATAGGAACCTAGGGCTCCTAGCACTACAAAAAGTGAATAAGGGTACTACTGGGCATCCTACCCCTCTGAACCAAGAACCCCCGAAACTCGAAACCGGAGAACCCAAAGCGCCAGGCCTGTGGGTCGAAGATTAAGGGTTTGAGTTCATACATGGGGGGGGGGGGGGGGCCTGAAGGGGTTTTTCCCGAAAACCCCTCTGGGGTTGGGTTCTCGTTTAGTGCTCCAACGGGAAGTGCGCGATACCGGCCCCTGTTTTGACGGAAGAGCTTTGGAAGACTAAGCGGTGCACGGGCCTTGATGTCGGGAGACCG
The DNA here is from genome assembly GCA_905221615.1 of Symbiodinium sp. CCMP2592. Lineage (NCBI taxonomy): Eukaryota > Dinophyceae > Suessiales > Symbiodiniaceae > Symbiodinium > Symbiodinium sp. CCMP2592. Next base: position 1,058,326 of record CAJNDT010000824.1, on the reverse strand, counting down.
AGCGGGGGCAAGGCGCGGACGGCGGACGGTGTGTGGGGGAGGGCAAGACTTAACGACTGCGTGCGGGGAGGGCAAGGCTGGCCAAGGCTTGGCGGCAGGCTGCGACAAGGTGCGGATGGTGTGTGGGGGAGGCGGCTGCCTGCCGACGATGTCGGGTGCGCGGACGGTGCGCGGTGGAGGGCCGACCGAGCGGGGGCAAGGCGCGGACGGTGTGTGTGCTCCAACGGGAAGTGCGCGCGATACCGGCCCCTGTTTTGACGGAAGAGCTTTGGAAGTCTAAGCGGTGCACGGGCCTTGATGTCGGGTGCGCGGACGGTGCGCGGTGGAGGGAAGACCGCAAGACTTAACGACTGCGTGCGGGGAGGGCAAGGCTGGGCAAGGCTTGGCGGCAGGCTGCGACAAGGTGCGGATGGTGTGTGGGGGAGGCGGCTGCCTGCCGACGATGTCGGGTGCGCGGACGGTGCGCGGTGGAGGGCCGACCGAGCGGGGGCAAGGCACGGACGGTGTGTGGGGGAGGGCAAGACTTGCGGGGAGGGCAAGGCTTGGCGGCAGGCTGCGACAAGGGAGGCGGCTGCCTGCCGACTGCGTGCGGGGAGGGCAGGCCTTGGCGGCTGGCTGCGCGGCGGAGGGTTAAGGCTTGGCGGCTGCGCGGGGAAGGGTTGGGCGGTGCGCGCGGGACGGCCGGAGCTTGGGGGAAGCGAAGCGCGATATCGGGTGCGTGGGCGGTGCGCGCGGGACGGCGCCAGCTTGGGGGAAGCGCGAGATCGGGTGCGCGGGCAGTGCGCGCGGGAGGGCGCCAGCTTGGGGGAAGCGCGATATCGGGTGCGCGGGCGGTGCGCGCGGGACGGCGCCAGCTTGCGCGCGGGAGCGCCAGCTTGACGGAGCGCCAGCTTGGGGGAAGCGCGATAGCGGCAGCGCGGACGGTGCGCGCGGGACGGCCGGAGCTTGGGGGGAGCGAAGCGCGATATCGGGTGCGTGGGCGGTGCGCGCGGGACGGCGCCAGCTTGGGGGAAGCGCGAGATCGGGTGCGCGGGCGGTGCGCGCGGGAGGGCGCCAGCTTGGGGAAGCGCGATATCGGGTGCGCGGGCGGTGCGCGCGGGACGGCACCAGCTTGGGGGAAGCGCGATAGCAGGTGCGCGGACGCCAGCTGAAGGGAGGGGGATATCGGGTGCGTGGGCGGTGCGCGCGGGACGGCGCCAGCTTGGGGGAAGCGCGAGATCGGGTGGGAGGTGCGCGCGGGACGGCCGGAGCTTGGGGGAAGCGCGATATCGGGTGCGCGGGCGGCGCGCGCGGGACGGCCGGAGCTTGGGGGAAGCGCGATATCGGGTGCGCGGGCGGTGCGCGCGGGACGGCCGGAGCTTGGGGGAAGCGCGATATCGGGTGCGCGGGCGGTGCGCGCGGGACGGCCGGAGCTTGCATGGGGGAAGCGCGATATCGGGTGCGCTGGCGGTGCATCGGGGGCGCGGGCGGTGCGCGCGGGACGGCCGGAGCTTGGGCCTGGGTGTTCAGGAGGCGACCGCAGCCGCTGCCGCAGCTCGAAGATTGCGGGACGTGAGAAAAAAACGTGCGGACTTCCATTCTGGCAGTCTTCTTTTCGCCTGGGTTTTCGGGTTCCCGGCTTGACCTTGTTTGGGGATTGTATACAGTGTATACAGTCTTAAATATCCTAGAAACCCTGAAGGGGGAGTATTGATCATTCTTCAGGCTTCTACTACGTCCGTTCACGAACACTGCCCAGTGTCTGATAAGTCCACCAGCACGACTTTCGCATCCTTGAGATCCGGCATCATGTCCTTTGGAGGCTGAGCTCTCTGGTTTCTTCAAGTTTAGAAAGGGACCTTCACATCCGGCTGTAAGGTAGGATATGCCCTCTCGCAGTCTGGCGAGCCCAACAACAACTAGTACAAGCACACCAGCAAGAGGCCCATCGTTGTTAACTTAACTTCCACAACACGACACTTGACTCCATGAGGCCATAGTGTTGCAGGGGAACAGGCAGCCAAGTCAAACAGATCGTTAGACTGTGCCGCATCGATTTCAGTGGCCACGAGTTCTGTAAGCAATTTGGAACGAGACCTTCTTCTGCCTTCATTACTACCAGACTGCTTCACTTGCGGAGTTTGTGTCTGGCCCTTAGTAAATTACCTAGATTCTGACATGTAGCACCTTTTTGGCTACCTTAATATCTTATAGGGAAATACCTTGACCACAAGATAGGTCATCCGGTAAAAGGCACTAGATTTAAGGGTCTAGGTTCTAGGTATTCGCCGAATCCTCAGTCAATGCCGCTGTTGCAAGGGGTTGCCGAGTGGGGGTCAGACACGGATGCACGTCACATGCAGCTGAGATGCGATGTTGGGTTGAAGCACATGAAGCAAATCCACCAGGCATTCGAGCAAGCACGACAATGTGACTGCAGGATTGGCAACTGCATTCGCCACGCCTCGGCTGCTGATTTGCTGCGGGATGAGACCTACAGCCCGCCGCATCTACAGTCTTAATGAACTCATGTTCTCGCTGCAGTCGGTCTGCTAATCGTCGCCTGGTTCACCAAGTGCTGCACGGAAATACATGTATGTGTATACATGAATATACATATCTATATATATATATATATATACAGACGCGACATTTAAACATACACGTTACCCATCTACTCACACACAGATGTTTCCGCTGCTGCTAGAGAAGCATCCCTCAAAGAAGGAATTCCCAAAGCAAACACTTCAACGAAGAACCGTAATTACGGTTCAAGCAGTCGAGAAGCAGTCGGGAAGGAACTCAAAGACGCAGACCAGGTCCTGTGCGCACCAATGCTACAAGCTTAACGATTCCTCACATCATTTATCAAATCGTCACCTGCACTATACTACACTATATGATGTTATGTTAGATTCTACTATATACTATATGATAACATGTCGAGTTCTAGGGTGTTGTATCACATAATAATAAGCGAAAGAGGATGCCAAGGATGTTGCATTTCGTTCTGGCCGGCCCCGACCCTGCCAAAACTTCTCGAATCCGAAGTCTCATGAGCGTCCCCGCAAGGAAACTCAGCAGAAACCCACTGTCGGACTCAAGGCGTGGAGAGATAAGACGCCCGGAAGATTCAGGTGTAGATGGGCGGATACCTACCCCCGACCCCCGCCCACCCCCGAGCTAGATTTTGGATAGTCGAGAGGCTTGGGCTAGCACTCCCAACCTGAACCTATCTGGCGTTGGAGAGGGGTTTAGGGTTTAGGGAGGAGTCACCCCAAGAGAGCCCGACCTCAATCCCGTCTGCCAGGAAGTGATTCGTGAGCGTGAGCTGCTCATCCGGGCCCAGATAGCTCCAGCCTCACAAGGACAGAGCTGAGCTGGAGGATCTCAAAGTCGCAGTTTTGCTCCGCTCATGTTGGGAGTTTCCGAAGATTAGGGCTACCTTATTTTGGGTCCCTCATAATAGGGGGCTATTTAGGGAACTATGTTGGGGTCCCCTATTTGTTTTCATGGGCACCCAAGTCTCGAGCGCAGTAGGAGACGAGGCGCTAGTTTTCAACTGCTCATAGGCGGACACGTCCTCGATACCTCGGAACGGTTACTTTCGTGCATGAAGAGCCGACACAGTGTTCAAACGCATGAGCCGTGCATAGCACTGATATGACAGGTCTCAAGAGTCTGCTGCAAAGCAGGTGGTCCTTTCTGCGAGCTACTTTGAAGCATGCATCTGCATCGAAATATTAACCCTCATGCTGAGAAGCCGAGATTTTCGATGTGTTCCTGTTGGAGAGAAGCACGGAGCGATATCGCTCTGCCAAGTCAGATGCTGATGGTCTGAGGGTTGTGGAGTGAGGTTCTTGAGCTGGGAATGCCATACCATACAGTGTCCCGGTTCAAACTTGCTTCAGATCTTCCACTCAGAAGGTCCTGTGCCTCGGCTGGATCATAATCCGTCAGGCGTCTGAGCAGGCATGGTAGCTGAAGGGTGCGGCTAACCAACCCAGCCACGAAAGAAGCATTCTAGCTGGAAACCTCGAAGAAGTTACAAAAGTCTGCTTCATCCGAGCCCTGCAGTAACCTCAGTTTCTTCCCAAAACCAGCCATCGTCGGCACAGGGACGCATAAGACAGGCCAGCCGAATGAGCACCAGGTCCTGCGCAAGTGAGATTACAGGGAACTCCAGAAAGTTGGAATATGGTTTCAGGGTAGGATACCCTATAATTTACCATAAAGGGTTTAGGATAATGATATTCCAACTTTCTGGCTTTTACCTTATATGTTCTAGGTTTAGGCTTTTCCCACACATCTGTTCGGGCTCAAGTGGGGAAAGAGGAGGCGAAACCAAATAATCGACAGAAGTCCTCGAACAATCTGCAGATTGCGGATTTAACCGGGCGCGCCCTCCGACAAGCCCGAGTCCTTGAAACCACACCCTATATATTTATATTTTAACTAGTCTATCTATCTATTTGTCTTAAGTATCTGTTTATCGCTATCATTATGCTACTGCTCGTCTGTACTAACTTATAAATGCCCTACAACACCCAAACCCTCACCGGCTGTACGCCTTCAATGCGCACTGAATCGCGCACCCTATCACCGCCGGTTGCACCCAAAGCCATGGTCGAGGGCTTCGAGTATTGGGGGCCCAAGAAGCACATAAGCATAAGCATTTTATGGGGATATCCCTACCTCATTGGCCTTCCCTTTAAGAGGCTTCATATGGAATATCCCATCCTTATTTTTGCTTATGTGCTTTTTTGGGGCGCTATTGTCGTTTTTGAAACGACGTAGCAAAGGACTGCTGCACGAGGGCATGGGACAAGGCTTAAGAACGACGGCGAACAATTTAGTCTTGACCTGTACAACCAGAGTGGCAAGGCCTCCAGCTCAGAACAGTAAAAGCGACGGCGGCAGAAAGTGCACTGACAGAAAAAGTGGTTCCGAACTTCAGCCCTCCGGTATGGTTCCTCAAAAGGGTACTATAAGGGTTCCTTAAAAGGGTGCTATAAGGGTTCCTCAAAAGGGTGCTGTATCCTCCAGTGACAAAACCAAAACTTCTCCGCATTCTAAGCCCTTCGACCAAACTTTATGCAAACCTAACTAGAAGACACACCTGCCCACACAACCGCAAGCCACAAACCCTGAACTCTAAACCCCTTTGAACCCTGACTCAAAGCCCCTGAACCACCGTCCTCGGGCGTTGAAAAGGGGGCTTGCAGGGCTTGGGCCCTGGCAATCAAATAGCCTTGCGGTGGTTTAGACAACGAAGGTTACAGGGCCGTTCAAGGATGTATCCTATAGGGCCATTCAGTATCCGTTGGTTACTTTTGTTGAGGGAGCGGGGGCTCCTTTCTGCGTTTACGTTCAAGGTTTAGGATCGGCAGTCGCACTGCAAATGTAGGGTTCTGTAAACAGGAATCCCTCATGTCCTGAGCACAAGAACGAATCCTTTCGTGGCTTTCCGTTGCAGTCCTCTTGAGTCGCGCACCTCCAAGTTTCATACGGCAACCCTCAAATTTCTGCCATTATCCGGCCTGGAAGATCCCAAACTATGAGCTCTAGTATCCCTGAGACCCATCCCAGCTCCGAGGCAAGCTTTGAATCTCACGCATCTTTGGGCTCCAGTCCCATGGTTAAGAGTCCATCCATCCTTGCATCTCGTTGATGTTGTTGAATAGCTGGGACTCTGTGCGCTTGTGTCATGCAGTCGTTGTGACATCACTAATGCCTTGCTGGTCAACTTTACTGTTCTACCCACGACTCTAATTTTGATGCTGTGCGTGCTCTAGGACTCTAGGAAGGACACATCGAGGCGAGTGCAGTGTCTGAGCCAAGTAGCCCCAGTAGATGCCCCGCGGGGTAGCTTTCCTGCAAAGATTTCAGTCGTCGAGGCATGGAATTACGGTAAGTCTGCGCCTACACCCTCAATGCATGCAGGTATGCGCAATGCGAATATGTGATAGGCACATATACATATACATATACATATACATATACATATTTATATACATATGTATAAATATATATATATATATATATGTGTGTGTGTGTGTGCATATGCAGTCATGTTTACGGTATGATATGTAGAACCTATGCAAGTATACACGTACCTACATAAAACACACACGTACATGTGACGATTATACGAACGAACTGTAAAACGAAGACCCTAAGCAAGTCTAAACAGGCCACACACGAGCCGAAAAACGAGCCTCGTAAGTAGGTCAACAAAAAGGATGCGGGAGAACTTGGTTCTGAGAAAAACATAGGTACACAACATAAACTAATACCTGTAAAACAGTGACACTAATAAAACAACAGTAGCAACAACAATAACAAACATCACCATCATACTCTTAGCCATAGTAGCAACAACTATATACAATATCGCAATAATGATAGCAATAACACCAACAATATTACTAATTAATCATCAAACGAGTATATCGTATTCACAGTGCTATCGATATTGCAGACCGGGCTCAGTAGGTGCTGCAGCATGCGAACTGCTGCGATGACATTCTCGGCTCGTTTGGCATTGAGGAAGCGCGAGCCGTGCCCCGCCCCTAAGCCACTCCTGCGAGCAGGATCGGATTCAAGAGAACCCGTCTAGACTACGTCGAAGGAATCGTAAACTCTAAACCATAAACTCGCGGTGAACTGGCAGCTGCGGCCTGCAAATTTATCATGCAATTCTTCCGAGGATTCCCTCGCTTTGCGTTTCGTCCCCAAGCCCCCCTTTGCGAGGATGTGTACATATCTAGAATATCGCGTACAAGCCCTCAATCGCCAGCAGAAACACTGTGGGTGGCAGGGCCATGGTGGGTTTAGGGTGTCTGCGCACAGATTGTGATTTCGGGAGTGCACAGTCCGAACAAAAAAATCAGTCTGAGATCCTGAACGGATGAGGTGTAGCTCGAGGCAGTGCAGGTTAAGAATCCTAACTTTACACACCGCAGCCAAGGTACATAAAGCCAAGAAGGAAAATAATGTAGAAGCGCAGGGCTTGCTCACCCTCTCTTCGCACCTGTTCCATGCATGGGTCGTTCAGGGGCAAGCACATGCTTGACCTGACTGTCAACGCTACGCCAATCGAAGACATGAGAGAGTGGTTTCAAACACATTACTTAACTGAGACCCTATATAAATGTATATATACATATATACATATATACATATGTTTTATTAATATGTGTACATATATATATATATATATGTATATGCATATATATATATATATATAAGCATCTGCCATTGGAGAGTGCATCGCAACAGAGACCCCAAATCAAGCCAACCCCGATCTCGGAAAGTCTACCCTAGAACTTATAAAAAAAAATTAAATATTCTCCGCAGCAGAAGTATTCTCAGTGGCACCCTGGCACGCCAAGCTTCCACACACTTCAGAAGTACGTGTTACGTGTTGAAAACGGCACCCCTGCAAGCTTCCAAACACTTCAGAACTACGTTTTACAAATACTCCCCAAACATATCACCTGGAAGGGTTTCTTGAAGCTGTTCGACGATTTCGACAGATTTGGATACGTGCTTCTTTGCATCGGTGGACCCTGGAAGTTTGCCAAGTTTGTGGCAGTTCCAGCATGGGGCCACATGGTGATGCATGATGCCGGGTGATGCGTATTTATCCCAGGATTCGTGAAGCCAGCTGAACCCAAGGTGCGTTCAGGTGACATGTGGAAGCTCTCCGAACTGGCAAGAACCTTAAGGACGAAACGAACCCTAAAAGGGTTTAAGGTTCATATACTATATAGGGATTCATAGTATATGGGTTTAGGGCCCCTATTTTTAAGGGTCACTTGGTCCTTCAGGAAGTGAGATCAATGATCATGCAAACCATGCGCACCCAAACCCCATGAACTTCCCCCTGTCAAAGCTGTCACGCGAATGAGAATTATTGTCAGGGAGGTACTTGCTCGGAGGTTGAGCAGTGTATTGAAGTCTACTGAATCCCTCCTGCATGTTGGCAGAGATTCAGCAGCATTTTGCAGAACAAAACCCTAAAACCCTAAACCCGAAAACCCTAAACAATAAAACCTTTTGCAGAACATACCGCTGTTGTGATCTGCTAGGGGGGGAGGATTTCCTGTCAGCCTTTCAGCTGCTTCGTAAATCTCGAAAACCAAGACTTAGTCAAACAAAGCTGCTCCAAACCAGACAGCAATCTAATATTGCTGTCATATTGTTGACGATTGCATAATACACATATTCTATTCATGTGGCATGAAATAATGCAACATATATATATATATATATGTATGTATAACGGAGACAACGGAGACTCGGGGAGCCCGAGCTGTGCCTATAGGCCCCTTTCCTGCCTGTTCCTGAAGTTGCGCAACGTTGGCCGGGACATTCTCACCCTGGCATAGAACTGGTTTAGGGTTTCTGGTGGTTCCAGCGCTTTACACAATGGTCACACTCAGCATAGGCTCAGTGCAGGCTATAGCATCGAAAACTCGCCTTCCAGGATTAAACCGTTGAGGTTCATAACCGTTGCTGCGATGGTCGCCAGCCCGGTTCATCGGCTACTCCATTGTCCATATGCGGCTGCTCTACGGCAAGACCCCACAAGTTTCACTTCAAGCTGCTTGACACAACTTAGGCAATCGAGGGCGCTTATGCTTCGTTTATAGGATAACTCCTACAATCCTACAATGTAACAGATAACACTAGTACAGGCATAATCCAGTCTAGTCTACAGTAGAAGCCAGAAAGTTGGAATATCATTATCCTAATCCCTTTAAGGTAAAATATAGGGGATCCTGCCATTATTCCATATTCCAACTTTCTGGAGCTCCCTTTATTGTGAGATGCTATGATCTACAATGCCCAGAGTTTCCATTGCAGTTGCTTCTGGGGGGTTCCACAAATTTTAGGATCCTTGGAGGTATCCCAGAAAAGGACTACAACGGAAACTCTAGGAAATATGTTGAATCTATCTACTGTTATTGTACAACAAAAAACTAGAACACACCATGATCTACTGTAGTACAGTATAGTACACCATAAGAAACAACAATATGCTACAATAGACCATGACCTACTACGTACAATATATGGGAGTTTCCGAAAATAGGGGACCTTAATATAGTACCCTAAATAGTAGGATCCTTATTATAAGGACCCCTAAATATGGTACCCCTATTTTCGGAAACTCCCAAACCCCAAACCCTATATCCCTTATAGGAACCCTTAAAGAAACCCTTATAGATCCCTTTTAAAGGTACCCCCTTCTTTTCCTACGTACAATATATATATATATATATATATATATATGCATTTCGCAGACGACCCTGGCCTGGAGCATTTGCGCGAAGTTGAAGACCGCATGAAGCCGCAACGTCGCCCGCAGCCTTGGCTTTTGTGGTTAAGAGGATCCTTCTAGGATTCCTTTAAAAAGTTTTTATAGGGTGTTAAAGATGTCCTTTCAGGGTTTCTCTGGGGGTTGTTTTATTCTAGGGTTTACGAGGGATTTGGTAAGAAAATACTATAATTACTTTCTAAAGGCATGGCAGAGTCTTGATGTTGGCTTCAACCAGAGCGACCCTCATTGCCCTGGTATGCTCGATCAGACTCAGGTCTGACTGAACTTCAGTCCAAAAACCTCCAGTTGTGTATTCGGATGCCTAGTGACCTAGGAATAACATGGGCTCCCTTTTTGGTACTGGGTCACTTTATAAGGAGACTAGGACTACAAAAAAGGAATAAGTGTACTACTGGGCATCCTTGTGTATTCATAAGCAATGGAAGGGCAAATGACCTCAGGCGCCGTCACCTTCGTTTTCATCCGCAAAAGCGGCTAGCCTTACCCGCGCCCTTGCTCGTAGCCGGGGGCTACAGCCGTGTCAACAGGATCCGGTACCTGCAGGAAGCCTACGTAGCTCATCGTCATGCCAGGACTTCATGCGGCAACAACTCGTCAGTTCGCAGCTCCATGTCATTCAGGTAGAAGGCGCGGGACGCGTTCACAAAGCGCGGGTTGTCTAGGATGAAACTCCCATCCATGTTGGCAACCATGCCTTGCGGTGTGCTGTGGAAGCACCCCCGACTACGAAGCTGAGCAAAGATCTCCTCGCCCGGGAGCACTTTAGGCCCCCAGAGAGGCCCGTTTCTCTTCAAGCAATGTGCCGGGTCTTTGGGATACATCTCGCAGAATTGTGCAATAGATACGGCCCGAGTGACAAGTCCGACCTGTTGCATACACCTCACGAAGCCCTGAGGAAGGCTGAAGACCGTGATCCAAGCCCGGAAGGTCTCTGCCACGGACTGATAAAGCTCCTCACTATGAGTTCCAATGATAAGCCGATAGACCTAGCGATCCATCACCTGTCTTACTCTGGGATCCGATAGGAGTGGACCCTCTGCCCCTTGGATGTCGATGTGCAACAAATCCAGATGCTGCACTGCCTCCATCATCTCCAAGAAGAGCTCCGTATCTGCCCTTGTGCATTTCAAGATAGCATCAATACCGTTGAGCATCAGCACCTTGCGTGCACCAAGGCAGTGATCTCTCAAAGGCTCCACCAGGAACCAACGATGCGGCAAGGGATTCTTCACTCGCAGGAATGCGATGCTGCGAGCACCCCAAGTCCCCCATCTGGCGCCCAGCTCCATTGCATTGAAAGACCCATGAGCTCGAAGAACAGACTGGCAGACGGCGACATGCTCGAAATACTCCTCATCGATCAACGGCAACTGTGGCTGAGTAAACGGAAGCTTAGACCTCGCGAAGGCTTCCTGCTCATGACACGCATGCCAGCGGCTTGGCAGAAAAAGGTAATAGCGAAAGGTCCCCCAGGGACACGCATACGTGCCCGGGCGCTCAGCGTCCCACTGACTAGCATTGCAGAAGTTCTCGCAGTCGAAGTGCGCCGGTACCCTTAGGCCGTTAAGCTCTGTGAGTATGCCGGGCTCCAGCGGATAGGATTGCAATTGCACCTGAAGCATGACAGGATGCTGATGGTAGGCTTTGCCATCCAACGGGTTCAGCGCAAACGTCTCCGCTCGGCGCGGCAGGTTGAGCAGATTCATCAGCGGAAAAACGGTAACCCATGCCATCTCAAGCGGTGTGCTACGCACTGACAGCAAGGGGAACACTTCTGGTTGGTGGGGGAAGGAAGCGGTGTCCTATGTGTTTTTTTTCGGTCTCGCTTTACAGGTGTTATGGGAGTTTCCGAAATAGGGCACCCTTTTGTAAGCTTTGGTACTACACCAAATAGTAGGATCCTTACTAAAAGGGTCCCAGAGCACGGGCGGGGAGGGGGGGCTGGGGGGGGGCTGGGGGGCGGGGGGGGTGCTGGTGTAGTGAGCCGGGACAGAAACGTAGCCAGGTTAAAGAGGCACCAACTAGACTAAGGTTCCTTTAAGGGGGTATCTAAGGGCTACTACAGGGGATCAGTAAGGGTACTGTAATAAAAACATTTAGAATCGGGTTTAGAGGTATATTATACCATAATATTGAAGCCCCAACCTAGACCCCCCAACTACCCTCGAATGTACCACAAATACCTACTATTAAGGGCCTTTCGGGCTCCATTAACGGGCCATTGGGGGGGTCCTGGAACTGACTTATAAGACTCCATGTATCTACATAGTAAGTACTTAGGCCTTAAAGGGGTCCCTATATGGGCTCTTTGAGGCCCAAGTACCTGCTATATGGCTACATGGTGCCTTTGGGTGAATCTTGCAAAACCTACATGCGTAGGAGTGCAGCTTGAACAGCAGAATCAAGCGATCCGTCCATCTGCCTGTGTATGCTGTACTTGAATAATGCACATGCATATAAGACCGATATAGGTATATGTGTGTATATATACATACGTACATATACATACATATATGTACATATACACATACATATACATACAGTATGCCGATGTTGATGCAGTTATATATATATATACACAGAAATCTATACCTATCTGAGTGTATGTATATATATATATACATGTATGTATATGCGTGTATGTATATGCATATACACATAGTTTGAATGAGCACCGCGGCAACATCAAGTTCCGTTCAGTCCATTTCAAATGTTCCAACCACATGAACTTTAGTCTGTCATCATAAGACTACTACAGCGACGACTGCTGCAAATGATCACCACGTTTGGTAGCAATGGGGATTTTGCGACGACACCGCCGCGACCATTGCTGCCACTGGCTTCGGTGTTGCCGCTATGGTAGCGATTGTGTTTGCAACTTTCAGGGTTATGAGGCCCGTTTCTTAGCGTGACGCTCCTTGTGGTGTTTTCGTGAAAGGCTCAGCCCCAATGCTGGTAGTTTCGGGACTGATCAACCGAATTTCCTCCACATCGACCCCTTTTATTTCCGTGGCCAAGGATCGACTCGAGCCCTTGCTGTGGCAAGTCCTCCAGATGAGCCCTACTCAGGGCGCTTCAACTATTTCTAGCTGCTGGGACTTCAGGCCTGTAATGGGTTTCACAGCCGCAATCAATTTGGGCAAAGCACATCCCCAGGCCCGTTTATGCAGCAATTGGTTCTCAAGTTTCAACGGTTTAGGATTCCGGTCAACTTCCTAAACTCGAGGGTTGTGATGTCTCCCCGAAACCCAAACGACCCCGAACCTTCAATGTCTAAGGGGCAGGATTACTCAGTGTCTATAGATCGGGGGAGCGGTTCCTATGCTGACGCCCCTAGATTTTGCTTAGCCTCCCGCAGTCCCGCAGTGCTGTTTCCGAAATGTACACTGCCAGGACACATGGCCAAGGGCACAAAGCTAATACTGAACCAGTGAATCTTACTCAGGTTGCAGTGCTTGTAGTGCATGGCTTGGAAAAGTTGGTAGAGCATGTTGCCTCTCGGAGAAACTCTACTTATGGTAGTGTCGCACTTGTACATCAAGTAGCACATCCCTGACAGGACCAAAAGGGCTTTGGGTGGCCCTGGAAACATCGTAATTTCAGCGGTGTCCTTGACGCTGGGTACGACATTTTGGCAGTTCTCCACCTGGCAATTCCAAGGTTCGCTTTCGACTCCGATTCAACTCCGGAAGTCTGACAGATTGGCAGCGTCCATACGATGATCCCCGTTTGAGCTTGTGGTGGTACAGCGCTTGTGCTGTCGTTGTTGGTGCTATAGTGGCAGTTGGTAGTAGTGGTAGTAGTAGTAGTAGTTGTTGTTGTTGTTGCAGCAGTAGTAGTACTGGTAGTAGTAGCAGTCGTCGTCGTCGTAGTCGTAGTCGTAGTAGTAGTAGTAGTAGTAGTAGTGGTGGTGGTGGTGGTGGTGGTGGTGGTAGTAGCAGTGGTAGTCAATAGTACCCGTAGTAGTGGTCGTCGTACTGGTAGTAGCGGTGGTGGTGGTGGTGGTAGCAGTGGTAATAAAAGTGCTCTTGTCACGGTCACCCTCGTCTCGTTTAGCATTGCGACTGGTACTGCCACGGTCCACAATGGTGAGAGATCATACCAGTGGGCACTGCTGATACTGATACCGTTAGCGTTTCTGCTAAACGCGTTGCCGATTACTCTACTTGCTATGTCAGTGGTGATGTCGCCTTAGCTGTTGCATCTGTTGCAGTTGCTGCTGCTGTTCTGCTGCCGCTGATGACGTTGCAGTTGTGGATTCTGATGCTGCCGTTCCTCTTGTGGTTGTCGTTGTTGCTGTTGTGGTTGTTGTTTGTTGATGTTGTTGTTGTTGTTGTTGTTGTTGTTGTTGTTGTTGTTGTTGTTGTTGTTGTTGTTGTCATTGTTGTTGTGTTGGTTGTGGTGGCTGTTGTTGTCAAACGTACTGTATTGACTATATACTCTACACAAACTGTCTCTATCTCTCTCTATATATGTATATATATATGTATGTATGTATGTATGTATATATATATATATATGCATACTTGTATACATGTATGCACTCAGGAAACATATGTACATTCCATACGGTATCATACAGTTTATGAAGATTTAATCAACACAGCAAATGGATCCCATGCCAAGGCACCAGGTAGAGAACTGCACTCTCGGGCCGGCGCCTCGACAGCTGGCCAGGAGGGAAAGTTGGCTTCGTTGGAAAATGCATACTTTAGGGCTTAGGGGTATAACGATAGAATAACTATAATACTATTAAAAAGGAACTATGAGGGGATATCGTTACTTAAGATTCCGACCCCCATACTTCCTATGTGATCTGAGATTCAATGCTCATCAGTATCAAGGAGACTGGCATGCAGTGAGCCATGAAAACTGAAACATAACGTAACGCAAAGTTGCACATTAGATCAAGAGTTAAAGCCGACCCAAGGGACTTGTTGATTCTTGGTCGTGGCAAGAGTCAACGAAACAAAACTCCACAACAAAACTCATCATGGCAGCATGCCATCGTAGAGGTACATCTAAGTCGCCGTAGAGTTATAATGAGATGTGATGATATGGTGCACCTGCCAAGGCATCTTCCAGTTAGGCCCAAGCTGAATAACTAATTCTGGCACACGACCACCCCACATCTCACCGACCCCAATTTCCATCGCCACGAGTTCCCGACAAGAAGTCCTGAAATGCATAAGTTTGCAGAAATGTTGATGAATAATGTGGCTTAGGACGAAGGCTAGCCCTGGTGCTCAGAATCCTTCAGAACACCACAGAAGCCACGACGTTAGATGCAGCTTGGCGGCTCATGATTCGGCACTTGGCTGGCAACAAACTTGCTCTTGCCTTAGCCCGCTCCGCTCTTGGGATTTGTTCCGCGATCCCAATCTGACAACTCACAAGAAGTACGAGTAACAGGCCTTCGGGCTTCAAAAATGAAGGGTGCAGTCTTGCATAGGTTTCGCCATAGGTTTGCTTCTAAGTCTTCTTCGACAATGAGGGCCTGGCTGCGGATGCGTCGAGAACAAGGCCAGCCAGACTGTCACAGCTGAAACAGTTAAGGGCACTTGGATTGCCGATGTGGTCGCCATTTTGGTTGCAGATGGACAGAATGATGAATATGGAAATGTCGAACACAGATCACCAAGTAAAGAAGAACATTGTGCTTGCGACATTGTGTGGTGTTGCTGGTGATGTGTATGTTGATGTTGGTGTTGATTGCACTGGTCTGGCGGCGGCAAACAAATATGATTGCAGTTTGGATGCCTCACACTAGCACCGGTAAAAGAGTCCTGGCGCTGAAACCAAGATGTGGTGCAATGCTGGTGCAATGGCTACACGCACTTTTGTCGTCGTCGCTGTTGTTGCTGCCACCATTTAAGCAGTGGGCCTGGGGGGATGTGTTTCGGTTCTTCTGGAGTGCAGATATAGCATCATCTTCGTCAGCAGCAGCACAACGTCATAGTCATAACCCGCATCATCATCATCATCACCTATACCTCACTTTGCAAGCTAACCACCCGCTGTGCAGGTAATTGCCAGAATTGTGTCTGCAGAATTGCAAAACTGGCTATCGCATTGGCAGCAACATAAACAAGAACGCCAAACGGGTGGAAAGTCTGCCAGCTGAAGGCTTGAACTGCACTCGTACTTTTCCAGCCAAGTTTCCCAAAGGCCGAATGGCCATCAAGACCTCACTGGTAGCACATGCAGTCAATCGGACGACAGGCTCCCATATCTTGGTGCAGCCCAGCATCTAGATGTCCTGGCAAATCCCGACGAAATCTGAACTTAAGCCTAGGTGCCAGGACTGCATGAATGTCGTCTGAACTCGGACGAGCCCAGCTGACGATGTCTTGAAGCTCCTTCAGCATTGTGGTGGAGCAGAAGCATGCATTCTTGGGACTGCAGAAACTGATACTCGCAGGTCTCTCGCATGACGGCAACTTCAGCCCCTAGCATCCGGCCGAGCGCCCCCTTGGTTCAGGTTTGCATGAACTCGCTCCGAAATCTCCAAGTCCCTCGTGCCCCTCCATTCCCGGCCCTCTCCTCCCACTGCTGCCGCCGAAGACGGTAGTTCGCATCCTGTCACAACTGCCGGGCACGAAGTTCTGGGTTGGATATCACGGGGAAACACAGAACCCTAAACCCTAAACCGTTCATTTATACTATAACTATAAGAAGGAACCACCGAAATAGTATAGGTCAAGAAAGTGAGAGAGCAGGACTCCGGAAGAGCAGAGCTCCAAACAGGAGTGGGGAATCATAAGACACTAGTAGTAATGGGCGTCACATATACAAACATACGTATAGCAGCACTATTGTCGTTATGGTCATTCCGGCTATAGCTTTTTATAGCTGTTCTTATTGCTACTGGTCGTGCTGTCATAGATATTTTCCTCGTCCGAAACGCTAAATCCTAAACCGCTACACCCTAAACCCTAGTTATTGTCCTCATCCCGAAACCCTAAACCTGAAACCGGAGGCAAAAGGAGCCTGAGGACGAGTGAAGATCTCGTAGCGGTCGGCAAGTAACGCCAAGATGCCTAGCAGCCAGTTGGTGGAGGGTTTAGGGTTTTAGGGTTTAAAGGGCTTATAGGGTTTAGGGTTTCAACACTCACACTCGAGGGTTTAAGGTTTAGGGTGTTAGGGGCTTAGGGTGCAGGGAATAATAAGGTTTAAAGGGTTTGTAGGGTTGAGGTGAGGGTTGAAGGCTTAGGGGTTGAGGGTGGAGTCATAGTAACAGAAGCGATATCGACACTAGTGACTCTAGCGGTTAGAACCCTTACGAGCTGAAGCCCAGGCACAAGCAAAACTGCGAATTCCAAGCCCCTGAAACCCAAATCATGAAGCTTACTTATCTACATACATACCGAATTTATAGGTGTAGAAAATCGAAGCACTCATTTAACCCCTGAAACCTGAATCATATGGGTGGTTGTCAAAATTCGGGTCCCTTTGGGTCCTTATCATAATACAGCACCCAATATTTAAGGTGCCCAAAAAGGGACCCCATAATTTTGACAACTACCCATATAAGTTAAACCCTAAACCGATCACATAAGCCCCAGGGGAGGGGCCCGCCAACTTCAGGATCAGTGGCTGATGCAGGAGGATTCGGAGCGATCCCTTTCCTGGCGAACTGAGGGCATGAGTGTCCCTCCTGTTTCGGGTTTAGGGTTGAGGCCGAACCCATATAGCAGGTGAGGAGACTGCTACTTCTAATCATATAAGTGATGATCATATCATTTTTGACAATCGCAAAACAACCGGAAGCATCTCTCGTTTCACGTGCGTCAGCGTCCATACTTTATGCCACACCATGGCAGAATGGGCCCTTTGCAGTTCTTCTGCTACGTCACCCGGCGAAGATCCCCGCAATCAGAACTCAGGCTTTGTGATCCTAAACCCCAATTTGCAAATTATTCAAGCTTTCTGGCTCTGCTACACCGAAAAACTTCGAAGTCCAAGGCACCGCTATGCCTGGGATTAAACGGCTTGTCTGGAAAGCATGACGACTCGACAAGCAGAGCTTCATGTCAAAGTCTTAAGGCCTCAGGAGCCCCAAGTCCTGAGTCCTCCAGACTCCACAGGTTTAGGGCTTAGGGGTTTAGGGTTTAGGGGTAATTATGAAGGATAGGTTTCAAATTTTGGCTGGTCTCCACGCTGTAGGGTGGGCTTGGGCAAAGTAACTGATGCGGAGTCTCTCTGGAGGCCTGGCCGCGAATCCTGGCCACTGCACCTCTGAAGCTACCCGACGCGTTCGACCCGGTATGGCTCAAACTCCCAACATACCTGAGCCCCACCTAGCACCCAGGACTGCCTGAGGCTGCTCGAAGATAATGTGGGAACCGTGGACCTCAGCGCAATGGCTGTAGTGGTCGCCGATGTCGCATTGGCAGCATCAGAAGCAACATATTAGTCAAAGTAGTAGACGCAGTCGTAGCTGTCGTTGTCGTAGTACTTAGTAGCAGTAGTGGTAGTAGTGGTAGTAGTCGTCGTAGTAGGAGAAATAGTACAAGTAAAACTAGAAGTAAAAGTGGCAGCAGCAGCTCAGCGTGCAAGCGCATCCCTACAACATCAAAGCTGAAACCCTAGAGTTTAAAAGCACAGTGATAATCCCAATTCCGATAGCTCTGAAAGTAATTGCCGCCGGGAGGCCGGATGCAGTTCCGGGAGACAAGAGCGAAGCTGGTGAGGCAGGGTAGACTCCTGTGGTTCAACGCTTCGATCTTTGAAGGTTTCAAGTACCACGACTTGGCAGACCGGGCGAGGCGCCCAAGGGTGTTTAGGGTTCAGGGCAGTGCTATCATCAGATTAATAGTTCGGGCTCGGGAGTTTGTAGCTTTGGAGATGGTTTTTCTCAAGGCACAAACGACAAGTACCCGCAGGGCTGTGACGCGGACTACTACCATATGTGCCCAAATCTAGCCGTAAGCATTCTAGTACTCCGGTTCCAAACGCAACGATGCCAACGGACTGATGTCGCAAGCTTGCACTCCCGCACAGGCCGTTCATGTTCGAGTGCAGGTTCGGGAGGAGTATTCATACTCAGCTGCAAATCTGCGAAACCGACCCGTAAACCGAAATTCGCGTCTGAAAAGGAGCCCAAACACTAGACTCTGGGACTCTGGGTGGGTATATAGCTGGCGAAACATGTTTAGTTAGTCTTCCTGTTATGTCTGCGAGGATGAACATGGAGCCGCATTTGTGCCGCTGGATTATGTTCGGGTCTGTATTGTTAGTAATAACATCCCCATACAGTTCCTATAAGAGTTTGATTCCGAATACCTCTACTCAAGAACCCCAGAGACTCCAATATCCCTTAATTCAGGAATGTACCTCCTAATATGATTTAGGGAATATTCCTTAAAAAACGGATATTGGAGTCTCTGGGAAGGCCCCTACCAGGCCCTCCACCACACGCCTCCAAGTCTTCCAGCCAACCACTTCGAATCAGCCTGGCCAGCCCCATAGGCTGCGTAGGCCTTGGTTCTTTGCGCTCTTTGGGCATTGCCTGTGTATACACTTATGTACACACCTGCGCCATGTGCTCTGCTCTGACGGTGGAAGGTCA
>CAJNDT010000824.1:936927-1034427 GCA_905221615.1 Symbiodinium sp. CCMP2592 | reverse complement strand
ACATGAGATCTTTGAGGCATCTGCGGCGAACGTCTGCATGCCCTGAACCTGTCGAGACTGTCAACACTCCTTGCGGCCCAGTCGCCAAATCGTCGCCCTCCAAGGTGAAAAGCTCGCCGAAGGTTCGGGCGGCAAGAGTGTGATTGTGGGGTACTGCTTCCTCGGATAGTCGCCATGAACATGAGGCGACGTCCCGCGAAAAGCCTCAAAGTTATCCACCCTCACCAGTAATATGCCATTACAGCATAAGCTGGTCTGTTGGCATAAGCCACTGTGCGGATCTGCAACCAGAAACTCACCTGAACACGTGACAACAGGAGCATTCGGAGCTGCAGAAAATTTCTGCGTCTGGGTGATGGTTTAGGGTTTAGGGTTCAACCCTCCGACTGAAAAAAAACACCCATTTAGCATTGCTTAGCGGATGTTTAGGGGCTGAAGGAGCTGAGGATTTGGGAGTTTCCGAAAATTAGGGGGTACCTTGTTTTGGGGTCCTTGTATTAAGGGTCCTACTATATATTTAGGGCACTATATTTGGGTATCTGATTTGGGGGTCCTTATATTAAGGATCCTACTATTGAGGGTACTGAATTAGGGTCCCTTATTTTCGGAAACTCCCATGTGGGAGTCTTGGAATAGCCATGGTAGGGTCTGCGGGATTCTGGAACTCGTCGGGAACGAGAGACCTGCTTGAAGCACGGCGGCCTGAGAAGTCAACAACAAGTCCAAGCCTTCCCACGCTGCCTCGCAATCCAAGCAGAAGGCCAGGCAAAGACGGTAACTATCCAACTCAAGCAAAGCGGCCATGTAGAGAGAGAACTCCTCCAGGATATTGACACCTGCCGAGACTTCATGTCTGGAGTTTCAGAGGCTTCCCTTGTCAAATCTGAATGGGTAAGCGAAGCTGTCAAAGTTGCAAAGGCGTGCTCGCGAAGGTATCGGGACCATCACCATGATCATCATCATCATCACAACCTGACAGCCATCATGGACCACACCCTCAACATTACCACTGGCAGCAGCGGCATCATTCACAGTCTTCATTCACATCTGTACATGTCATGCATCAGTATCTGCACACTTATCGTGTTCGGCAGCGACAGCACCATCCCCAAAACCTACCTGGACCCTAAACCCTAAATCTTCGAGCTCCCACCCTACACTCTGCTCCAGCCGTTAGCAGGATGGGCGGGCGAGGCGTACAGAGTAATATAGGAGCCGTAATGATTAGAATAGGCTTGTAGGGGCATATATTCTGCTAATATCATTTCGATATCATGCATATAGCACAATATGCCCAACAACCCAGTTCTAACAATTTTTCGCAAGGCAAACGCACTCAAGAAGAGAATCATGGAAACATCCGAAGTCAACAACATAACAACTGTAACTATTCAATCCCATGCAGGTGTAACGGTGAAACCCCACCCTTATGAGCTGCAGAATCAGGAGTCCTGCGACAGCGACCTCGACGAACGCAAACAAACAAATCAAACACACAAATGCCGCCAGCACCATCGTGCCGCAAACACTGTACGAAATCCCAAACCACATGGTCCAGACCTAAAAACCAAGCACAAGTCCTGTTGACCCCATGAAGCCTGTGAGCTGCGACTCTTCGCAATCTCCTTCTATCCCCTGGCAGTTGGCATTCTGACTTCCGTGTTCAGGTTCGGGTTGGGGTTCAGGGAGCTAAGATTTTTAGGGTTTGAGGAAGTACTGTAATCGATTCAAGGTTTCATCCCGAAGATGCAACTCTGGAAGCCCTCTCATGGGGCAGGTGTTGGTCTCAGGATTTCTGGGGTGAGGAATTTGCGCTGACGGCGTTGACACTGGGTTTGCGCACCGGAGGCTTTCATGGGGCGCATTTCTCCTATTCATGCGCGGCTCTTAGTCGCGGCTCTTTTGGCCAACATGCCATGTCGGACAACTGAAGGACAATGATCTGCTTTGGTTATTCCAAGCAATCCTAAACCCCAAGAAGAAGGTAACATCATGGCCCACCGCCCAAACATGCTGCTCTTCTATATGCCTAGAAAACACTCACACCCAGTCCTGCAGACATTTGATTATCTCACTGCAGCGAGCCGTACTGCATGGTTACTATAGCCTACTATACATTAACGGATTGTCATGGTTTATGTATCATCGACTATATGAACTCAGTGAGCCCACCCGTGCCCTGGTGCCATCAAGATGCCTGAAGCAGGTAGGTGCCGGCCACCGTTACATACATTCTGTGGGTAATCGTCCCGGCAATGAATATCTCCTGCTGCGAAGCCGGATCAGGAGGCTCAGCGCCACATGATGAATGGAACAACCCAAGACCGCAAACTCTCTGAAGGCAAATTCAGCCTCCTGCTGAATACAAAGAAGTTAGCTCCGACTCCAAATGCCAGAACTGCTTGCTAACGAAACAGAAGCAGTGACAGACCTGGACATGACCGAACCCGTTCTGAAAGAGGCCCTGCTTTGACCGAGCCGTCTGCGCACTCTTTCCTAGCAGAACCCATCGCAAACACGTGGGGTGTTTCTCTGAGAGAAGTACATGCTGAGCATGTATGACAGTCATTCCAGGAATCGATGTGTCAAACACCCCTTGCTGCTGCCTTCAAGGCCAGAAGTATCATAAAACTAAACCCCTTCCTACTTGTCGGGTATCATGGGGAACTACACGTTAACCCCCTTGGGTTATATAGGGATTATACAGGGACTATATTACCCCAAAAAGGTTAAAGATTGCCTACTCCACTACTATAGGCCTTTGCGCTGTCGGCACACTCGGGCACGCTAGGGGCTTCGGCCTGAAGGAGTTCCGAGTTCGGCTGGTTTGGGGTCTATTACCAGTAGTATTTTGGGGAGTTCCTTACTATGATTATAGTATCATGGGACCCCAAAAATCCCATTCTATAGTTGAGGGTTTCCGGGCCGGACGCATATTTAATCAACGCACGTTTCATGCGAAATAAACTGGGGAAAGCCCGGTATGCAGAGTCGAAATGCATCAAACGATTTGACGAGAATGGGTGGATCGACTCTCCTCCCGGTTCTCGCACACCATGCGCTTCAAAGCCACACATAGGCTTGCGAACGCCTGCGCGAGAGGGATGCTTGCCTAATAAACA
Source organism: Symbiodinium sp. CCMP2592 (assembly GCA_905221615.1). Classification (NCBI taxonomy): domain Eukaryota; class Dinophyceae; order Suessiales; family Symbiodiniaceae; genus Symbiodinium; species Symbiodinium sp. CCMP2592. The sequence goes on along the minus strand of CAJNDT010000824.1, from coordinate 1,031,305 downwards.
CCCCTCTTCACATTTGTTGATAGGGTTTTGGGCCCCACTATACTATATAACTATATAACCATGATAAGGAACCCCCGCAAAATAGTAGTGGTTGTTATCAAGGCCCCTGTATGAGCAAGCCGAAGCCTGGTCCAGGACTGCGGCTCCGGGGTGGGAAGGATATCACCTCGGGTGCCTTTCGGCGTTCCATTCTGAAGAACGATATACTGTCCGTATGTGTATATACCTGGACCCTGAGGAACCTACCTTTGGAGGGTTCCCTACTATGATTTCTTTATAGAAGTCCTTAAAAAGGTAGGTAACTTGGGTTGAGGTAATTTATATAATATTCATGGCACAGAACCCAGGCTATGGCTTCGAAGCCTCCTTATAATTATTAACTACAGTTAGGTTATCACCAGGAGCCCCAAGGAAGACTGTTAGTTAGCATTTCGATAGGCTACGTGGATTTGGGGTTCTAGAGACTGTAGACATCGGAAGAATCCGTTCTGTTCTATGGGTCACTGATTTTGGGTAATGCAGGGGCCTTAAAAATTAGAATAGGGTTTCGGGGCCCATTACACTGTAATTATAAGGACCCCCGACAATAGTATTGGTACTTATTTAGGCCTCTATAATACCTGATGTGCTCGCCGTAGAGTACTGCAGCTCCTTTAAGACTGAACCCCAGGCAAGGCCTCTGGGAAGACTTCTTTGGCCAGCCGGCAAATCGGCAGGGCCTGCAGGAGATGCAAAAAGGCGCAGGTGCCGGGGAGTGTGCCGTTCTGAGTGTACGCGAAACGTTGTGATACCCTTGCGATGCGATGCGCAGTTCGGAAGCCCGGAGATGTGAGATGTGAGATCTATGGCCAGGGTCAGGGCCATCCCATGGAATCATCGGTCATGCCCTGCACCATAAACCTGAAAGGTTTCGTGCGAGTGGTTAGTTGGCCTCTCGTTGGCCGCAAGACGCAACTGCTGAACATGTTGGTGCCAGTATACCCGACTGGTTATGATGTTGCTGCAAGCTTGTGCTGCTGTGATCCGCAGGACTGCTACTGCCAACAGTTTTCTTACACTATCCTGTTTACAGACTCTGCTCTCACAGCACACCGTCACCTTGTTGCTCTTAGTACGAGTGGGAGTAGTAGTAGTAGTAGTAGTCGTCGTAGTAGTAGTAGTAGTAGTAGTAGTAGTAGTAGTAGTCCTCGTCGTCGTCGTCGCAGTAGCAGGTGGCAGTAGCAGTAGCAGTAGCAGTAGTAGTAGCAGTAGTAGTAGTAGCAGCAGCAGCAGCAGTAGTAGTAGTAGTAGTAGTAGCACAGTAGTAGCAGTAGTAGCAGTAGTAGCAGTAGTAGTAGTAGTAGTAGTAGTAGTAGTAGTAGTAGTAGTAATAGTAGTAGTAGTAGTAGTAGTAGTAGTAGTAGTAGTAGTAGTAGTAGTAGTAGTAGTAGTAGTAGTAGTAGTAGTAGTAGTAGTAGTAGTAGTAGTAGTTTAAGTAGAAGTAGAAGGAGCAGCAGCAGCCGCAGTAGCAGTCACCTACCGCGGGGCTGTGAGATCGCTGCATGAAGTGGATTGCAAGTGTCTCGCTGCATTTTGTAGTTATGACCATCTTGGACACACTATTGCTACGTGCACATGCCCCTGTCTTGTGTCTCATCGACAGCGGAAATGGCAAATCAACTCTGCGCTACAACTGAAGTGGCACCTGCAAAAATGAGGAACGCTGGTTGACGTACAGCTCTGTCTGCAAGGTCAGGGAGATGAGAGACGTATTGTAGTTGTTCGGCTGGAGCCTTGGATGCTTTTTCAGCCTCTGTGGCTTCTGGGATTTGGGATCTGCTTCACCCCTTAATCAGCAGCTACGGGACATAAGCACTAGGGTCACTAGAGCGCCGGAGGGCATCCGAGCTGCTTTATCGCTTGCAGATGTCCGTGTTTTTCTCAAGGCCTACCCACATGTCTGCAGAACCTTCAACCTTCGCAAAACTTTGTCAGAGTGGCTTTGTCTGATTCTCTGGCCTCACCGGGTGTTACAAGGCCTTGCTACCCCTAAGCCCCCAAACAGGGGGCTCAGGGTTTTGCCCTGAAATAGGCCCTAAACCCTCAACCAATAGGCTTCCTCGTGTTGCAGCCGGGATTCTTCTCTAGCTTGTACTCCACGAACTTCATCACCCGTGAGACAAGCTCGAATGGAGCTTTCTGAGAACGCAAGTAGCCTTCGCTTGTGCACATGCATTCCCAAGTCCCCAATCTAATTCCCCTGCAAATGTTCATGCGACATATAACCATAGTAGCTACAGCGCTACAGCATATCTTGAAATGCTGCTGTACCGGCTGGAGCTCGTACAACATGCGTGAGGCGGACAAACCATCCCGCCTACAACCCTAAACCCTAAACCACAAGCTGCCAGAAGGCTGCGGTCGCTGAAAAACCGCTCGCTCTGAAACTTTTTTTTTGCGTGCGCGCACAAAAAGCTCCACAGGTGCGGCCCGGGCCCGGGGCCTTTAATCGCTTACACTGGTTTTCCTGCACATCTATTCATCATATGGGTGGTAGTCAAAATTAGGGTTCCTTTTTGGGGTACCTCAAAAAATATAGGTGCCGTAGTATGTTAGGGACCCCAGAAAGGAACCCTAATATTGACAACCACCCAAATAAATATAGAGGTGATGCGGTCCTAGAAGCGTTAACAGCCTCAATAGTCTCTAACCTTACAGGCTCAGCATTGGCATTCAAGCTTGTGAGCCCTCAAAGCAGCCTGACAGCGATGGTAGGTTTAGGGTTTATGGTTTGGTGCGGTTGATGATACAAATCCTGCACGACGTTAAGGGCCCTAGACTATGACTATGGGAATTATGGCATATTCCTTATTATGGGTAATGCAGGATTTAGATCAACAACAGTAGTACATCTTAAAACTAACCTTTGGCACCCTGAACATGCTTCCATCTCCGTTTTCCTCCACATGCTGTCGGTACATTGCATCGACACCCGTCCGCAGGGCTGCCCTGTAGTGCTGTAAAAACTCCCTCGGACGAAGATTCCTGGATATCAACCTCTTGTTAAGGGCTTTAACTTAAATTACCATGTACTATAACAAGGAAGCCATAATATTTACTATAGCTTCCTATTATCGTAACTTAAATTAACTTCCTTACCCCAACCTGGCCGTTGGTCCAAGGGGCGCCGGATCTCTCGTCGCTGTTTCAGCCGGCCCTCGTTCATCGCCAGCAGCTCTAACCTTTCATTCTTTTGCGTGCAACTCAGCTTCGAGGTAGTCTTCAGGCAAACTACCAGTACCAAGCCACTTCGCTGGCATACGATCCTGGATACGAAGCACTGCCTATGACCAATTAACCGACCAAAACAGCAAATATGATAAAACCTCAAAGCATACACGAAAGGTCCCTCAAAGGATTTCGTAAGCTAGCTCAGAGTCCCGGAATGCTGGAAACTTGGAATTTACCTCTTCATGATGTCTTAACCTGCTCGTGACGAAGTCCTGCATTGTCCGGAGTCTTGGCAAGCCCTGCGGCCCTCTGCCCGTTTCCGTTCAGAAACCACAGCGTGTGGACCGTTCCGCCACGAGTCATTGGGAACATTCTCGGAAAAGCTGCTTTTCGGAACATTCTCGGAACGGTTCGAAACGAGTCGGAAACTTTCGGAGCGCTGCAGAGGCTAGGAACGGTTCAGGGATGTAGTCGCTGCAGTATGGGCATTGTGGTATACTCCCTATTACGGACGTTGGACTTGATCCTTCAGCGGTAGGACGGCGGCTACCCCAGCGGCTTCGAAAGTCTTTGGCAGACAAGTGGCACCGTGGCAGAGATTTTGAATATCGCGATGCCCAGGACCAAGATGCACAAGACGTTGTTGCCAATGTCAAAGAGTCTCCTCAAAAGGCTTAAGATGAAGCTTTGCACTGTTAGTAGTCCAACCTGCAACCATTGGCTCGCAGCCTCTCACAGACATGCAAAAGATCTGGAAACAGCTGTTACGTTCCCGCTCATTGAACCGTACGATACAGAGCCGCAATCCTATTTGTTTTGAGCTCGCTGGTGTCCAGTGTCCAGTCTAATGTTGCTCTTGGGTCAGTTCCGGCCAGCCAGATGTAGCACGTGTCCGAGATCTGGGTTTCGTGGTGGCTGTTGAAATCCATATCTCCACATAACCATCCCTATAAACCCTACATCCAATTCCATGGTCCGCAAGATCAAACCTCAACCATTGCGCAGGCAGCCAAACCGAAAATGTCCAACGTTTTCTGTAACTGACCGGTCCAAAGCAATGTAGTGAGCAAAAGGAGGGATCAGTGAGGCTCACGGACATGTGGCAGCTACAGCAAGGCTACCAGCCAAAGTTGACCAATTCAAGTTCAGGATTGGCCCAAGCATCTCGAAGTGACTTTCCGGTGAGATAGGTGCAGGCACCACCGGCCACATTACCTGAGACGGCGAAGAATTTTGATTTGGGTATCCAAGGCCAAACCCGCAATCCGCAAAACTCAACCCGCACGGATATCCCTGAACTCTAAAACCTTCAACCCCAGCTTAGGGTTTAACTTGTCATGTCTCCGGCTTACCTGCGGCCTGGCTTGGTCTGTCGCGTGGATACCAGGCATCTCTAACTCAGTGAGATGCCATGGAGCCCGAAACCCTCTGGGAATTTCAGAATAAGGGAAAATCGTCTTCGTAACTGGCGTGCGCTCTAACTATATATTATATCCCTAAACCCTAAACCCTAAATGTAAGGACCTCTTTTAAACATCTATTGGGGGGGTTCGGGTGTGTAGGTTTGGGTCTCTGGGTGGGTTCGGGTTTCAGCACTCACTCTCGGACATGCCTGGGCGAGGTTCCTGATACGCGGCGACCAGCACATAGGCTGAAGGGCTCTCACACTAGAGATCCGGCACTGGGTTCGGGTTTAGGTTTGGGGATCTTGGCGGGGTCGCGTTTAGGCTTAAGTATCACCGGGGGAGATATCTGAAGCTACTTTCCAGCCAGCATCAGCCCAAACTGCAATAATGAAACCGCACGGTGCCTCAGGTGAACTTCTATGCCTAGTATTATATTGTCCAAGCCCTATATAGGGCCCCAAAAAGGCACATAAGCAAAAACTAGGATAGAGATATCCCAGATAACCCCCTTATAATGAAGCCCAATAAGGTAGGGATTTCCCTATAAAATGCTTATGCTTATGTGCTTTTGGGGTCCCTGACTATAAATCCTAAAACCTCTCACGAAGGATGCAAAGTGGCGCGGCGAAAGCAGATCAAGTATTGCTGGAAGCCGGTGAGCTGCCTCAGTCGATATGATGGATTCTAGGGTTTGAGGACCTTGTAGGGTTTAGGATTTATAGGGTTTAGGGGGGAGGAAGGGCTTAGGGCCTTTTAGGGTTGAGGGGGGAGCTTAGCACTCCTAGCATCCACGGGAAGCTGTCTACTACTCGTCCGCAGCACCAGAGTTGAGAGACTACGGTAATGTGGGAAGCTGATTAAGCAACCTTGGGTCTTTATTAGGGTTCCTGACATGAACCGTACTATTTTGGGGTTATAGGCCCAAGGTTTCTAAATCAGGTTCCTACATTACCCTTTGCTCTTGCTCTCTGAAGCTCAGAAAAGGTGGCGTCCGGCCTTGTCCGGCAAAGCAGTCTGACCCGAAGCGTCCCCCCTATAAGGATACGCTAGGGGCCTTAATAAATAGAATGCGGGTTTGGGGCCCATGATACTATACTTATAGTATAAGGATTAGTAAGGAATCCCCAAAATAGTACAAGTAATTATTAAGGCCCCCATGTTACAAGGATAGGCGAGATGCTCTGCCCCTGCGATGGCGATCCAGTTGCTTTGGCCCTCACTGGCCTAGGTCCGCAATCTTCATGGCTGCGGGTGATACAGAATCATTCTGCAGCCTCCCTCCACCTAGAAAGTGCTAGACGGATCTGAAAGTTTCGCACTATAGCTACCATCACTGACCATGTGCTGCCAAACATGTGCTGCCAGAAATGGCCATGAAAGCCAACTCTTGAAGCTTGTCTGCTGTTCAATCGGAGAACCTACCCGAAAGCGGTGTGTCGCAAAGGTTGCTTTTCAAGTCTGAAACCCGAGGGCAAATGATCCAAACACAACCTATGCAAACCACAAACCCTTACCTATGCAAACCACAACCTTACCTTTGGGGTTTTTCCCTCCTACCTAGCAAGGACAAGCCCGCATTGCAGGGCATAGGGTCTAAGGGTTTCGGGTTTAGGGCTGGCCCTGCACCCCAGCTGTTGCGGGAATAGGAGCAAGAGTGCGGCCGAGCCAGAACCACAGGCACGCAAGCACGTGATTCAGCAGCCCAATGGCCTGGACACTTCATGGAAGCGTCGATGTTTCAGACGTATGTTCTGTCAATTGTAGAGACTACCTCGTGCGGGCACATTGTTCCGCAGAGACACTTTCAACCCACCAATCGCGTCCTCCAGGTGCTGCCAAACAAGAGACAGCATAAGATAAAGCTCTGGAGCCCGGACTTGGCCGGGTTTGCGTTGCTTCGGAGTACAGTCTAGGGAGGGCTTCATATGGGGCCTTCATAGTTAGAATAGGACGGAGCAAGATAGCCAGTGTAGCTACAATGAGGAAACGTAAAGTATGCGACTGATGTAGGCCCCAACAAAGGCCCAAGGTTTCTTAGTCAGGTTCGTACATTAGCTTCGACCGGCCCAGGCTTTCACTGAAAGATCTTTCTAGAGCTCGGTAGCTACGAATCCGGCCAAACCGGAGAAGGTAAATGACTCTCGTTCCACTCTGTCAAAATCGCAGCCTTGGCTGAGGTCTAAGGGTGGTTTAATTTAAGACAGAAGACACTGCACGACCCTAAAGGAACCTCAAACGCGACTTAAAAGCATTGGATCCTAAATCCCGAGACCGGCTGCTTGCAACAAGCTGCAATCATCGAGTTGGCAATCGCCGCGCAAATGATGATCCACTGCCGGCCAGTGGAAGCTGCATACTCCTTAGATTTCAGGATTTAAGGACGCGTACGGCTTGGGTTCTGCATACAGTTCGGGCATCTATGCATGGAAGGTTTTCTGCATACATAGCCTATCGAGGATCGTCCTGTTCGTTGCAGGTCTGAAGGCTCTATAGGGTTTAGCATGGGGGGTTTAGCGGTTCGGGCCTAGTTGGTTAGGGTTCAACGAACACAAGAATAAAACAAAAGGTAGAGCTTTCGGACGCTCCTGGCGGTGTTTGAAGCAGGATGCTTCGAGATTCTTGGCTGCTGGATTCGGACCGTCTCTCGGCAGTCTCCTGGTGATCTCAAGCTTGGCCTAGCTGACGGGATTTCCAAAGCCCATCATGCGATTCACCCTTATATCAAGCCTGAATGAGTCCTATTCCCTCTCTCCCCCCCGCTCTCTCTCTCTCTCTCTCTCTCTCTCTCTCTCTCTCTCTCTCTCTCTCTCTCTCTCTCTCTCTCTCTCTCTCTCGCTTTCGCACAGAGCCGTGTAACGCTAGGCACACAAACGTCTAAGTACAACTGCAGATGCCGTGGCCTCGTGAGCTTAAGCCGCTCGAAGCAGACGTGAACATCAGAAAGCCGGGCTTAGAGCTCAGGTTTAATATATATGGACCTTACTGAACATCTTAAAAAGCATGTCGGGTTTACCACACTGTACGCAAAATCGGAACTCGAAGGACTAGTGTTGGAAATGACTCGAGCTTGTTGATTACAAGATCGGTGTCAGAAGGCCACAAAGTCTAAACCGACAAAGCAGCTTGGATGAAACCTTCCACTTTGGCGAGCTTGATCAACCTTGAGAGGACCAGGTGGGCATGTAAGCAATTCAATGGTTCGGCGTCCAACGTAATATACATAATATGTATATCTATATATATATATATATATATATATATATATATATATGTATGTATGTATGTATGTATACACATATATTATCATGTATAAATATGTACATCTAAGGTATAAGATACAAGGATAGATCATTCAAGAAGTCTTTCGTACGGCCGTAAGGTTCAGGTTGAAAGGGGCATTGGGCATTGGGGCTGCCTTGTTACTCCGCAGGTCTGACACGGGTTCTACACCCCCCGAACCCTACCAAACCTGAACCTAAACGAGGGTTTAGGGGTTTCCCTCTGGGCTGCGGTGCAGGCCGAGGTCGGGTTTTTGGGTCTGCCATGGTTGGATTCCTGGAAAGACCGTGAGCTCTGTTTGGGCTGCCTGGTGGGCAGCGCTGCTGGATGTTTTGGTATGCTTTCTCCGTCTTTCTTTCTCGAGGTGGACCTCCCACGTGTTCAGCGGCTGCGGGTCTGCCTGGCCAAGCAGTTGGTCTACACGCAGAGTGGCATCATTGGTACGACGGGGGTTTGACCTCAAATGTTCGGAGAGATTGTTGGTGACAGGGATGCTTTGTTCATGGTGTGCAGCAGTGTGCCGCAGTCCAGCCCGCCTGCACACGGTCTTTGCCGGTTGGCAGTTGCATCTTGGCTACCCTTCGTCAGATTGCTTCCGGATGTGTCCCTTCCTCCATCAGCGGTTGGCGGTATCTTGCAATCGGGCGCATCGGAGACGCTTGAGCCGGGCTACCCAAAGGACGTTGCAGCGGTTGCACCTTAATTATTGGACACGTTGCTTTTGACGTTGTCTATGGTTTTATACCTGTCATATGCTTCTTTTCTGCAGCTCGGGCTTCGTCGTTGTGGAGAACTACGAACGTTGACTGGTGACATCAATGACAGCGACCTGCGCGATGCGGGGAGTCCCTGTAGCCATGCTGTCAGTTTCTAGCCCCTCCGGCTTGCCTTGCCTAGGGTGGTGGTGTGCCCTTGGGCTTACGTTCCCTTTCCTTAGGCTGAGGCCTGTAAAGTGCCGTTCTGCCTTTTTAGCCGAGCAGTGCTTTCCCCAGAAAGGTGCCAGAAAGGGTTTAGGGTCTAGGCCAGGTCATCCTAGACCCATAAGGGCTCCATTAAAGGGTACTTGAGGGGTCCTGGATTACACGATAACCATAATCATAAAACCGCCAAGATACTAACCTACAAAACCAATATCCAACACCCAAGTCCCTGACTGTTGGGTCCCTAGGCGGACCCTATGGACCCCAAAACGGAAACTCTATCTTACCTCCGGGATCTCAGGCACGAAAGCTCCGCATCACCAGTGAAGCTGTCGCCAATTCCACCGTAATCACATATTGTAAGCACATACACATAGAACTCTCCTGAAGCCCTGCACCCTTAGCCTTCCAACGACTTCCGTACCACAATAACTGTACCCAAAACGTCTTGAAAAAAGGCCGCAATCATCGTGAGCTTGTACCGGAGAGTCCATGCCGTAAGACTTGCAGTCAATGAGCTTAGGGTTCAGGAGGGTGCAAGGTTTGCGACAGCGGAGTAGTGGGTCTCGCTCAAGTCTTATAGCAACCCTGATAGTGACCCAACTGTCTCTGCCTGGGCAGATACATAGGCATATAATGAAACTTGCAAATAACTCTGTGACATCTGTCGGCATGGGTTCACAGCCGAACCGGTCCCGTGACATGCAACAACCGCAAGTTTACATCTTAAACAAGCGATCTCGAACCCTCGCTCGCCCCCCCGAAATACTTTAAACAAACAAAGCTCTTTGATCTCTATGTCAGACTCTATCGACAAACCGACATACCAGATCCCCCAAGGCGTCAACCTACGACCCAACACCCCGAAACCCCCGGCACCTCGAAGCCACGGAATCCGAAACGACGCAAACCCCTTAACCCCGACCCCCCTCTAGACAATAAGCCTTAGGTACGGCCCCCATATGTAGAGTAAGATTCTATAATAGGGCTACATAGTAAAGTGGTACTACTATATCTATATTATGAATATTATTCCACTATTACTGAGTGGGGGCCGTACCTAAAATACGCCCTCAACCCTAGACCACTGAACCGATGCCTAGCAGCCGAATGAAGCGAAAGATGCGGACGATCCGTGCAAATCGGGAGAAGCTGAGGTCAACAATGGCACCTGATCAAAGCCAACTGCGACTTTTTGAGGTTTAATATAGGGCCCGTAATGATTGGAAACGGGCTTGGGGGTATAATGTACTTTAAGGACCCCGCCCCCCCAAAAAAAATCATGTAAAGCATTGTTAAGGGCCCGAAATTAGATTAGGTTTCGACTCCTACTGTTGCAGCAGTAAGCAGAGGGCCTCTAGTGTTCAGGGCTTCTTGCAGCTAGCATGTGGGTGGTTGTCAAAATTATGGTCCTTTTTTGGGTACCTCAAAAAATTGATGCCGTAGTATGTTAGGGATCCAAAAAGGGACCATAATTCTGACAACCACCCATGTAGAAACAGCACCCAAGCACACCCGGGGTTCAGGAGTGGCAGCACATGCAGCTATGTACTGCGAACGTCTCAGCACATGGTACAGCTTTATGATAGTATAAACCCTTGCTGAACTCATGTTAACCCCACATCCAACCCTACTGACGAGGATGCCCAGCACTTTTCGGGGCCCGCCTGTTCATGCTCAAGAATTTATACAGTGAGAAGTGGCTACAGAAGCTCGAGAGGTATGCCGCAAATCGCGACGGTGCAGCATGCAGCAACAGCAACTTTCATCAACTCCACATGATCTAGTGATTTGCGCCGCGGTGCTGTCCAGAAGCACGTTGGCGATCGTCACCTGGGCCAGTTCTCTGTGCGTGGGCTGGGGTTCACTGCAGTATCCAGGCATTGCGGTTAGACCATGGTTTTGGGCTGCATATTCCTTGGGGCTCCAGTAACCTAAATAGTAGGCTACGGGGGTATAGAATATATGGTTAGTAACCCTACTATTCAGGTAACTGGAGCCCTAACTAGGGTATTATAATTGCATAGTTTTACGATTTAAACGCAAGGTCCAGCGCTGGGCTTCGCGTCATCAATTCGCCGCCAATTTTTGGCGGGGCAGGAGGCATGGAAACATCATCATCTCATTGTGCTTAGGCTTCCAACGAGCCTGCCGCGAGAAGATGAGGGGGCTGCGCGTGAAGCAGAAATGTAGAGGCCAAAATACTTACCTATGCTATTTTGGGGTTCTCTATGCCTAACCCTATTCTGGTTATTAATGAAGGCCCCTATTACTCTCACAGAAGCTCAATCAATGTAGAGGACCGTAGGCGGAAGCGGCTGGCGCTCGATTGAGACACCGGCAGGAGAAGTGTGGCATGCGCCGCCAGTCCATTCTGAAGGCCAGGCAGCTTAGCAGCATCAGCAGACCAAGTCCGACAAGGAAGACTACCAAGAAAATGTTCTGCTGCGCAATAACCCAGCTCTCCAGAGCACCGGCCACGAGCCCGAAGAGTGCGAGCACGAAGCTGTAGGCCAGAAGTGCCAGGCACAAGGACAAGCAAGCTCGCCAACATCCCGCCTCCGTGCAGGCAGTCAAAGCATCCATGAGACAGAGTAAGAGAGGATGGACAGCAGGCATTGCCATGATACCAAAGATCACATACTCAAGTGAGACAACCATGAGCATCTGCCCGGATGATGTAAAGCCCAACATGGCATATGCAGGTTTGGAAACCCATGAGAATCCCAAGCAGTAGAGCACAGTGGGCAGAAACGACAGCACGCAAATACTCCACGAGACCTGAGTCTCAAGGCCGAGGTCTTCCAGAACTGACTCCCTGACACTGCCACGCACGTAATCGTTAAACGTTTCCAAACAGTCTTCGTGGTTCAGGTAGCCAGTGACAGAGCGTATTGCCAACCGATCTTCTGGCGACAATGACAAAGACGCAACCGGCAGATTAGGGTCTGACTCTGTGACGGAGGTGTCCGTCTCGACAGGAACTGAAACGATGGGATCGTCAAGTCCATCGAACAACTCTGCGACGAGCCCTTCGATAACTGGGCGGTCGCTCTCGACGGCACACTTTGCTGCGCGGATGTCGTAGGACTTCAGATGCTCGAGCATGAGCTTGTGCCCATCCAGCTTCTGCTGGAAAGTAACAACACTCGCCACAGCAGGCAAAACATAGAAAACCATAGATGCCTGTGTGTACTCCTGGAAAACTAGTAAATGGTGCCAGCCGAAGCCCACATCCTCGACGTCTGTCTTTCGATGACTCACCACATCGTCACCAAGATACGGATTCGTCGTCAATGCCAGCGCTTGGAGCCTCTGCTCGACGTAAGTAACGCTCAGCATAGTCAGAAGCCATGGTGCCATCCACAGCGGCAGAAATCGAACCTTCTTCACTCCGTTGCATTTCGCAAATACAGATAGCTCTAAATTGCACCAAAGCCTTTCGAAATACGTGTCGTATGTATGTATGTATGGCGAGACTGTACCCTGCCCAAAATGGTGGGATTGCAGCCCTTCATTAGCGAAACAGTGAAACACTCACGGCGCTATCTCTGAAGCTTTCATGCGCTCCATGACAGCTTCGTGCCAAGACGTGGTACGGCAAACTTGCCTCTTGACAACAGCAGCGGCCCATGACGAGGCCTCCTGACAACTGAGTCGCGCTGCAGCGAAAGCTGGCTTAGCCGGATCCGTAGCTGCGCCAGCAGAGACGTCCGCACGACGGTTCAATGCACGAATCTCCGCCTCAGTTGTGCCAGGCGTAGAAACAGTCCACTCGGGGTGGCGCTCGTGGGCTGGTACCCAGTGGATCGAAGAGTTGGCGGGGAGCAACTGCTTAACCAAGCACCAGTAAGCAGCAAAGTCTCGCGGCGGCACCTGGGACTTGAAGGAAGTGACCAGCGCCTCGTTGTCTGTATAGACACACACAGGAGCCTGCAAAGCATGCGCAGCGAAGGCCAGCACAAGCAAGGCGTATCTTTCAGCAGCAGCAGAAGAGCGGTCGAGGCCAGGCACCACGCCATGAAAGCCACAGCTCGCAGTGACAGCAATGCCCCAGCCAGCGTGCTGGAACCACAGTAGGTCGCATTGCTTGGGACACTGAAGTGCGCTACCGTCAGTAGCAACCAAGAGAGCACCATCTAGGATGCGAGCCTCAGACAGTCCGAGCAGCAGGTCTTCGGTCACCTCCGGCAGCGACCAGGCGGGCGCAGTAAGGCCCGTGACTAAAGGCAGTAACAGGCGGCGCTCCGCAGTGGATCTTTGCGTGCCCGTCCAGGGATCGGCGGAGCACTCGAAAGTAACGTGTGTCCTCGTAGGGACCTCAACACCGCAAGCACAAGCATCGAAGGGGATGGCTTTGCGCTGAAGCATACGAGCGTCGAAAGCAGCAGCATGCAAGACGCGGCGCTCACAACCAGGCATGAACTGCAAAACGGCCTTGTGGTGGTAGGCCAAGCAAACGTGCTGCTGAGCATCCAAAGGACCATCCGTCTTAGGGTCATTAGCCCACTGTTGTCTGGTCCAAGAGTCCTCAGCCAGGCGCTGGGCCACCGCAGCAGAAAGAAAACCCGGCCTAAACTGGCCGAAAGGGGTAGACCAAACCCCGCTGGGGAGAATGCTCCAAGCAAACACCGACAGCGAAGCCTCCAAAGAAGGGCAGGCGTGGCAGTTGGGCCGCGGCTGAGGCCCACTGCCAACACGTCTGAGCTCATGACGAATCGCGGCAAAGGCAAGCGCAAACTGCGGATTCAAACGAGGCTGTGCCCAGGCCGACCACAGCAGCAGTCTGGAACGAGAAGAAACAGTACGCCCGACGACAGCTTCAACAGAGCGTGCCCAGCCAGAACAGGTCTTGGCAGACACCTGGGCCCAGGGGCCAATCCAGGCAATCAGGCTGATCACCAAAGAACGCAGGAGGTGGCGCCGCATCAACAGAGTTCTGGCGGCGATGGCAATGCGACGGCAGCGTCTGGTAACAACCTCAGAGATGCTGGCGGCATCAATTGCACCACTGCACGTGGCAAGGCGGTAAGTGATGCCGAGCAGTTTGAAAGAAGAGACCACAGGGCCGCAAAGGACCGGTTCAGACTCAAGAACGCGTCTGGCAGGGGCCCGAGTGGCCCAGGACGCAAGCTTGTCAGGGTGGGTAGACAAGGCAAGCGCCTTGTCCACCTCAGCAGCAGCCTGCAGAGCGGTGCAAAGGTCGGCTGCAGCCCGGTGTCCAGTGCCCCAAAGGGCCCTGTCGTCAAGAAAAACAGAGCGGGAGATAGTAGGAGCGGCAGCACGCAGATGGCGCACCCACAACAGCATGAGGGAGTTCAAAAGCCCCACGCTTGCCGGGCATCCCTGAAGGATGCCCCTGGTCGGGGTTATGGGCTCCGCAGCGAAGTGGCCCTGCACAGCCAGCCAACGGCTTTGACCAGCGTAGAAGGCCCGAAGCAAAGCAACCAAGCGGGCGGGAGCACCAAGCCAAGTCCAGGCTTGTAAAGCAAGGTCCCACTGGACCGTGTCGAAGCACTTCTTCACGTCTTGTTTGGCCCCAACAAAAGCACGATGACGGCTCCTAGCGTCAAGCAACGAAGAAAAGAGGGAGTCGTGAGAGAGGGACATGTCACGTCCCGGAACACCACCAACCAATTCCTCGTCAGCCCAGCACATGAACCAAGGGCGGCATTCCCGCAGGAGGCAGGTCATGCAGGCGCGATAGGCAGCAGAAGCCACGGAGATGGGGCGAAGACCACCATCCGGCTTTGGCAACAAAGCCACACGGATTTGCATCCAGATGGCGGGGAGACCACCATGTTGAAGACACGCGGCCCAAAACAAGGCCAAAGCCTCGCAGGAGCCCAGCCCGGCGGAGACAAAAGCAGCAGCACCCCAGCCGTCGAGACCGGTAGAACGCTTGAGCGTAGCCTTGAAACGCGCAAACAAGGAAGCACCAGTGACAGTAGGCAGTGGAAACTCCGTAGTGACACCGACGAGCTGACGCAACCGATCAAAGCCCTCAGGCTCCGGGAGTGCAGTGGGAGCCCAAAGCTCCTTCCAAACAGTGCGCGCGGCCTCAGCTTGGTGCTGGGGGTGGAGAGGTGCGTCCCACAGGCCCGAGTCGGGTTGCAAAGGGGCGTCCACAGGCAAAGTGGAGCGAACCCACTGACACAGCTTAGCGAAGTCCTCACCGGTGGTGGCGCGCCAGTGCTGAAGCCGGGTGTCCTTGTCGAAAGCCGCCTGAGTCTCCGCAAGTTGGAACACACTGTGCGCCGCCTCAGGCGTGCCCCAAGGCAGGGAATGAAGCTCAGGAAAGACCTGACCCAAATCCATCACAGACCGAAGCAAGGCTTGAAACAGAGGCTGATTGCCAACGTCAGTCGCAAACTCAAGAGCGCGACGCCCGAGGCGACGCAGGCGTCTTTCCAGGATGGACTGGTATGTAGGGGCCTTGAGGTGAGGCTCACAGGGGCGAGCACGAGGGCCACGAGCCTGTTCAGGAGCAATTGCTGGCTTGCGGTCACAAACCACCTCCGCAAGGCAAGCAGAAAGAGCAGCCCACGCAGCATTCAAATCACCGGAGTCCAGAGCGGCCTCGAAAGTAAGGCGAAACCGAGGCCACGCAGAAGTCCAGGCGTCAGCCGAAGGAGGGTGCGAAGTAAGACGAGGCCGCGGGGGCCAAGTAAGGCGAGCAGGCAGCCCCAGCATCGGCAGCGAGTAATACACCAGATCATGGTCAGCAACCGCCCGCTCCTGGCCACGGGCCCGCACATGCACAGAAGGCGAATGCAGCATGTAGTCAAGAACACTGCCCGTGAGGTGACCCTTAGCGTTGCGGCGAGTGCCCGGGAGCGAGGAAGGATCACCGATCACCGTATCAGCATCGTACACCTGGCCAGAGGCAAGTAAGGACGAAGTGGGCCAGTGGGATTTGGACAGATTGAAATCACCCATCACGCAGAAATCCTCGCCCAAAGAAGCGGCCCACGGCAACACAGTGTCAAGTAAAGAGGCCGCAGAAGTCGCATCGCTGGCATGCAAGTACACGCCCACCGTGAGCAAGGGTCTAGCCCGAGGCCGAAAAACCCGAAGTGCAGCAACACGGCCCTCGGCCATAGGCCAGTTGGGGATGGCCACAGGTTGAGCCGGCCAACGAGTGAGAAACGCAACCCCGGCATAAGGAGTCCCGCGAGAGTTGCAGGCCTGAGCTCCCGGGAAGAAGGAGCACTTCACCTGCGAAGCAGCATGATGCACAGCAGGAAGCGAGTCCAAGGGAATGCAAGTTTCCTGAAGGCAAAGTGTGTGTAGGCCATGGGCCCTCATCAACGATAAAACGGCCCCCAGCTTGGTGCTGAGGCTGCGGACGTTAAGCGTCCCCAAACGAAGCTGTGAAGGAGGCGACGTCATGGCGCCTCGCTCTCAGCAGCGGTGAGCAGGTGCAACAAAGTCCTGATTCGAGCATCCCTGGCGGGATCATTGCACGGCAAGTGGGCTTGCAACACCTGGATTGCCGAGCGCCGTGTTTTGCTCCAAGTGGGTCGGCCCAGGCACGGTTTTGCAACAATGGTTTTAGCCCGACGGCTGACACGCAAGCATTTCTTGCACATAAAGCAGGGGCCATGGCCCCCAGAAACCCGAACCTCAGGCAGGGGCCACCGAAACCGCTTCACATCGTGCTGGAGCTGAGCCTCGGTAGCAGGCGGGGGAGAGAGGAGCCGAAATGCAGTGGCAGCGATTTCCCTTTGCTCAACAGGCTCATCGTCGTTATGCACAAGTGCCAAAAGACGCCGAAGCCGCTGAGCCCGTTTGGGACCCTCAATCGGGGCCTCACACGGTTGCCTATCGAGCTTATTATCGAAATTGGTATCGGTGCGCCTGCACCTGATGCAAATGGCTGCGGGCGGGCCAACCTTACGAGGCTTGATGACCTTTCCCGTCTTGGTGTGGGTGTTCCGATTGAGCAGCGGAAACCGAAACAATTGCACACAGTGGGGTCCGTCATAATGCTTGGCTCTCTGCAAATGTCGGCTCACGGCAGCACACTTCTTAACATTGGCAGCGCGCTGACGAGCTGATGCAATGTATGTGGGGTGACGGGGTCCAAACTCACGGGGCTTGGTTTGCCGCTCAAGCCTGAGCCACTTACGAAGATGCGGGTGCCAAGATGCAACATGTTGCGCCTTGGCCTGAATCCAATGCTTGGTGCGCACGGTCCAATGGCAAATGGGGCACTCCCAACCTGTGCGCTTAAGCCTGTTCGACTTGCGCTTCAACGGTGCGGCCTCCGGCGGCGGTGAATCTTCACGAAGGTCCTGGAGATTGGCAATGTCGTTAACACCAGCCTGATGCTCAAAGGGGGCTCGGCCAGTGACATACGAAGCAACATCATCCGGAAGAAAAGCCGGCCCGGAGCCAGCATGCGCTGAGGCTGATGAAGCCGCAGCCCTAGCCCGCCCCCGTGCAAAAGATTGGGCTAGAGAAAGCTGTGACGAGGCAGATTGGGTGGCCAAAGCAAACCCCTTCTCCCGGGCCGGGAGAAGGGGTTTGCTTTTAGCTCCAGGGCGAGTCTCATCAGACCAACGAGTCAAACCCGAAAACGCCGAGGCCCGAGTGCACCCCGCCTCCGAAGGTACCGGCTCTCCCTCAAGAGAGCCTCCTTTGCAGCCACATTTCGGCGCCTCCACCGCCTTGGCGAGCGCCTCAGAAGGAACCTGCCCCTCGATCAACTCGTAATGGGCATTGTGGTAATACAGCACAATAGGCAAACCTGCTTTACCCGAGCGGTTGCAAACCTGCAAGGCCATGCGCTCCGAGTACACAAGAATCGGACGATCAAGGTGCCGCGCCGCCGCGTGGATTTCCAACAATGATGTCCAAGCTCCAGGTTTGGCCAAGGCCTCAAGGTAAGCAGCGAAATCAGTGAGAGGGACATCGTCCTTCTCAGGCGCAAGGCAATTCCAGCAGGAAGCATACCTAGACTCATACCGGCGAATGTGGGAAACTATGGCAGCACGAAGGGCTAACTTGTTGGAGCCAGTCGCCTGGCTCAGTGCATGAAAAAGGCAATCACCCTCTCCGGGGTTCGGCTTTCGCGTCAGCCCCTCTGGTAAAACATGTGTTTGAGGTGCCGGGGTGCTCACAGCAACGCGCTTGTTTGCCGAGTCAGCACCTGCGGGGCGATTGTGGCCAGGGTTTTGCTCTGTCCCTTGCTGTGATTCATCGGGCTGTTGACGTGCATCAACAGGGCGAGGCTTATCGGGACGTAAAGCCGCCGAAAAGGATCCACGACCAGGCCTAATGGGAGTACCGAGTCCCCGAGAAGGGGCATGCAGCTGCATGACAATTTGAGTGGACCCCTTATCGTGCTCAATGACAGCAAGCTCTAGGTCCTGGGCCTTGGCACGATACAAGAACTTGACTCCTCCCTTGCACGGATGCCTAGCAAGAAAAGTGAGGTCAGTCATTTTGAATTGGCTCAGCTCATGCTCCAAAGTCTCCTGGGACCAATCGGCAGGCACGGGCCAAATCTTATACGTGCGGTGGGGAAGGACCTTCCCTTTTGCAGCATGCTCCGCAGCAGTAAGGCGAACCCCTAGACTAGAATCCCCACGGGCAACACCTCGACCCTTGGAGAGAGCAAAAGCACGGGCTAGGTAGTCTTGGGGTTCCTCCTTTTGCTCGCGCTTAATCCAAGACACTGGGTCCTTGGAGGCAGGCAAAGCAATGAACCAACGGTCACGGCCACTAAGGCTCAAGAGTAGATCCTTTTTATCCGCTTGCACTGGGACCAATCCCGAAAGTACTTCCTTGGTTGAGCCGGCGGGGCCCGAAACCCGGAAACTCCACATATCTTTGATGGCAAGGACATCGGTGGGGATGTGAGCCGCAGCCCACAGCCTAATGGATGCAGCTGGCTTGGCTTTCAACTCAGCAAAGGCCTGTTCAGAAATGTACTTTGCATCAGCAACAAAGCGAAGCACCTCAGTGGTGGCCGGTTTGAGAACGCCGGTGGCTTTGCGAGTAATCTGCTTAAGCTTAGGGGCCCCTTCGGCACCTAGCAAGTGGAGCCTCGTCACTCGGGAGACCGTGGCCGTGCCACGGAGCAATTGCAATGATACCTTAGTGGGGGGTTTTCTCTCAATGGGCTTGCTTACCCAATCCCAGTCCCCACAGGCAACAACAGCAATGGCCGCCGAAGGGAAGGCAGCTGATACAGTACAAAGTTCCTCAAGCTGTTGCTTGGACTGCACAAGTACTACAGCTTTAAGGTCAGGCTTCTTGGCATCAAATTGCGCGAACACCTGAGCAGGCGAGAGTACAGGACCATCCCAATCCTGTTGCCGGAGTTTCAACTCTACGAGTGGGGCGGAAGGCTTAGGGGCCTTAGAGGGGCCAGAGGTTGCATCCTCCGTGTTGCTAGGCGGATTCGGGGTCTTAGGGGGGCTAACGGGTTGTGTCCTAGGCGCTCCCCTTCCTTTCCCGATGCGCTCAGCGACCTGAACGGTGCGTGTCGGATTTGTCGTCGCGGCATCCCCAGAGTCCTCAGAGCCCTGCCGCTGATCCCCTGCCGTGCCCTGCAAAAGACTTGTCAACTGAGTCAATGCTTCAGGGTTACCTCCAAGTAGGCTGAGCAATTCCTGGAGTAGAGCAAGAATCCGAACAAGATCGAACCCTGACTCCTGTCGTCGTCGGTTGGTGGATCTACTGCCTCCTCCGGTAGGAGGTCCTGGATTCGAGGCTTCTCCTACGCGCTGTGCCCGAAATGGGTCAAAATCATCGGGTCGTACAACACTACCAGAAGGCAACAAAAAGCTCAGATACTTCGCTACACTATTGGGGCTATAGTGTCCCGCCGGACCGGCGAGGACGGGATCTGTTTTCCGGCCGAAATACGTGTCGTCCCACAAAACTAACAACCGAGAGGAACAGGCCACCACTGTAGGCAGCCCGGCAATGCCCTGTTGCTTGGCTTCCTCGTCTGTCTGACTCACACATATCTTATCCACCCAAAGGCTAGGGCCCCACTGCCCGTTTGTCAGGTGCTGCCCGAACATCAGGAAGATGACAAACACCCCTGTTGGTGCATCCATCAGAAGGAAGAATATCATTCCTACGGACAGGTCGGGAAACATAGTGGCAAAGAGCACAGCAAGAGCTGTGGCAACAGCAGTGGCTTTCAAAGCTATCTCCATGTTGAGGAACACACACATTGCGAGGTACTTCTGCCAACGCGAGGCTTTCCGAGAATGGCTGACAAACACATCCACATGCTGGACACGTTCGCTTCTGTCAAATGCATGAGGCGGCGCCGGTTCCGTCGCAAAAACCTGGCCAAAACCGGAGAGCACTTCGATGCCAGTACTGGCCCGAAACAAACCCTCACGGTAGAGATCGTGAGAGTTGCGGCGCAGACGCTTCATGCATGGCCACGGCTTTTGTCGACCCTGCTTGAACCGCAAGCTTCCAAACAGCACATAGGCACAGTTTTGGAGTAACTAGAGCTTTAGGAAGTTCAGGATGACATCAAGACATTAGCATGTTTCGGCTTCCTGGCTTCGCAGCCCGAACCTACGGGCGCTCATGCAGCTGCTGGCATCCTGGCGAGAAAAAAAGAAACAGGAGCATGTATGCATCCATTGAAGAAGCAACACTCGGGGCCGCGATGCGAAAATCTTGAAGCAGCTTCCTTTACAAGCATCCTTCGCATGAATCTGGAAAACCTGAACACCGAGCCTGTGAGACCTGTACTTCCAACCCTACATCCCAAACTGGATCGTCGTCGGCCACGTCACGCAGTCCAGTCCCACGAGGGCCACGTCCAGGAAGAGGCCGGTTCGCATATACCTCGGCAGTACATGCAGGTACTGACACTGCGAAGCTGCTTTTCACATTCCATGGCTAGCTCAAGCGAGCCAGACTTGCTGCAATTCCCACTTGTATCGAACTGACAGCAAGATAACGGTTCAAGCTGGCAGCTGCCCCACCTTGCACTCAATCACTAGCTCGGTGCACATGTTGCCAGCATGCATACAGCTGTCAATATCTACCCAAACCAATCAACCCTGCAAGCACACTGGGCATGTGGCATAATATAGGGGCCTTAATAATTAGAACAGGGTTTCGGGGCCCATTATACTATAATTAAAACCAGGAGCCCCAAAAAATAGTATAGATAATTATTAAGGCCCCTTAGGGCCCCTATAGTATCAGTCGAGTGTGCCAGGCAAGGCAGCTGGTTCTCTCCAAGCTGCTGCATGAAAATCAGCTGCTTCGAGAAGACAAGCTGCCCTTTGTGAAACACCTTGGTGCTCAAGTCACAAGTCTTCCTGCAAAAGAACCACTGGAATTGGGGACGGCAGCCACCCTTCATCACCCTTGGATCCACTCCAAAACGGCTTTCTTCCACTGTGGATTCACCATTTAGAAGCCTGAACACTTGGTAGCATCGGGTTCCTTTAAAGGGTCTATAAGGGTTACTATAAGGGATCTATACGGGTACTATAAGAATGTAGGAACCTGATGAAGAAACCTTGGGCTATCAGGGTTCCTACGAATCCTACTATATTGGGGCTATAGGCCCCAGGTTTCTTAATCAGGTTCCTACATTGCTATCCGATCCCTTCGAGTTCCTTATGGTGAGTATAGCACAGTATACCCAAGAACCCTATTCTCATCATTTCGAACCCTTCAGGCCATCTGCTAAACCTAATATCAAGCCTTTAAAGGAACACTTTCAGGAAACCTTTGTAGGGGCCTTAGTAATTAGAATAGGGTTTTGGGGCTTCCTTATGATCATATAGTATACCCACCCCCTCCCCCCTCAAACAAAAAAACTATTCCTATTATTAAGGCCCCCTTTCTAGTCTAAGTACTACGGCGCACACGTTACTACGAGCCCCAACTTGCTCCATGGCCAATACTGCCATGTGAAACAAGGGCTTAGGGTTTAGGGTTCCTAACTAGGGTTTAGGGTTTTTTTACTAGTTACTCAGATCCCTAAACCCACAAAACAGGACCGCGACTTGAACAGAAGCTGCCAACGAGTGTGTAAACATAGATCCAGGTAGATCAGCAACAACCGGTGCCATACCAATACTAGCGAATACTAGCAGACTAGCCTAACTCTCTCACTCTCTCTATCTATCTACATACGTACATACATACATAGGTATCTACATATATATACATATATGCATGCATGCATGCATGCATAACAAAACATACCATGACAGAACACACATCGTATAACATAACATCGTACAACAGAACACAAATACATACATACATACATACATACATACCTACATACCTACATACATACATACATACATACATGCATACATGCATACATGCATACATGCATACATGCATACATGCATACATGCATACATGCATGCATGCATGCATGCATACTGTTTAAGTGCAAGCCAATGCACACAGTACTATACGATGTTTACGGGTGGTGCATGTACATCTGCGTACATCTACATATCGTCTGTGTACATACATCAGCATATTTACATATATTTTGTATGTGTACACACCTGATAAATATGGTTTGATACATGCACGAAATTCCCTCAACCCGAGATTCTTCCCACGTTCCAGCCGATGGTCCCGAGAAGCTCAGTGGCTTTAGGCGGCTTCGGCTTTGTACGAGCATTCTGACAGTGAAGATCTTCCGAGAGTTTAACCCGGGTTCATGTAGCGCCATGCAACATGCCATTAGGAGCCGGAGGGACAGGGGGTCTCGCTAGCAGCACGGTTGACCTTGCAATGAGTAACAACGCTGCGGTCATGTTTGCCTTAGATATCAAACATACATGTAGAAACAAACCTGTCTAAATAGCTGAAGAGGCCCCGGTATTGAGATTGATGAAGATGTCCACCGTCCAAAAGAGCAGGCTAAAGGTGAAGAAGCCCAAATTCCTTGGATGCTCTGTACAGCCACTGACTGCCTGGCACATCCCAGGTTGAGTCGGCCCTCTTGCACCCTTCGACTCCCAAGAACAAGTCTGAGAGCCCTATCCAGCCACCCATGTTTCCAGGAACAGCTGCTCAGGGCTACGTACATTAGGTTACGTAGCGAGAGACATTGAAACAGGGGAGACCGCGAAACTCCGAATGTTCCTGCGTTCTGTGGTAGGTCCGACCGCACGCTCTGTCCAGATGCCAAAAGGAGCTTCAAAAAGCTTCCACAACATCCAAGCTTCACCCAGCTGGGCATGTCTGTCGTGTCCTCTCATGCAGCTTGTTTGGCCGCGGGGCCAAGCTCGGCTAGCCACAAGACAAACAGCCGGCGTCCAGGGGTGTCTAGAACGGGGTCGCAGATTCAGCTGCAACACTCACTGCAAGAAGGAGACTAACAGGAACAACAATGGCCAATATTCGCTCATCTAAGACCGTCCTTCTGCAGGTCCCAAGCCAAGGAGATGGGAAGCAGGACAGTGTCCATCACAAGGACGAAGGAGCTCAACAGGTCCTTGGCAAGTCTTTTTTCTCTATAAGTCTCACCCCAGGGCTCCAAGTATACAAACAGGACCTACTTTAGGGTCTAAAGTCTATAAACACTACCTACTTTGGGCTTTTTGGAGCCCCAGGGTTAGGAGTAATGACACGCGGATGCCGACGACACACCCAGCTACTGCGGTAGGTCTTAGACTTTCGACCTTTGCAAATGCTTGCTAAATCCCTACATTCGTAACTTGCACCTATATAACTCCTATAAGCAAGAACCCAGTTTACAGTTGCTTGAGAAGTCTCTTCCTTGCCCCGTGAGGCTTCAGGCATACAACACTGGAGGGTAAGCTCAGATCAAAAGCACACGGATGGGCAAAGCAATCACACCAGCCGCAGCTTTGGCCTCGCACCACTGAAGGAAGCGTAAACATCCAACCGTAAAGAATGTAATTCGGGACCCTCCAGGGATAATGTTGCTAAATATGAGCATAGCCCTGCATTACCCCTCGGGGCAGCCCATAACAATACTCGAATAAGTCACCATTCAGAAAATTTTCATACTTTCATGCGACTATAGTCGTACACTTTCATGCGACTATAGTTGTACTGTATGACAAAACTGATACTAGCCTCGAGCCCCAGAGAATTAGCGGCCGGGTTGCCCAGGCAATTCGCCTTGCCCCGTTCGGATGGAGGCGGGTCTTCGTCTCCGCCGGTTCACGCTCCTTTCGAGACGAAGGGCTCGGCTTATATAGGGGCATATAATAAAATAGTAATGAAAAACACAAATAAATCAACATATAAACATACATATATATATATATATATATATATCCATCTATATAAAGGCATATAAGGGGCCTTCATGATGAGACTGGGACTTGTGGGGTATGCTAAAAGTCCTTAAGAGACTCGGGCTCATCTTATGGAGGGATACAGGGACCTTTCAGACTTTGATTAGGGCTTCCGGTTTTGTTTCTCCCATACTTATGTATATCTCTAGCAGGGAAACCAGGAAGCCTAAGAAATAGCACTGGTAACGAGTCAGGGGGTCCAGAATAGGATCCAGGACTGGGGCAGGGCATTGGTCTCAAGCTTCGTCGCGCAACTCAGAAGGATGACAAGCTAGTCCAGGTGAAAAGAAGAGGTGCAATGGGATGCTACTGGTGGCAAAAAAGCCTACACCTTAGGGCTTAGCTTTGAGGGCGAAGCCTTGAGAGAAACTCGGTGCAATACCTTCGCTATACAGGCTAACCACCATCATGTAACGTATAGGATCTCACCAGTGGCGGCACTGAACCACAGTTAATGCCAGCGATTGAAGCCCGGCGAGGGAATCTCAGCAGTCAATGATATATGGGTACAACATGCCTAGATCAACAAGCAAAGCTGCATTCTGCGCTGCGCCCCTCCCGCCCCCACCCTCCCCACTCCCAGAGGGCCTGAAACCTGAAGCCTCAATGCCTAAAGGCAACGCTCGTCGAACTAAACTACCTAGAGTCTCCATTGTAGTTCTTTTTTTGGTTAACCAGTTTTATGGTTTGGATCCTATAATAGAGATTTGATTTTGGTTAACCAAAAAAAGGGAACTACAATGGAGACTATACAGGTAAACTCCGAAACTGAAGGCCCAAGACATCCCACAGGAAAGGAGGGGGGATGACCACCCTAAACCCTAAACCCCTAAACCCTAAACCCCTAAACCCTAAACTAAGGCAAGGCCGAAACTACCCGACGATTCTACGGGGAGGGAACTGAACTCCGAAGCTGAACGTCCAAGCCGTTCCAACAGGGGGGGTGCCGTCGGGGCGCAACCTTATATATATATATATATATATATTAATATATTAATATATATATTATAAATATATACATACGTACAGATATGTATACAGTGTTGAAATCTGTGTACATATATATATATATATATACACATGTATCAGTTAATGCTTGAGGATTATCCTCTTCATAAGCCAAGACTCTGGTCCGAGAGAGCCGACAGAGACCCGTGCCTTCACGTACTGTGTTGGGCTAGCTGACCGAATGTTGGTCCTGCGTGGATAGGGCCCCAACAAAGCACATAAGCAAAAATTAGGATAGGGATATCCCATGTAACCCCCCTTCTAATGAAGCCCATTATAAGGTAGGGATATCCCTATAAAATGCTTATGCTTATGGGCTTTTTTGGCCCCTGCGTGGAAACGAGAGGGTGTGCACGCGGGATGGGGGTGTATGTTGTACGGGTTTGCCCTGTGCATACTCATGCACCAGAAAGCGAGGCCTAGGCAAAAAATGGATGAAGGTCGTTTTCAATGTTAGAACCAACCGAGTGTGACCTAGCAGGCAATTGGAACCAGCCCCTTCAGAATGCCTGCCATCGTCCAGTATTGACTAGACTAACAGAAGTGAAACATGATTTCACAGGCAGCCGTTCTCCGTGCTTGGGGGGCCACGCTTCTTCGTACTTGCAACATGCTGGGTCTGGCAAGCCTGGCTGCAACAGTGCATAAATGCCATATGTGGCATGTAAGTACGGGTCTTCCATAAGCATGAACCTCAAGATGCAAACAAGGCCTGAAGCAGAGGTTGTCGATTGCTTTCATGGCGTCTTCGGTGCTGTTTCTACTCTGTCACTACATTTGTTTGTCGCTCTCTCCCTCCCGCTTCCCGCTCTCCTAAACTTCCCAAACCTTTCCTCCCTAACCGTAAACCCCAAATTACCCAAAGCCGAAGTGACCCAAAACATCGCAAAACACAAAGCCACAAACAACTCGACTTCAGTTCCTTTACTGGGCTGGCGCAAACTCCAAAGCTCCTACCTCACGGACCTCTCTCTCTCTCTCTCTCTCTCTCTCTCTCTCTCTCTCTCTCTCTCTCTCTCTCTCTCTCTCTCTCTCTCTCTCTCTCTCCCTGCATATAGAGGAATTCATATTATATATATATATATATATATATATATACTGCTCATTTGTACATATATATATACACACACACATATCTCTGTCCGGACTCTTTCATTAAAAAAACTCTTCTGCATTTCATGACCTATCTAACTGTCAGTTGAAATGATTGGCACCATGCCAAATATCCATGCCCCAGTGTGTGGCGAGCCATGGTTACCAAGTTGAGGAGACATCCTTCGTAGCGTCCAGCCTTGTGCCTGCATGCATGCTGATGCCCTGCCCAGCTAGCTGATGTCGACAGGCAACCAGGGGCTACTTGGAGGTTCAGGGGTAGTTAGCAGTGGGGTTATAAGTCCCCAAATATGGGTTACAAATGGTTACAAGTATAGTTACCCTACTTATAACCCTACTCATAAATACCAATGAACCTCCAAGTAGTTGCATCAGGGGAAGGGGTTGCAAGCGCTGGATGAACTGCGCGTAGCAAATGCCTCACCCACAAGTTCAGTTATGAATATACTGATAACTACCCGTACTAACCCTTTGAGGGCATCTTATCATAATTACAGTATAATATAATCCGAAACCCTGCTCTAATCACTATAAGGCCCCTACTATAATTTATGACGTCTTGAGCAACAAGCAGGTCCTGAGCTCGCTTATGGCGGCATAGGGGTCGTACTGCATGGACAACCTGAGTGTGCATCCATTGGCGATATCGCACAGATCCGAAGCTTCAAGCGAACTGCCAGACTTGGCGTTCGCGGATCATTCCGGAAAGGGCTGCATGAAAACCAATCCCGAACAGCTGGTGAAGAAGACACATCTCATGGGGCTTTATTATAAGCCTTCGAAGGATCTAGAAGTTACTTAATTGCGCTAACCGTGCCTGGTGACAATGCTGTGGACGAAGCTTCTCGAATCTTCTCGAGCTGGGAAGCAAGTCAGGTGTAGTCCGTGAAACCATGCCAAGAACCCGAAAGCTGCATCTAGCGATCCCCACAATTCCCCTTTCATCTGGGCCTTTTTCGACCCTCAACTCGATGCCAGGAGTACGGCAGGGAGCTGAAGCCAACGGTTGTGCAGCCGCAGCTCATTCTGACGCTGAACCGAAGACATCGGACCTGCTTGGAGCCATGGCGGCTGCAATCAATGTCAGTCTCGGTTGGGATAACTGGAAGAGTGTCGGGTGAAACCCCCCACAATGTGTTCTCAAAGGGTCACTCGGGGCTCCTGCATCACGAGGCAACTCGAATTCGTGGTGAGTCTCATCGGACTGATGTTGGGTGATCACATGGATCTGCATGGCAAGATGTACATCTACACGAAAGCGAGATAGATTAACGATGCATGTGCAAACTGAGAGAGCAGAACGACGTCGATGAGAAACCAACTCGCTCCAGAAGATTCCTAGGTATGCCTGCATGAAAATGTATGTCTATACGGTCTGTCCCGTTGACGACACGAGGCTTTTCACCCAAACCCAGCTGCAAGGCGCGAAAGGGGAGCTGACCAGCCCGATCTTCCACCCCAGTGGTCTACAGGGATAGTGTTGCAAAAGAAGTCTTATTTCCAACATCATCTTCTGCCAAGCAGCCCAGAGGGAGGTACTTCGTGTTGTCCTTGGCGAAGGAATAAATGCTTAGGCGAGTGCATGACATCGGACATGATTGCCGGCGTGCCAGTAGTCTTTCTGTTTTCTGAATCCTTTACGGCCATCAAGGAGTTTGTGCGCCTGACGCCCTCGGCTTTCCACCAGTATTTTTGAAACCGTTACAGAACGAAAAGCCCTAAATACTAAAGTCGACTAGCAACGAGCGATGCCGAAAGACACAGGCTTGGGGATCCGGAATCCAGAATCAGCCAGGACACTCGCGGCTTTAACTCCCGGTCCCAAACGGACGTATAGACTCTCATGACTTCCGTAGGGCTTAGGTTTTTGCAAGGCTGGCCGCAACGACCGGTCTGCTATCCAAGGGGCTTTTCTCACCTGGCGATTTTGACGGTGTTCCTGGCCATGTGGGGGCTGGAACATCTGGTGCCGGGGAGTCGGGGAGGATCTCGTTGTGCACGGTCGGTTGATTATTCTGGTTTGGAGTTTAGCACTCAGGGAATCATGGATTCGCAAGGCCGATCATCGAAATTACATGGTGAACATGTGACTGTCACTGCGTACGTGCTCGCTCGTTCGTGCGTTCGCTTCTTGGCTGGTTCGTTCCTTCCTTCCCTTCCTTAATGTCAATCCGAAGAAAGGGGTGAAACCCAGTTTCCACCGCTGAGCATTAAACTTTAGCAGGCAAGGACAACGAGGAGAAGCGAAGCAACGACACACCGTCGCTGCACCTACTCTGGAAGCCTGTGGGCTGACTGGACAATGTCGAGTGCAGACTCGATTGTGGAGGGAAAGCTGCTCTTTGTCTATTGCTTGGCTTGCGCGTTGCTCTTACTTACCATGAACTATAGAACCTGTC
The DNA here is from genome assembly GCA_905221615.1 of Symbiodinium sp. CCMP2592. Lineage (NCBI taxonomy): Eukaryota > Dinophyceae > Suessiales > Symbiodiniaceae > Symbiodinium > Symbiodinium sp. CCMP2592. Next base: position 1,002,671 of record CAJNDT010000824.1, on the reverse strand, counting down.
GTCAGCTTTCCAAAACATGCACAGGCATGCATATATCTGTATATATATATATATATATACATATGGGCCCCCGCCCAGTGGGCTACCCCATATACCATATACATGTACAGTTACAATGAACATATATATATATATATATATATATATATATACACCATATAGCCTCTCTCTATATATATAATGTGTGTAATATATGTATGTGTGTGCACTGACATGATCTGACATGTATGTTCGTATGCTCCAGGTGAGCTACACCAGGCACATGTGACTAAGTGGAGCCAGCTGCCCCTAACATCACGCCCGTACCAACCCAGACCCCCCTACTGAACTCTAAAAGGAGTACTAATCGGGGCCTGAATAACTAGAATCGCGTTTTGGGGCACATTATACAGCCATAATAATAAGGAACCCCACCAAATGGTATGGGTGGCTATGAAAGCCCCTGTGCTAACCAAGACTATACTGAACTTAGAACCCTAGCAAAAATTACAATTTTAGCTGTTTCTTAGGGATTATAATAACCAAAAATGAAAAATATTTCTAAGTACCCCTAAGAAGAGCGTTGGCTCCTGAAGTGCCGAGGGCTCCTGAGCTTTGGCGACCTGCCAGGAAACTCGGGGTTCAGGGTTGCCACGCTTATGTGGGAGTTTCCGAAAATAGGGGTACCTCATTTTGGGATTCCTTATAATAAGGATCCTACTATGATCTAAATGGGTGGTTGTCAAAATTATGGTCCCCTTTTTGGGGTTCCTAATATAATACGGCACCTAATATTTAGGGTACCCAAATAGGGACCATCATTTTGACAACCACCCATGTAGTATGGGGTTCCAAACTCTTCATAGGCTACAGGGGATAGCTGTCGGCTAGACCATCCTCGGATTGTGCCTCGGAACACCCGCAGCTATGCACAAAGAGACAGCCTGACACCTACGAACCAGGCCGCTTCGTGAGTTCAAGGTTGTGTGTTCATGTTGAGTAGCAATGCAAGGCAGCTGACATGCCCAAGACTGCCCGTGTATTCTCTTAAAACCTGCCATTAAACACAACGTTCGCTTTGCACTGACACACATATCTTGCCCTGCTTTCTGCTGATGGAAGGCTTTGAAACACTGCGCACCTGTCCGGCTTTCTGATGCCATGAGTTACTCATCGCGACTCAGCAAGATTTAACTGCGGCTTCTTAAACAAAAGCAACGTGGCTGATGATGTTGCTGGTGGGAACCGTCATGAACATAAGGATGGTGGTAATGATGGTGATGGTGAAAAGTCTGCTGCTTGTGGTGCCCATGTATATGTAAATGCTAGCCTGGGTGCCGTGCGATTCTCTGATGTTCATGTCCACGTTATCGTCGTTGTTGTTGTTGCTACTGTTGCTGTTGCTGTTGCTGTTTTCGGTCTTGTTGTTGGTGAAGTTGCCGTTGTGGTCATTGTGGCCATTGTGGCTGTTGTGGATGATGGTTATTGTGGATGATGGATGTTGTGGTTGCTGGTGTGTGTGTGTGTGTGTGTGTTTGTGTGTTTGTGTTTGTGTGTGCGTGCGTGTGTGTGTGTGTGTGTGTGTGTGTGTCCGCCTTGATAGTGGGTTCGTTGTGTGTGTCTTGCTGCTGCCTTTGCTGTTGCTGCTGCTGGTATTGTAATCGTTGTTTTGATTGCTGCAGTGATTGCGGTTGTTGTCGTCTTCGTGTGCTGGTGGTTGTCGTTGTTGCGATCCCTGTTCCTTTTAATTATTACCACGGGATCGGATCGACCACCAAAGGGTGTTGGTTACTTCCACTTAATAGTGTTCCGAGCGCCTCTCACGACGCGAGAACCACACACTAAACCCGGACCCCACAAGCGTTTTGCTGCAGGCTTGCTGGACGCCTGGTAGTTTGCCGCTCTTCCGCCAGTTGGGACTGTGCTCGTGACAGTGCCCCTAGCTTCTGAGCATGCGACTGAGAGACCTGACTGAAAAGGCATATTAGTCCGAACTTATAGACCCACCCTAAAACCTCAAAGCACAGAACCCCCAAGCCCGATCGAGCCGGCCTCTTTCGACATGATGGGATCGTCATAGATGGGGAACAGCCGGGAGATGCTGCGGGATCCGGAGATGGTGTCTGCCTGAAAGCACGGAGTAGGGTTAGAGTTTGGGAGCTTTTCGGCGTTGATACTCGCACAAGCCAGGCGAGGTTTGAAATGCTTGTGTTTCGTTCTGAACTTGATGTGAGTCGAACAGTCTTGGATGTGTACTTATGCTTTTAAGCACGAGTTGAGTCGAATAGCCTTGGCTGTGTTTCACCTTGACGGCGTTTAGGGTTCTGGACTTACCGTGGCTTGCGTGCTGAAACTGTGAGCTGCTTTTCCAATGAAACGAGGCTTGGACCGCATCCCCAAACCATGAACAGAACATGGGAGTTTCCAAAAATGAGCGGTACCTTATATTGGGGTCGTTATAATAAGGATCCTACTATTTAGGGTGCTATATTAGGGTCCCCTCTTGTCGGAAACCCCAACCTTGCTCCTGCAAGACAGCATCATCTGAGCGAAAGCGGGGGAGGATCCTGAACTGATTGGAGCCCCCTCAACTTACTGAAATAGTACCGTAGAACTTCCGTAGACTTCCAATATCTCCCATGTCACCACAACGAGACAGCATCAGACTGTGCGGTTTTCAACCCTTCGACATACCGGCACCGGCCGACACTTACGAGATCTGGGGCCAGGGGATGCCGAAAGGAATTCCAAGCTCGGATGTTCCATGACATCTCACGTCATCAAGGTTCAGATTGGCTTTAGCTGTAGCTGGCCTTCCCGCAGGGGAAGCCTCCACACACCAAGACAGATGCAATGTCACACAATGTCTCGGTTGTAAGGAAATAGCTTCCCTTATACCTACGAGTCAACCCAAAAAGCTCCCAAGCGACTCCCAATCCCTCTTCTTGTGCTGCTTCACTCAATGAGTGGGGATGGTCAAACATGCCTACATGAGCCCGAAAGTATCCACGCGCGCCTCTCCGAACGTGTTTCTCGAGCTGGTGTAGTCATCTGCCGCCTGCAAACGCCAGCCGGTCATGTGCGAAGCATGTGAGGTTTCGAGAAGAGACAGAGGAGGACCTCCGCAAACCATACCCGAGGGAGGGTTCCTCATGATATGAAAGGCAGACCCCAACACCAACAGAAGAGCCCAAAGAACCTGAATAGGTCAATGGCTTCCCGAAAAAAACGAGCTGAAAGTCACCCTCTGAAGGCGCCTGCTGGGTCTGCTGCTGCGTTTGCATGGTGATCTCCAAGTCATCCAACTTCTCTCGTAGCTTATCCACAAACCCTTCCTGGGGAGGCGGAGGTGGGGGTAAGGTCTCTGTATAGGGTTGTGGTTTAGTTCAAGGGTCGAGTGTGAAAGTTCCTTTGGGCATTTCTCCGCGACAGGATGACATCTGGAAAGCCAGGAAGTGTAGTCCGGTGGAGCCAATGGATGAAACATCGGTCTTCGCTCGCACTTAGACGAGCAACCACATCGTGCACACAAGCCACACAAAGAAGAGCAGATCGCAGCTTCAAATTTGGCTCCTCCCCAAAGCCTCAAAGCCTCAAAGCCTAAGGTGATTGCACGTTGTGGTGTCGCCTTGCGAGATCTCAACTGCATCTGCGCGGAGGCTTTAACTAAGCTTTGCAATGCGATTCCAGCACTACTAACTGAATCACTTCCTCAAAGGCTACTAAGGCTAAGGCTTCCCCTCATCTGAAACCACTTCAACCTCAAGCCCCATAAAGTCATATGGACTACCTCCAAGGCCCTTGCCGTGACAGAGACAGCTATGCGGTCAGGTATCGAATTCGGCTTTCAGAGCTGCCACGGCATCTGTGGGAGATTTTTGGGCTCCTCGAGGGCCAGAATTCATTGTGTTCGGTGGGCGTCGGTCTTACGTGATGGACGTGAGCACCTGCAACATTGTGACGGTGACCTATATAGGGCTTTGTCGCGGAGTAGTTGTGGCACACTCGCACATCCATACACAAGTCACAGCTTCAGGCGGCGACTCGGCTCTTGACGACATGAAGAGCGAGCCCTCGAACCCCAAACAGCACAGGACGCCTAAGCCGCTGTCCTTTTTTTACATCTGGACTTGATTAAGCCGCTGTCCTAAAACTCAAACCCTACATGCCGTAGACCTTCACATGCCCGGAACCTAACACCCAGCCTATACAGCCTCAACCACACCTTAATTAAGCTCTAAACCGGAAACCTTAGACCCCAACCCTAAACCTCTATCTCTGAACCCTCTTACACAGGCTTGATTGGAGCTCAAGCTCCGAACCCTAAACTCTATAAACCCAACCCCTAAACCCTGAACTCCTGAACCCTAAACTCCTAAACTCTATGAACCCTACCCCTAAACCCTGAACCCTAACCCTAAACTCCTAAACTCTATAAACCCTACCCCTAAACCCTGAACCCTAACCCTAAACCCTCAACTCGAAAACCCTACCCCATCTCCCATTTTTATTTTTTGTTAAAGCCCTCCCATTTTTCAAGCACCTGGGATTTCGATCGAGGACTCCCGCGAGGCTTGCGACATTTGCCTGGGCCGATCGTGAGGAGCGCTCCGTCTCAGGGTTTAGGGTTTAGGATTTAGGGTTTAGGATTTAGGATTTACGGTTTAGGATTTAGGGTTTAGGGTTTCGACGCTCTTCTCAGGGTTTTTTACCCAGAGGCCCCAAAGTAGTTCCTTTTAGGGGTTTTACATATAGAATCCGGTGGGGTAGTCCCAAAAAAGGAACTACTACAGTATGGGGCCTTCAGGGTTTATAGGCTTTGCGGTTTCGGGATATTGGCTGTTGCTTTGAAACTCCTGTTTCCGCCCGCGTAGAATCCTCCACCTAGTGGAAAGAGCCCGTGGTCCCTGTCAAAGTCAACAGTACCATCCTCAATTTCTTTCTCAACATCATGCGACCCCCGCAAGCCGCATCACCACGACCGTTCTTACGTATGTCTGTTACCTGAAGTGCATCCCCGTTTGACAGCCTGTTCCGTGAGTCCACCATGTCATCCCTCACTCCATCAGGTTCGCAAACGCCGCAAGGTAGGAGCAAACTATGAATTGGCTGGCTCTGCAGGGTTCAATTGGTTTAGGGTTCCTTACATCGGTTCGGGCATAGGGGCTCCTTGAAGCATTCCCTCCAGCTTTGGGGAGTTCCTGACAGGGCTCCATGAGGGCTTAATGGAGGTGCTGCTGTTTCGGGGTTTCAGAAGTCATGGGTCGACGTTACTGGACTGCGGGTGGTGGTGGCTTTTGGTCTTCGGGTTTACGAAGTGTCTGGCTTAAGGTTGGTTGCTGCCCATCCTGTGACAGTCTGCAAAGGGTCATATTAAGGGCGAACTGTTACAGACTTGGGGCAGTACCCAAGCTCAAGGCTTCAGGATTTGAGGGTCCGGGTCTCGGGTTTGCGTTGTAGGGTGGATAGGTCGAGCTTCTAGGAGCATTGGCGGTTCAGGGTTTCACTAAGGTTGGTGGGTTCGAGCTCGAGTGAAATAGATAATTCGGGTGTAGGGCTTAGTGTGGCTCGTGGTAGTTTCCGAAAATGAGGGGTACCTTATTTTGGGATCCTTACAATAAGGATCCTACTACTATTTTCGGAAACTCCCTCGTGGTGTGGGGTTGCAGGCAAGGCACCCAAGACCCCGCTGAGCCGCTCCGACGTGGCAAGTTGGCCCAGGGCTACACCTATTTTTCTGTCTGTCACCTTGAGTCGATCATAGCTGTAGAGACCTGCAGTCTTAACAGAGACCTGCAGTACCAGTACACCCCCTCTCCCGCCGCCCCGCACAGACAGACAGACAGACAGACAGACAAACAGACACTCATTCGCTTCCTGTCATGTGCAGCGAGTGAGAAGCATCTCATAACACTGCTAGGCAACAAGTTCGACAACCAAATCTGCATAGCTAGCCCCAAGCAGTCTGGGAGCAGTCTCCTTTTGCTTTGAGCACGTTCTGTCTAAGTCTATGGCTGAAATCTCCAGGTGCGGCAGCCCAAAAGTGGACACACAGTTTCTTGTCGTGGAACCCAAAAAGCTAAAAAGCTTCATGTCGTCGCATCCGCCTGCAGCTGCAACGTGATGTGAATAGAGAATAGTGGGCTTCGCAGGAAAATGCAGCAGCCGACCTGGGACTAACCTCGCCGGCGCGTTACCACTGAGGCTTGCAGACAGCCCCGTGCGCGTCCAAGCAACAAACGTGAAAGCATCTCAACTGGAGCCTCCGTGCTCTGCTATGGGTTCGTAAGCATGCTAGCCACTCGTAAGCGGAGACAAAAAGAGGGTCCAGGTAAACGGCTCCGGCAGAGCCTCATTAAAGATGACGTTTCTGTGCCAGCTGCCTCTGCAAGAGTATATACAGTATAATGAATCATGAACGGCAGGCTTGAGGAGGGCACGTGTGTGAGTTTTAAAAGTGCTTTCGGCAACAGCAGCCTGTGCAAATCTGGATCCGAGGGAGGGTCTGGCGTTTGGGTTTGTTCTAGCCTTTCTCGCACTTGAAGGTATATGCTTCAGGGCTTCAAGGTGTAGCTACTTTTCCTGCTGATTTTCGCTCCCAGCGAGTGCAAAAGATCACAAAAGCACGCGCCCAGCGACCACAATGATACCCCTTTTTCCATGAAACCTTTAAATTTCCCACTACGCCTACCGGGATCCTAAGTGCCTGTCAGAGGAGCATCATATTCCTCATTACGACGTACGTGAGGGTTCTGGTAGACCCTAGAAACCTATAAACCCTAAACCGTACCTAAACCCTCTGGAGGATTGGGTATTCGAAGGGGCTCGCCGTGATTGTGCTCAGCTAGAGACTGTAAGGTGTCGTGGTTCAGGGTGTAGAGATCTGGGAGGTTCCGAAAATAGGGGACCCTAATATAGAAAAAACCCTTGAATAGCGGGATCCTTATTTTAAGGACCCGAATATAGGGTATCCCTCATTTTCGGAAACTCCCATCTGATCAGGTTTCGGAATCCTTCAGAATTGCAAACCGCCGTCGGTCGAGAGCCGGATCAGAACCTTGTCATCGTTGACGTCCACTTTTCGGATGTTGGCGCCGTCCTGAACAAATTGTGAGGAGCTCCCGATTATGCCAAGATCCACCCAAATCGAAAGAGTCCGAAAACAGCGCCGACGTCAACTGCCGCCACTTCGAAGCACAAGCACTGTGGGGTTTTGGCCAGAAAAACTGGCCCTTGCTTCAATGGTCTTTTGTTTAAAGCCACCGGGGAGCAACTCAGACCTGTGTCCGTGGGCCCCAGGCCCTATACAACCCATGCAAGCCCTGCCTGGATGGCATCATTTGCCACCTGTCGCTTACGGACGCGGAAGCGAGAAAAAAGGGCTTGCAGCTCGACCAATAAATCGCCACGTCTTGATGGCACAAAAGGCCCCAAGAACTGCTAACACTTAGCTAGGTGGGGCTTTTAAAGCCTTTGAAAAATATTAGTAAATAAGATCCTCCTAAACCCAATAAGGGAAAATATAAAATGTCCCAAAGCCCTACCTAGTTAGTTCTAAAGTACAAGGTTGACCTGCAGGGTTTTACACAAACGGCTGTGTAGTTCTCGCGTGGGTTCGGTTCTAAGTCTTCCGACAACCCTCACCAGAAACGAACTGCTACAAGATCTATCGAGATGTGGCACTTACACTCGCTAGGAACAACGGCTACGGTACGGGGTCTTCGGACAATGGTTCAAAGGAATGGCCTTGCCTTGTTTCAAAGGGAAAAGGAGGGACGCTTAATGGGGACCCCTACCCTATAAATAATGGGCTATATAATGGGTATATAACAGCTATATTTAGGGTATATACCTAGGGGTCCGCATTAAGGGTCCATCCTTTTACCCTTGGGTTGTTGTTGATGCCAGAACCCCCCCAATTTCTAAATCTATCTCGTCATGGCGCCTACAACTCGGTCCCCAAACAAGACAACTCAAAAGGAGCAGATGATTTTGCCTTTACATTGACTGTCCTGCCTTGCATTTTTGGACGTGTTGACAGTCTCGGATAACAGCTATTGGTGTGCACGATGCTTCAATATGGATTTGCAGACCATATACTAGCCGAACCCCCCCCCTCCCCTACCGAATGCCCACCCCCCCCCCATTATGAAGTTTCCGATTGCAGCTTTCCGCATGAGATTGGCAAAATCAGCCTGCAGGCTGTTCCTCCTGCTTCCATCCACACTGCCTCTATCGACCCTGTCCCTTTGAAAGGTGGCACTTTGAAGCACAGTTCCGGAACGATTGCGCTATGACCTAGAACCTGGACCCGTCAAACACCACTACCTGCAACTCTCGAAGTCGAAACCACACAAGATCGAAGATGCGAAGCTCAAAATGACAATCCATGGAAGGCCCACCGCGAGGGCAGCGTCCACGGCCAAGCGCTCTTTCCTCAAGTACCCGACTGGATCGAAGTGGGAAAGCATGCAGGACTGCAAACAAGGTCGGCCAAGGGTCCGGATTCCTGTTGGTCTCTAGAGGGCATGGCGTTTGAGCCTTTCAGGTAACAGCTGCCCTCTTCTATTATTCTGCAATAGGTCTAATAGATCGGCACAGTTCGTACCTATGCCACATCAAACTTATGAAAGAGCGAGGTCTGCTCACCGGAACACCTGGTTCGCTACTGCGGCACTCCAAGAACCAGGCCCACGCACGCTCAGCAGGTAGAAGCCGTTGTGGCTAGCACCAACGGAGCTGTTCTGAAACCGCCCCGCTTCCGTAAGTTTCTTGGCGTAAGTGTCCAGCCCCGGGAACCCACCCATCAGGTTCACCAGCGTCCAATCCTAAACCCTAAACCCAAATCTAGCCCAAAACTCTTAACCCCTGAACCCAAACCTCCTAAACCCGAAGCCCAAGTCTCTAAACCCCAAACCCAAATTTCCTATATAAATGCTAAAGCCAAACCTCCTAAACCCTAAACCAAAATCTCCTAAAGCCGAAACCCGTTCACCCAAGACGCAGCGAAGGACAAGGAGACCCCAACCCGATTTCGAGACTGCAGGATTTTGCGGTTTCAAGGCTTCCTGGTCTATAATGAACTTAGAACCCTAGCAAAAAATCATAATTTTAGCTGTTTCTTAGGGATTATAATAACCAAAAATTAAAATTATTTCAATTTTAGCTGTTTCTTAGGGATTATAATATCCAAAGATTAAAAATATTTCTACGTACCCCTACGTGGTGACGGAAACCTGAACTTCTGGAGGGGTTTATTAAGGGTTTAAGGGGCTTACGCTTTTCGTAACTCGGACAAAGAAGACGAGGTCTTTCGGTTTGAGGGTTTAGGACTTAGAGGGTTTAGGGTTCAGGGGTTTAGGACTTAGAGTTGGGGGTTTCTTCTTATGGTTGCTTCGTGGTGTATAGCCCGGGTAAGGCGCGTAGGTTTCTGAAGACCTGGCCCCAAGTCATCCCAATGCCATCCCAAGCCGAAGCTTCTCGGAAGTCGTCATCGATGGGCTGGTCTGGATCTTGCCGACAAGCTTTCCTGAGCTAGAGGCAAGCCCTAAACCCTAAACCCTAAGCCCCTGAGCAGTCAAGGCTGTGGAAAAAGGCCAAATGGGAGTTTCCGAAAATAGGGGACCCTAATATAGTACCTCAAATAGTAGGATCCTTATTATAAGGACCCCAAAATAAGGTACCCCTAATTTTCGGAAACTCCCAAACCATCCCACCGCTGTCCTTAAAGTCCTGAAGGCCTCCTGCGGCAAGAAGTGCATTGCAAGTTTCATCTGATGGCTTTTTGTAGGGGCCTGGGTAATTACCAAGATTCTGACTAGGGTTCCTTTTTACAGATATAGTATAATCTGCCCCCCAAACCCTATTTTAACTGTTAAGGCCCCTATATATATATATGTGTGTGTGTGTATATATATATATATATAGCTTCTATTATTTCTGTCAGGCATCGGCGGCTCTCAAAGGTAAGCCACACGGGCGTCGGCTTCAGCGCAGTGGTCACGTCAGCTTTGGCTTCGGTCTTGGGCTTGATGGCCTGCAGAAGACGCGGCAGAAGACGGGGCCCTCCTTGTACCCTCAAATAAGGGACTCTAATATAGTAACCGAAATAGTAGGATCCTTATTACCAGGACCCTCCTTGTAGACTCAAATAGGGGTATATGGTCCCAAATAAGGGGAATTTAGGGTCTAATAGAGGGTAGATGGAGGGTCTAGGAAGACGGGAAGGCCGGGAAGACAGGCCCTGTAAGACTCTAAGCACTGGGCAGTCGAGCCCTCCCATCACCACCAAAACGTCAAACTTCGAATATTGAATCTACTTGTACTATCCTATGCTGCAAGACGTCTATGTCACATGAGGGCTTTATTTGTACCTGAGTGGCCTGAGAGGTACGCGAAAGGGTGCAGGAACCAAAGCTCAGCAAAAGCACTCGGAAATCTTCATCTGACTGAGGCTACAGTGCAAAAGGGGCGTGCTTGTAAAATGCCACCTGGACCGTCGACCTCAACTGCTGAACTTCAGCTGCCGGACGCGTGCTGAGAAACCATAGCTTTTCTCCAAATGATTCAGAGTCGTCTCTACGACAACTTTTCTATGACATTCTACGCGCAGATACCCTGAAACCTTTTTATCTAAACCCTGCTTTGCTAATGGACTGAAGTCTAGCCAGTCTGCGACCCGCAATCATCTTTCTACCTAAACCCTAAACCCCGAAACCCTACCCCCTATAACTCAAACCCCTGAACCCTAAACCCTACCCCCTTTTTTGCAGCAGGTCTCGTTGTCCAGCAGCCCGGTTACAGCAAAGAGCCCCTCTGTCCCCCGCTTCTTCAAAGCAAGGAGAGGAGTCGAGCTGACACTCGCGACGACACTATCTGATACGACACTACCTTACTATACTGACTGATTGCAAGACTGTGAAATTCCATGAGCTCGCTCAAAAACGAAACCCCTATCCCTTAACCCCTAAACCACAAGCGCAAAATCCCGAGAGTCCCAAGTCGCCTGGGCCAGCTGCAAGGAAGTCGCATAATCCTTGCGAGGTACGAAGCAAGGTGCGGCGCCAGAGTTCCGAGCAGCTCTATGATGTACTATAATATACGAGAATATACCGTTTTAAGCTTTGATATACTTTACTATACCCTGACCATGCTTTGACAACTTCAATATACTGTGGTATGCTACAGTCATACGGTCATCATACTATGATAGCAGCACTACACCCTGACAACACCCCGAGGATATGTACAACGCAGTCGGCCGAGGGGCGACCACCGTGAAGCCTTTTCTCGCCAGGGTGGCCCTGAGGCAAAAGCTACCTATACTGAACTTAGAACCCTAGCAAAAATTATAATTTTAGCTGTTTCTTAGGGATTCTAATAACCAAAAATTAAAAAAAAATAAGTACCCCTAAGCTACGTTGAACCAAGGCCCTGTGCGCCTTCCGTAACATGCGGTGCTTTCATCCTAAACTAACCTCATCATGAACCTTTCGAAGCACTAAGCTCAGAAAAGTGAATCAGTGTTTCCAGAAGAGGCTTGCAACCTGTCCAGGATTCTCAGAAGTACTCTCCTTCTCTGTACACACCCTGGCTATTTTTTCAGACTCTGAGAGGGTAGTTAGTTCCGTTAAACGATGTTATGGTAATTAACACTGACGCGAGCAGTACACCGTTTCGTAGTACTGATGCTGGGTATTTACATGTTCCTGTGCATTGCTCCTAGCTGGCATCACTAAGGCTTGTGGCGCTGTTGTACTAGATTGGACATGTGTAACCACGAGAGTCACTCATCCAAAGACTCTTCAAAAAGATTTGCCGCCTGCGGTCTGTCTGCCCGTACCTCGGCACTTGGGTTCCAAACTTGGGTTTAAGGCCTTCTGGCATGTAGTGTTTTATGAAACAGTACTACAAACACTACTGTTTTATAAAACACTACAAGCCCAGTTCCAGAGGGTAGAATCTGCAGACTTAGCGCCTGGGGCTCAGAGGTTCAAGATTGAAGGACTTAGGGATTTTACCGAGTTCACGCGGAATGAACAAGGATCAAAGCTTAGATTTCTGATTTAGCGCTTCAAGTTCAGAATTCAGGATTTAGGACATTATTAGGTGTAGTGACTTTTCAGTCTGCCAGCAGTCGGCTTACACACAATGGACACACATCCACTTCGACAGCATCCAAGAAAATAAAGACTCTCACTCTTGTATTTAGGGTTTCACACTCGGACTCCGCCAGCTTCTTCTTACCATGAGGGCGTGTTCTTTGTCAGAGTGCTGCCACTGACATGACTGTACATTAGTGCGAGCCGGGCTCGAGCACACCTTTTCATCGAAACCTTTGGGGTTGGGCAGCCATAGGCCTGTGCCCCCTACAATAAGGCTTCTTCTAAGCAGCATCACTCTGGACCTGCCACTACGATTGCAAAGGTGAAAGCACAAATGGGCCAAGTGTCCTGCTTAGGCATCCTAAAGTCCTAAAGCCTAAACCCTAGACGGCTTGGAGGTCCTGGCGGAAACTCAGGGGAGGATCTCTGAGTTCGGCTTCTGTACGGGACCAGTCACATTCCCACCGGATTTCTCACCGCAAGAGGCTCCACAACAGTCGAAGGGGTTCAGCTGCATGCCCCACTTCACGACATCTACGGGCACTGGGACCGAGCGGCGCATACAGGTGGAACCCGGGCTGAAGGGACCAGAGGGGCAGCTCTCCAGACAATTGATGACCATCTGGTTGCACACACGTCGATTTGAGGAGCCACAGCACATGTCGTGGCTGCGGCAGCAGCCATCTGCGCAGGAGCCGTCCGTGGGCCCTGAGAAGTCGCAGTCGCTGGCCATGGTACAAGAAGCTCCTTGCACGTCCCTGCACTCGTTGGCATCAGCTCCACCACACCAATCGGGTCCGCAGTAGTTGCCGCAGACCTGCACGCCACCGACCATGTTCATGACGCTGAGATGGACTATCGCAGCATAGACCAGTTTCATGGCCGGTGGCACAGGAGGAATGAGCCCAGAGATGCTGAAAGCCTAAAGGCCTTGAGCCATTTTAGGTTTCAGGGATTCGGAGCTCGTACTCGGACATTCCATGCGAGGTTTGGCTTAGAGGGTTCCGGGATGTATGGAAACAACACGGCAATGCTCTGGAGCCAATTTTGGGGCAATATGAGGAGATGTAATCCGAGCGCTACTGCTTTGGCAAGCATGACAGGACCCCGTGCCGCTGAGCCACTGTTCCTCAAGGTATGTGGCGTGCAGGGCATTCACCTCAAACTTCTCCTTGCAAGCCGCTCGGACGGGTTTAGGGCTTGGGGTTTCGACTTGCGCACTCGTATGCAGGCAGGCACGGCTTCATTAAGGCTCATATGGGGTTCAGGGAGGAAGACACGATCCCAACACCCCGAAGGTTCCATCTATTCTGTTGTGCCGTCGTGCTCCAAAAAGCACATGTGTAAGAAAATCGAATGCAACTCCTCACAACCGAAGAACACATGCGTCATGTATGATACATTTACATATGTCAAGAAAATGTATATACACACACAAGGGCCGGGCATCTGCATCTGCATCCACATTTGACACAGGAAATCAGCTGGGACATTCACACGAGGTCGTGCCCCCCAAAAACATCCACCAAAGTGCACCAGGTTCTCTCATGCGGGGATCATGGCGCCTGCCGCGCGAGGGTGCTTTCGCTTTCCAGCACACGGTCGGGCACCCAAACGGAGTAGCCTCCGGCATGGAACCATGTGTCGGAAGCAGTTTAAGCATTCAGGGCTTAAGGCTGTAGGGGTTTAAGGAAACAGCTTGAGTATTCAGCGTGAGTATTCAGGGTTTAAGGCTTTACAAGGGTGTCGGGAAACAGCTTGAGTAGTCAGGGTTTACTGTGGTTCTGCTTTGGTAGACTCTTCTACTCTTCGTTCCCATTTTCACGAGGATGCAGGCAGGCAGATCCCGCTGGGAAGTTCTTGGGATCCTTTATAAGGCCTGTCAAGACTCCACCGCTGAGGTAACAGATCTTCTTAAGCTGGCAAGTCCCGTGGAAAGGCTTCCATATGGCTGGCAATTCAATAACAGGAGTAGCTGGGGACGCACAGGAGCTGCTAGCAAATGTCGGGGCCGCCACAAACTAACCAACACTGTGTCGATTGCTCATGCATCGCAACCCCAAAAAACAGCATCAACAAGTTTTGCACACCGGATTCGCAGACTCGTCAACCCTAAACCCTTTTTTTGCATCAGGAAAACACTAAACCCTAAACCCTAAACCCCTAAACCCTTTTGACACTGGGCTTGCTGGCTGCCAGAACAAAACCCCTAAACCCTAAACCAAAATCTCATGCCCCTGCTGGAACTGCCTGAGGTCTGCTCGCCATTCGCTGGTCCACCTGTAAGGAGTTGTGCTGTGCTCCGAAAAAGGGACAGTGGTGTTGAAAGTGGTGGATTCAAAAAGGGACCTTGACAAGTAGAATAGGGTTTTGGGACCATTGTGCTGTAATTATGATGAAGAGGAGCCCCCGAAAATGGTATATGTAATTACTAAGGCCCCCATATAAGACGTCGCGTTCAAATGGCAAGAGCGGGAACGGTATCCTGCGCGAAGGACATACATGCCCAAGGCGGGGGGGTCCTTTCAAGACACCAGACCCCCACAAAACTCCTGGAAGGAAGGCTCCGCCACAGACCAGAGGTCTGAAGAGAGTGACGCTGAAAGGTGCAAATCAATCTGACCTGGGACATATCGGGGTGGTTGTCAAAATGAGGGTCCCTAAAAGGGACCATAATTTTGAGAACTACCCATTAGATGCTCAACACCCCGAAGACGGACTGTCAAGGGGCATTGTATCTCTCGTCGTCGGCAGTGCTCACCCTCACTCTCCGCTTGCAGTGTGCTACCTCCTGCAGCAGCTTGCCCGCTGTTCGATGCTAACACAGCTGGAAACTCATGAAAGCATGGGTAGAACCACATGGAAATGCTTTTGCCAACTAGCTTATTCAGGCCCGTTTAGTACATGCTGTAAGCTGGATGAACTGGTCAACACTGCTGTGCCTTTCCGGCCACGGTCGGCACCTGAGAAAAGGAAGTCGGTTTTCAGAGCACCCAGCAGGCAAGGCGTTCCATCAGAGTCCGACGCATCCACTTGGGCTTACAGTAGAGGCCAGAAAGTTGGAATATCATTATCGTAACCCCTTTAAGGTAAATTATAGGGGATCCTACCATTAATCCATATTCCAACTTTCTGGAGTTCCCTTTACACTTGGAGCAAATGGCAAACCAACAGGCTCTCGACGTGCGCTTGCATGTGGCATTCATGCTTCTCGGCGTGTGCATACGTATATACAGATAGGTACAAAAGCAAAGTCAAATGCCTATTGTTGCTTCATGTAGCATGCGAACTTGTACAGCTAGGTACAACATTCATAGGCGCGGGCTTCATAATTCTAGGACCAACTACGCCCTTGAAGAAGGCTCGCCCAAATTATGATCCCGAGAATCATTGAGACAAAGAGCCGCCTTTGGAGCCCTTCTGCATCTTGCCTTTGCCTTTGCCAGTGCTCCTCTCTTCCTCCTGTCAGTCTCTGGAAGGCGCTGAGCTCCAGCGGAACCCCCCACACGTACGTACCATAGCTCTAAGCGGGATATGCCGCTGTGTTCACCCTCGGCTTCACCAAACGAATCTCCTCCTTCGGGGGTGCTGGCGGAAGCATGGAGCCTCAGCGGAGTTGCTGCTGCAATCGGTCGAGTTCCCTTTTGCGCCAGACCAAAAGGTATGCCATTGTAAGGCAACTGTTCTTGAGCACGGCTTCACAAAGAGGTCAACAAGCCCCAAAATCACTGATCAGATAAGAAGGGCCCCCTTCCCGGAATACGTCGCCAAATCCCTGGTCCAAGACTGCTATCACCTGATGATCTAACCCGCCAGAAATTAGTGGATGCGGCCAGAGATACAGCTGAATCGGTCTTGGCCTTTGTGGTCCTTGCCACGGTAGCCACAGATCCGGAACCTTGAGAGGCTCTACGGCTCGAAGGTTCAGAAAACTGGGTCGTGCATGCATGCATGGGATGTAACCTGTTCTGGGTTGGTGCAGCTGGCATGAGACGAGCCTCGAGTTTGTGCACGCAGTCACCGAACCAACTGCGAAAGAGAGCAATTTACCCTGTTGGAAGCCGCCTACATAGGGGTTCTAGATAACTCTATCACCCAGTGCTGCCAGCAAAGGGTGATGCTTATGCGAAAGCTCGGGGGGAGTTGGTTTCTCGATTGATCTAAAGAGGAGGATGCTCCTTTGACTCTAAATGCCATTTTCCGTAAATTTGGGGGTACCTATAATAAGGATCCAACTATTTAGGATACTATAGTAATATGAGCGTCACCCCTATTTTCGGACACTCCCATACGAGTACAGCAACAGGAAGGCACTGTCTGGGACCCTGGCTGGACGGAGCTGCCAACATCCAGGTCCGGCGTTCCATTGAGAAGCAGGGTGTCTGGAATGTAACCGACAGGAATCATCACACGAACATCCTCAGCAGCTTCTGCGGGGTTATCTGAACAGGGGAAGTGCTTTGAAATATTAGGGTGATGAGGCACCAACGGCAAGATTGATTTGGGCCGCTGGGGGTCAAGACGTGACGGCTCCGACTCCCCACCAGCCGGCTTTGCGACAGCGGCTTCTTCGGAACTGGGTTGGCCTTTAAACACCCTGAAAAATATTTATGTATAGGGTCCCTTATGACCCAAATAAGGAAAATTTCAAACTCCCAAAATCCAACCTTGGGAATTGCACCACCAGAAGTTCCAAACCACACATACTGCAAAGCGGGAACCACTGCACCTCATGAAGGAAAGCCCATCAACTCTGAACAAGGCTTGGGACGCCCTAGCCTAGACTCTGCAGGGACAAGTTGGACGACCCTTCCACAACTTATGCACATCCCAATCGAGCCGAGGTTTGTTTTGCCTCGTGTTCTGCTTATAGGGCTTGGCTTGAACATTACAGGCTCTAACCCGTGAGGTTTTTCTCTCTCGCATGGCAAGGATCACCCTAAACCCTCAACTCTTTCAGATTTTGGGCTTTCGGGTTTGACCCCCCCCCATCCCCCCCCGAGGGACCCGAAGCCCTGCATAAGCGCTTGGCGTGGATGGTGTCCACGAAGATGCCGAAGTTCTTCCTGGACATGCTGATCCGGGCCGGTGCAAACGGGGCCTTGAAGACTTAGAATAGAGTTTAGGGATATCGTATAGTGGGGTATAACTAGACTATATATATATATAGAGAGAGAAAGAGAGAGAGAGAGAGAGAGAGAGAGAGAGAGAGAGAGAGAGAGAGAGAGAGAGAGAGGGACTGTATTCTGCCGGTGTACTTGTAGTAGCTCAGGACATGCTCTAAGCCTTTGTATACAAAGCCCCAAACCTTCTGAGTGGAAACCCTCATCTTCCGAAACTGAAACCACGAAACTTATGGAACCGAAAACGCCCTGAAACCGCCCTCACGGCGCTTCCGAGGCACACAGAGGCGACGCTTCCATCCAACCACTCGGATGGGTCGTAGGCCCTTCGAAGCCTCAGTGCAGGACTTGGGCTTTAGTCTCTTACTGTACGATATGTTATTAAGGCAGTTGTGGGCTTGGGAGGGTGTGGGTTCTTGGGGTTTTGAGGTTGAGAGCTTTTGCAAGTCGGGTCTTAGTGGCTTTAGGGCCTGCTGGTCCTGATTAAGCGGCTGAATCATAAGTATTTCGGGTGCAGGCTCATTCGTTCCCCTTTAGCCTCCTAGAGCATGAACCCTAGACCCTACATAAACTTAAACCTACACCCACCCCACGGGGGATATGACAAGCGCCTTGGGTTTACTGGGTTTGGTGGGAAGGCGGTTTTGCCAGGGCCTCCATCCAGCAGCATTAGTCCAGATATTGCAACTTGTTGGGTCCGAGATGGTAAGAACCTTCCGGGCATTCAGTGTTGGCGCATCTGTAAGGCAAGGCAGCAGTCTCCCGCATTGCAGATCTGGGAAACCCCCTCTCTGCACAGACGGTAAGGGGAACCCTAAGCCCGCCTAAACCCCTATTAGGGGCCGTTACTAATAAGTACAATAGCGTTTTGGGGTACTATAACAATATGAAGAACAATAGTATTGGTAATGTTTGAGGCCCCCCATATTAAAGACATTGAGCCAAGCGTCTGATCGATCTTTCTTTCTCTTTCTCGCGTGCCTCGTTCAGCCTTTCGTCGCTGCCATCTGCCTGGCAGACCCTTTTCTGAACCCAGACTCTTCGCGGCAGACCCCAAGCCCTAAACCGTAACCTTAAGCCGCATCGTGGCAGAGATGTTTTCCTCTTTCGATTGCTTTTCGATTGCTTGTGCTTGTGCGCTGCTTCCTGTTCGAGTTGATAGTATTAATTACTATAGGCACGTGTCCTTGCCAATGCCATGTGCTGCCGGAGCATGACAACGCAATCTGCATCTTGCACGATGCCTCTGGCAACTGTGACGTCCCAGCATCCTTTCTGCTCACTTGCACCATTGGAAACCCAAGATCCCCAAAATGCCGGGTTGGCGGAATGCGCCATCCTGATCTTCGTCGTCTTCGGCATTCCACATGGTTGCAGTGGGAAGGCCCGTGTGTCGACGACCTCAGCGGTCTGTGGACCGGAGGTATGTGTGGAAGGCAACCTAAGTCGGTTTCAGTGTGTATAAATGACAGGGGGATGGACATATGGGGGTTTCCAAACATGGGGGACCCGAATATAGTACCCTAAATTTAAATAGTGGGATCCTGAGTATAAGGATGTCAGTTCCATTCTCAGCACAGGCAACTAAAGTGACTGCTGCCCGGCCACCAGCTTTTCGTTGACATGTCGATGTTTTACCATATGGTACAGTGCGGTGCGCAACGCAAGCTGCTACTGCGGACATGGATCTCGAATCCACGCGCACTTTGATCGGCTTCCGAAGTGCCTCACAGATTTCCTCCTCGTGAAAGGCACGCACACTGCAATCACACCGGGGCTTGGAGGGAGCCGCTACTCCACTTCAGTCTTCAACACCTCCGAAACATGAAATCTGAACGTGATGCCCCCAGAGTTACATGGGCCGTTGAAGCTACACTTCACCATACTACCCAAGCTTCGAGTAACCCTTTTGCAGCTGGGCTCTTAGTGTCGGCTCCGAATAACCCTACATCCCGAATCCTCCCACTACCTGTCCTCACTCCGGCCAGGACAAGATCGCATCTTTTCCTGGGCACATACTACTTGAATGTTCGGGAATATCCGCTAATATGCTCCGATGTACTATGATAATATAATGTACGATCGTGATGTTCTATACTATACCACACTTCACTATACTACACTATACTTGGGCTTCTGTCTGTCTAAGACCGACTGTCACACTAGTAGCTGTTCTTCTTTCGACCAGGCGTTATAGTGGGTTTGTGGATTAATGGTGCGACTACGCGTAATCGGCGTAATTCTGGTTCTGTGTGAGGACCGATGCACATATGTATGAGGGCAACCACAACACAATTGCAATCAGGGGCCACGAACGTACAACTCCAGACTCCAGCATTTGCATTTACCTCAGCAATACAATACGACAGCAGCAGCAGCACCACCACCACCACTACCACCACCAACAGCACCAGCACTGGCATGGGCTCCGGCAGCGTGCTCCTCCTGTCCCATTGGCATCACCAGCCTCATCCTCATCCTCGTCATCGCCCTGATTATCACAAGACGCGGGTATCCCGGGCAAACTAGCGAGTCACACATAGGACACAGCCGTGGCTCGAGTGGCAGCCAAGCTTTTTCGTCGCTTCCAGACAGCTTCACGATGGCTCCTGCATGACAGAATAGGGCCATGGATTTGTGCTGAGGTTCACCGTAACCAAGCTCACTTTAAGGGGACATTCCAAAAGGCCCACCAACCACCGCAGGATGGCAAACAAGAGCCACATCAGCATGAATGTGGTAAGCATTGGGATGCCTCAAGCCGAGCAACACAACATGTCGGGAGCGACACCCAGTGGTAAGATCACATATACTTCCTTGTCCACTTCGGACCACCAGCACTTTGGCCAGCTGCCAAGCATCCGGCTTTGCTTCCTGGTCGGAAGCAGCAGCGAGGCTGAGCAAAGCAAGCCCTGGGCTCGAAGCTCGTGAAGCTCTACAGACAGTCCCTGAGACCCAGATGTAGTATAGTAGTATGATAGTATACAGTATAGTAGTATAATACTATGTATAGCACAATAGTACAGTGGTAAAGAAGTAGAAGGGCAATATAGATTTGTAGAGTAGCTTCTTCGACCTGGTTCGCCTGCTCGCAAGACTAAGCCCGAAGCCGGTCCTCGGATGCCTCCCGTTCTCCCAACGGTTTTGTTTTCTGAATATATTAAGTTATAATTAATTGATTGATATAAATAAATAAATAAATATATATATATATATATAATATACCTCCATCCTCCGGAACCTGTTGAACTGAAGTCCCTCATGTGGTGATCGCTTCTGCGGCCTCCTCATCATCTTCCAAGTCGGCCCTGGGTGACATTAGGACAGCAGCTGTGGGGAGAGCTTCGGGCTTAGGCATTCTTGAGGCGCTGCATGTAGGGGTGTCCGAAAATACGGAACCCTACTATAGTGCCCTAAGTAGTAGGATCCGCATTATGAGGACCATAAAATAAGGTCCCCTAATTTTCGGAAAGTCCCATGTAGGGAATATCTGAGTGGGCAGAGTCGGGTTCTGCATCATGCAACTTGGATCGGAAACGTGCGGAAAGGAGCTGACCGACGGTGGTGCTGCAAAGTGAGCAGATGGTGCACTGTTGTGTGGCATGTGGGGCGTGAGCTTTAGGTCTAACTAAATGCCACAAGATAGAATCGAACTCATGGGGTTTAGGGTTTGGGGACCAGACATGCCTTGATGGGCTGCTCGCCATTCATCTGCATTCACGACCCCGGCTACCATGCAAAATGGTTTTGATTCGTGCATACCTGCACCAGCGAGTAACATGGGTATTCCATTGTCATCATTACGACGATGACTGTTGACATTTACTCTCTGTTGGCAATTTTTGCCGTAGCAGACTGTAGTATTAGCTAGAGCTCCTAATCACGTTATATCTACATACATTTGTTTGCATGGTAAGTATGTCTGGATGCATGCATACATATATATATATATATATATATATGATTTATCTATTTATGTCGAGTACATAAGTATGTCTCTCTCTCTCTCTCTCCCTCCCTCCCTCCCTCCGGCTCTCTCCCTCTCTCTCCGTCGGTATATATATATATATATATATATGTAGATATATATGTATGTATGTATGTATGTGTACATATATATATATATATATATATATATATACCCAGGTGTGTGTGTATGTAATTGTGCATACATGTAGGTACACATGTATGTATATATATATATATATATACACACACATACCTGTACAATTTTGGCTGGAGTTAATGAACGCCAGCGATCTCAGCACATGCTCAGGTGAACACCATGGCTCCCCAGCCATGGCAGATTTTCAGATGGCGTCTTTGTGAGTTTAGGGTTTAGGGCTCAAGGTTTCTAGGGTTTGTAAGTTTAGTGTTCGGTGTTAGGTTTTGGCATTGGTTTGGTGGTTATCGGGTTTCAACAGTCACAACTGGGACAAGCCTGGGGTCACTGTTAAGGTCTGGATTGGGGTGTGTGTTTCGGGTTGAAAGGCTCGGGAAAACTCCATAAGATGTTGTGGTTGTATAGTTCCTGGTCGTTCTTGCCAGGACACGATTGGCTATCTGGGTGTGCTGCGATATCCTACAGGGCCGGGGCGATGTGCTTGGCTTTGCAGCAATCACTATAGCTAACCTTACCCATGGACAAGCCCCTCAAGCGGTTGGAGCTTAGAATTTGCTACGATTATGCTATTCTTCTTGTTGTTGCTCCTGCTATTACAATGACAACAGTCTAGAAGCGGCTTTTTGAGCGAAAAGGCTCCAGACACCGAGCTTGGATTCCACAAGCCACGAGGGACGTACACCAAATCCGTGTCGTTTAGCAATAGTCACGACATGCAAACAAGTAATGTCAGCTGTGGCAAACTGGTTGTTTCGTTGCGACTACCTTGGTGGTATAGTATAGTACAGCAGGCGCCCAAATCTAGTCAAGATCTCGTCCCGAGCTGACGTCTGACGTCTGGAACCAGCCGCAGCTTAACTCGCGCGCTAGATCTTTTCTCATTCTCATTGCCAACATGCTCTGCCAGCACGCAGCAAAGGGGAAACAGCCGTAGCTGTAGTCCTCGGAATGCAAACAATCCTTTGCAGGGGCGAATTACAACTGAAGAGTCTCCCTTAATTAACCGAATAATGGTAACTACGGGCCCTGCTATAGCAACAACAGTGGTAGTCCTGTTTATAATAGTAATACTACCATGAATAATACTACCCAAAGCACAATACTTGTAACTGCGACAACTAGTAATTATGGTGTATCTATCATTAGTAGGAGTATATAACAGACTGATACGATATAGTAATTATGAAGGTTGAAACTATAACAGCAACGAGAACAACAGCAATCATATTCAGTAGGACCCTCTCTCAAACATATCGCACCACTTCAGCTGTCAGGACATGGCATCGTATTGTACTTCATGGCTGGTCGCGCGGAATGGACCAACTGACACCGGCACAGGTATGATCCTTTTGCCCGTAAAAACATCAGGCTCTAAACCCCCAAACCCTATAGAATCCTTATAGTAACCCTGATAGTGCCCTTATAGATCCTTCGTAAACTTATCCCAAAACTCTGAAGCCGCCTTTGCAGGAGGCGGGCTTCAGGCTGCATCTACAACTTTTCGCGATGCGAAAGGCGAAGGGGAAGCTGCAGATTTTAGAGTTTCGGTCTCTTTTTGCCGTGCCCTCCACAAGGGTCTGGCTACGCAAGGGCACGAACTACAGGGCTTTAGATCCTTTCATAGAAGTGTTGGGGGATTTTGACGGAGAGGGCTGAGTACAGTTAGATCGAGGCTTCTGCTCTGAAAGGGATGAACCCCCCTGCGAGTTCCAGACTTCATCGTCTTAGGCAGTTTCGGGAGTTAGTTTAGGGGTTTCGGGTTGTCTACTCCTGAGTTTCTCGCGGTTTAGGGCTAGCGCGATTAGAGCTATTCTCACAATGCTTAAAACTGCCAGAACTTCTTCGGAAATTCCACTGCAACTACGGCAACGATCATAGAATGGAATATAGCATACTATTGTCCGGTATGACCCGGTATGAAGTAAAATGAGGTAGGGTAACAGTTAGAATATCTAATGCTTCTTTGGCGTTTGCAGGGCTCAAGTGCACAGCGCGTCAGTTCGGCCACAACTCCAGCCATGGAGCCAAAAAACTCTCGTCGTCAGCAATTCAAGTCACACCCTGATGGGAACTTCTATGTTCGACTATGTGCATCTTTAGTTCCAGTATTCCAATAAACGATGTCGCATCATGCTGCAAAACAACCTGCATTATTTCAGTGTAGTGTACTACGCGACATTACATCACGTCATGTTATACTGCATTGTGTTGTGTTAGACAGGGACATGATGTCCTGTAGCACATTGTTACATGAGGCAACATTATCCAACAATGAGATTACAAACCACTACGTTTAGAACCAATAAGATATGGTACAATGAAATACCACACCTGGCGATATAACAAACAAGAACATAACATAACACAGTTCGAGTGTTCGAGATAGTACAACATAGCATGCTACACTATTATTAGTATTATTATTACTATTATCATTATTATTAATATTATTATCATTTTTATTATTATTATTATGATTATTATGAAAATTATTATTACTATTATTTTTATTATTATTATTACTACTACTCCTACTCCTACTGCTGCTGCTGCTAATGCTACTGCTTTTGCTACTGCTACTGCTGCTGCTGCTGCTGCTGCTGCTACTGCTGCTACTGCTACTGCTACTGCTTCTACTACTACATGACATAAATTGGCACAAGAATGAATCAAAATTGTTTCCAAATAATACAATACGTTCCAATACGATCTAGCACGACGTGATAGAATAGAGATAGAATAAGGTACCAAAGCATAACGCAGTACAACTTGGCATGTTAATACCCTGGGCATGCAGTTCAACATAAAGTGATGCCACATAACGAAAATATTCACTAGCTATATGATAGAAACACAAAAATAAGTCTCACACCATGTAAGATAACAAAAATGGTATAACATGATAGGTATGACAAACAACAACATGCAACATAATATCATACACCAAACTATGACAAACTACGACACACTATAATAACAAACGATAACACCATGAAATAACATACATGAGCATACTACAATGTCACAAAATACATTCGTACTGGGATACATGAAACAGTAGAGATTACCGTACTATAAGAAAATGATGACTTTCAAGAGCTGCACAGTCATTCGTAGTCAGAGCACTGGGAATCATGATGATTCTGAAGTTCACGCTCGCTACACTGCTGTTAAAAGTCGTAAAGAAAGAGCCATCAGAGTGGTGATGTCTCTGGCTATATACACCGCTGCAGTGGCAAGGTCAAGGAGCCCCGAGGCTGATGAGACCCACATTCCCCTATGTGGCAGCCGCTTAGCAGACGGCTCCCACCATCGGTGTATAAGGCAGCTTATGCTTGCACGTGGCTGTGGCGATCCTAGCTGAAGACCTACGTAGAATAGCTTAACCTTCCGGGCGGATGAAGGGATAGTGAACTGATGAGGTCCAGGCTCGCCGCGAGGTTTGCCAACAATGCGTGGAGTGTTTAGCGAGAAAAATCAATGTGTAGCCTCACGGCAGCATGTGGAAGCCTACATCTAGGCCTTGTCTTCCTGTTTTCATCGTGTAACACCCTCAGTTGCTCTTTGCTAATCCAAACACTACCCTAATGCAAAGTGGTATTGGCAGCAGGAAGCAAAAGTGCTCGTTTCTATTGCAAATTCTATACCTTTGATCTTGGCAGCTATGTAAAGCCCCAAGCCCGGCTACTACTTCTCGTTGCACCAGTATAGTTTTGCTATATCGAACCCTTTTTTCAACCCTGACTCGGATACTCCATTTTTTTGCAGCAGGCCTCGTTGTCCTCGACTCGGATACTCCATTAAACCCTAAACCCAACCCTAAACCCCGAACCCCAAAAGTCTAAAGCTTCGGAGCCTTGGTAGGGCCGCCCTAACCGAGGAGACTCCGAGCTGATCCCACATTTTGGACAAAGTGGCCCCTCTAGGCGTGATTTAGTTCTAGCGCCTATGGGAGGGGTTAAGGGTTTCGGGTTTAGGTTCCAGGGAAAATTTTCAAAAAATCTGAAATGAAATTTACTTCAAGATCTGAGATCCTTGTTTAGGGTAGGTGGTCCCCTGGCCTTGGCCCCCTCGAAGAGGACTCAATGAACGCCGCTGAGTCTGCTCCAGACTTACTTGGAGGCCCAGGGGACTTAGTAAGTAGCTTGTAAGTAGGGATAGGGCTTAGGGCTTAGGGGTAGAAGTACCCTAAGTGGAGTTACCCTAATTGTACCCCCTACTTATAACCTACTTACAAAGTCCCCAGTTCCTCCAAGTAGACGTCCTAACGGGTGAATTAAACCTGAAAGCCCAGGTTTTTGTTTGTGCCTTTTTCGTAAGCTCCAGATTTCCACAAGCTTCAGAGCTTAGGGCTTTTTGTTGTTTTAAGCGTCCCTTTTTCCGTCTGTGGAAGCAGAGTTTAGGGTTTAGAGTTCAAGCGAGGTTGTAGGGCGATAGGGCTTGGGGGTTCAGTTTGACATTTTGCAGTGCAGTTTAGGGGCCTGTTGGCCCATGAAATATATTACAGGTAGGTACTCGCAGCGATAAGGGCATAACGACCGCAGCCTACTTTTCATTGCAGCACGATGGTTCAGGATATTAGGTTGAGATGATTATGGTCTCGTGCAGTCTGTTTATTGGGTAAAAGGCGACCGGGCTTCTAGGTTAATTTTGCACAGCTTGAGGAGCGGTATCTCACGCCGCGGCAACCCTGCACTCAAGCGGTCGTTGAGGATCGAGAGATTACATACTGTTGATGATAACCGTCCTGCATTACCCATAACCCATTTCAAGGAATAGGCCATTATTCCCATAGTCTAGGGTCATTAAGGTAATGCAGGATTTATATCATCAACCGTAGGATTCGGGGTTGCCCTGGGACAGAGGTAGTACTGCTGCTCCGTTTCTTTGTGGAGGAAATCTCCATCCTCAAAAATCCGAAAATCCAAAATCACGAAACCTCACTACTGCCGTTATCACCACCAACCCCGGGAGAAGTATTGTTAAAGCAAAAAAAGATGTCAGCGCTTAACCACCTGGAACCCTCCAGCTCAAACAAAGTCCATAAAACTAGCCCTATTGTACTTTCGTACACCTCAAAACCCAATCTAACTCTCCCAGGCCCCGATGTGTTAAACAAAAATTGCATACAACGAGGATTGGGTTCGTTTAGAGCAAAGTCCCGTCTGCAGAAGCACTCTAATATGGCCATCTCTCAGGAACTTCCCGGCTACGAGCGCAGATCTTGAGCCGTGCTGGCTACGGAAACCCTTCGACTGATCCATCCTGAGCTCGGAAACCCGAAACAACAAAGACCTGAAACACTATAACCCGAAACCCTAAACCCAGGACTACTTATAAACCCCAAACCCGAAAAAAAAAAAACCCTCAAACATCCTGAAACTCTATAAACCCGAAACCCCTGAACCCAGGACTCTACAATCCGTAACGTGGCCATCGACGCCTGCGTCCCGTGGCAGCTCCCCGGATGCGTTCGACGAGCGCCAGGAGCTTAGCTTCCGCGGCCTGGCGCTTTCCTACCCATAGTCTCCTGTAAAATAGGGGGCCTCAATAATTATGCGGTTCCTTTACAGGGGTCCTTTAAAGGGGTCTATATAAGGTATCTATAGTAGGCTTCTAGATTAGGGGCCTAACTAAATACCTATAGTATTTTTTTTGGGGGGGGGTGTCCTTACTAGAATTCTAGTATAATGGGCCCCAAAACGACTTTCCTACCCGTAGGCTCTATGGTAGTTCCTTTTTGGGATTATCTTATAGGATCCCAAATACAACCACAAAAAGGACATACGATGGAACCTACAGGTGCACCGAACTGAAAAGATAGCGTCGGCTCGACCCACAACCCACAACGCCAAAAGGGGAATTTCTGCAAAGCCCTCATGCTGCCCGAAAGCCGCTATCTTATTTGGGGCCTCAGTATTGAGAATTGCTTGTTTTATTGTTGCAGTACAAGCCCCATACAAGACAAGTTTAATACTTACAGTCTTCAAGCCCTCGTAACATACCCACCTGCATCCGAGAAGGTCAACATGTGCTGTTTGCCTCTGCGCGCTGCGCTTGGCGGAAGGCTTCTTGCCTCGCTTCCTGGCATCTCTGAGAGGACTCGGGAGTTTCCGAAAATTGGCGACTCTAATATAGTACCTAAAATTGATTATCAGGACCCTGACACAAGATATCCCGATACCCCTAGTTATCGGAAACCCCCATTTGAGTTTTCCGGCACGAACACTCGGACGAGCCAGGCGGGATTTCGGGTGTAGGGATGCCTTCTCAGGGGGAGGAGGCAGTGCTGGCAGGCATCAAGTCCGGTTTGAAAAGAGGAATGTCATTGTAGCTGTAGCAATGCAAGGATCAGGATTTTAGGGGATTCTTACATTGTACACTGGGATCTTATCGTGATTCAGCTAGTATTTTTTGGTGTCGTCTGTATTCGGGGTGCAGGAAAGCAGTAGATTCACTGCAGAGATGCTCAGCTCAGGGTTCTGGCATCGTGTCCACGGGTTCGGTTTGTGAAGCAGCCGAACATCACACAGGAGGACTCCTTCAGAACCTGTGCCTTAAGGCCAGTTCGCACTGCCGGACAAACCAAACCCCACAACCCTTTTGACCAGTATCGGCTGCTTTCCTCACCCGCTGGGTCGGGTCCTCGGTGAGCTGCGTTTGCTGCGACGCCTCCTCTCTGGCTTCCTCCCAGGTTCAGCTTTCATGATGCATCTGCAATGTTATGGCTGTCTTGAACATAATGTGAATCCTCTCTAATTGAATCCAAACCCCTAAACCCTGAAGCCCTAAACTCTAAACCCCATAGATGATCCCGGAATCCTTGTAGATTCCTTTCAATAAGCAACCCCTAAACCCTTAAGCCCAGAAATCAATGATTCCCTTGAAAGACCCATTATCGGTTCCTTCAAAAAGAAACCCCTAAACCCTAAACCCGGCCTTGGCTGCTTTGATGGCTTCTTCCAGTTCAGCACCCAGGCGCGACACCTGCTTCATTAAACATATTGGGGAACAAATATTTTTCTCCCAATATGTTTAGGGCATATGCGCTTTTTTGAAAAAGCGGGGAGGTATATTTTTTTGTCCCTCTCGCACGGGTGGCAGCAATGTCCACAAACGAGGTTGATGAGGAACTTATCGAAGCTTGCAAGTCAGGCTAAATTTGAGGGAGATTAAGGTTTATAGGGCTCAGGGTTTTGGGTCCCCTCGTCTTCTGAACCTCCCGCATAACTTTCAGTGTTGCAGGGGGGTGTAAGCCGATCAACTTCTTGTCGCATGATATGTTGTACTCCTGCCCCAGAAGCAACTTGAGCATGCCAACATGTCTCTCAAGCGATGCTCACCATTCACGCCATTCACGATGTGGCACCTGTCTACAAACGGAAGACCTCTAAACCCTAAACCTCTTTAGAGTGAGTCAGGGGTTCCATTTTGGGCCCAAAGCAAGAGAAGAAAGAAGCAATGTGTCGCGGGAAGGAAGATTCGGAATCCTCGAGGCCCGACTAAGCACCGGCCCAAGTGCCCAAATAGCGGGGTTTCAAGGCCTAAAAACCATTCAGAGTATAAATTTTTGGGACCTAGATAGAGCCCTACTTTTTGGGGTCGAAAAGCCATTCAGAGTAGGACTTTTGGGACCTACATCCCTACTTTTTGGGGTGCTGGGACCCTTGAGGTAAAAGGTATTCAAAGCTACGATCCTCGGCTGTTGAAGAGGAGTGCCTCTGCTTGCAGCTCCGCTTGTGCCGCCTCGAGAGCTGGGTCGCCGCCCGAGGTAACCTCCGGGCTGTGACCCTGGGGGATAAATCTTCCTACATCATATATACATATATATATATATATGTATGTATATGTATATATATATATATATACACATACTATTCTTACGGTAATAAGTACCATTACTCTGATTCTGATTGTTGTTATTGTCATTGTTGGTATGATTATCATGAATATTGTTGTTGTTGTGGTTCTGATCCAAATCAATACTTCTACTCACTGGCCCAAAACCCAAGGAAAACAAAAGTTGAAACTTTCAGAATCGACTACCTTATAAGAACCCCAAAAGTTGAAAAGTTGAGCTTACAGCCAATAAGTCTAACTGAATTACCTATGTATACTGCAGGAACCCATTGAAGACCAAAAGTCTATACATTTTATAGGTACAGACCCTTAGGGTGACGAACAATCGGGCCCAGCATAGCTGCAAAGCGACAGCTCTGCTTGGTAAACCACTGGCAGACCTGATCGTGCCCTGGTGATTCTCAGCATGTGACTGCCTCTCAATCGTATGGCTCCCCAATCGCAGGACAACCCCACCCCACTGCCCCCCGCAAACTGCCAAAGCTCTGGAAGCCGTCAAATTCAAAAGGTCCAAAAGCAGACTAGATCGAAGTGCACACGGCCCCAATATTCTAAGCGCTCGGCTGAGGGGCCTGACAGCCCTCCCCCTACTGGAGAACTTTCTGGAATCTTCGCTGTAATCTTCGTATACAATGGACCATTGTTGAGATTATTCCTGCGACTCTTTGCCCAACCTCTCGCGGCTCGCGTCGCAAAGACTCTGCCTCATGTTCGGCCTGCATGGGCCCCTCTTGTCTTAGTGGGGGAAGGCTTCGAGGCTTACGGCTTAAGGTATAAATTTTCGACTAAACCCCTAAGTGGTTGAAGCACCCGAATTTCTGATATACACAACATTGCAGTGAGCGCTTTGCGGGATGGTGGCCGTCGGGGGGTACATGCATGCATGAATCTGTGCCTATGGGGATGCGGTTACAAAGTACAGTGCGGGGGTCGATGGGCAACCATGCACGCATAGATCTCTGATCGCATGTGTATGTGTTTATGTAAGGTGGTCCTGTCTCCCCGGCACTACAGGTATGTGAGAAGAAGCCCCAAGACCCAAGCACATAATCTGACAACATGTGTATTGTGCGTTAAGACCGGCCCCAGCCTGCTCGCGCTGGTGTATCTCCTGGACGTAGGCTCTCTCATGTTTGATGATTTTTGGATGTCTTACAAGGCTTCAGGGGATGAAGCTAGCTCAAGGAATCCACCTGGGATCATCCTGAGAGCACCTGGACATTCCACGCAAGTTCGACGAGACTCAACCACAAGTAGCAATACACGGGAGCCAAAGGGATAGTCGTTGGAACAAGGATTGGCAAACTTACCGGACGACTGCATTTAGCTGTAATGTAGGGTATTGGGTACCTTATAGTAGATTTCTGATACAGTAAGGAGCCCCAAAGCCACATCAAAGTGAATGCTCCCCGTCGCAAAAGAAGTTTCATTGATCTCCTCATGTGGTCGACTTGGTGACGTCACAGCAACCACCAACGCCCCGCCCATCTCCCACGTTCTCCAACAAATCGGACAAGCACCGAAAACATGGGGTTCTGTCTGCAGGAGTTGAATGGGGGACCCTCCAACGGTAGATTGGTCGTAAGTTGTCACGCAAGCTCTCAAAGTCTCAACATGAGAGTTTGTGCAAGCTCGCTTCTGATGTGCTTGAGTCGTGCCAAGCCGGCATGGGCCTGAATCTCTGCGAAGGCCTCTCCTCAAACGAACGAGTACCACAGTTTATATTCATACACATCCCTCCCAGGACCCTCCTTGTACCCTCAAACAGGGGTATATGGTCCCAAATAAGGGGCATTTAGGGTCTACTAGAGGGTAGATGGAGGGTCTAGGTCGTTTGTTTCGAAGCTCTTGAAACAGCCGAACGACTCCTCGAAACAGGGCTCCACACCCCCCTTGTGCGGTCACAGTCAACATAACGAGAGATTGGTGCCGGCCTTCTCAAGGTTTCCCTTGGCCGCGAGAAGCTCGTCTTCCTGCACCATAACGCGTATGTCAAAGTCATGGCTCCAAAATCAAGATTGCATCTTGTGTGGCTAGATAAGACATAGACGATCATGTCCGCGTTTTTCGCCGCACGGCCTGTAGTTCCAAGTTCCAACATTGCTAGCTGGGCAACTCCTTCTTCACAGTTGGCCATCGACTGGCTGCTTGCAGGTCAACCCGACCATGTCCAGTAATCCTGTCGCTAACTGACATAGCTATCATGCCCGGCTCTACTCCTGCAAGCCTTGCAGGGCTATGCCTGCCCCGCCAACCCTGAGCTGATGTCAGGCCCTAGGGGCTCTTGCAAATACGCATCTGTCGGGGCAAGACGAAAGCCTCAAAGCCTCGAATCGAACGCAAATCAAAAAGCACCCGAAGCAGGAACTCTCAGGAACGATATGGGTGATGATGCAGACTTTTGCATTAGACTGTCGACCGGTGAGGACTGACTCTGCCGTTGTGGGTTTTCCGGGTCTTCCATTCATGAACAGTGGCCTTTGAGGTTTCTGGGGCTTTAGGTTTTTTGGCCCACAGCTATGCAACCAACAGAGAGGGGGCAAGGCGGCCATGTGCACGACGATTCAGACTCTGCAGCTCGCCGAGTCCAGAACTAGCGTGGGGAATAGGGCTTCTCAGACTAATTTATCCTCAACCTCGCCAACTCACTAAACACAGATGCGTACATATACATACCCTTTTGCCGAAACCCAAACCCTTCAACTATTCGCTGCGAACCTTTTGGTCCAAGTCAATTTCCAGCTGCTGGGCCTTTGATGCACCGTGCAAGGATCAATCGGGAGACGCGCGCTGTGACAAGCTCTTTTCGAAGGAAGCTTCCGAATCCGGCCACTTTGTTGCTTTTGGGCTGGCATCTTAGCAGCTGCTGATGGCAGTTCTTAGTCACCCTTTGCATCTTTATTGGGGGAGGCGGTCCGCAGAAAAAATCACGCACAAACCACTCTTCGCACTGTAGACGCCCTAGAAGTGCAGGAACTACTCCTCACACCTCTCGAACTTGTGTCTTGCTTACCTAGACCCCCAAAAGTAAGCAAAATAATTGGCGCAAAACCCTATAACAGGCTATTATTCTACGTACTCTTGGGGTCAGGGTAAGGCTCCGGCATAGCGTTTGATGGCCTGCATGTGGCTTGCAAGCTGCGGGTCGGTCGCCTGCGCAAGGCAAGAACCCTCCCAGGGGGACTTATAAGTAGGGTTATAAGTATGGTAACTATACTTATACGCAAGGTTATAAGTAGGGTAACTATACTTATAAGTAGGGTCATAATAAGTATAGGGTAACTATACTTATGACCCATACCCCATATCACGGGACTTTGGGAGTTCGTGCTTGACTTCGGGGTGGGGTCAGATGCTGAACGAAGGGTGCTGAAAAATCCACCACCAAGATGTCGGCAATCCACTTCAGGCTCCTGGTTGTGGGCCCCACGTGGTGGCCCTTACTTGGGGTGGACCCGGCCTTGTAAAAGTCTTGGGAGCAACGGGTAGCATCTGCGGTCTTATGATTGATCAGGTCCTACTTGCTGCGATGGCCATGATGACGGTAGGTCATCTCATAAATCCCAAGCCTTTACAGCCTGCCATCTAGCAATCAATATGCTGCACCTCTGCACCTGGCCTTAGAACCATGAGTGTTGATCAGCATCCGCAGCTGCGGCAGGCTGCCAACCTTGCAATGGGGACTGAAGGTTGAGGGTAAGCACATCAATCACTAAAAATAATCATGTAGAAACCTCATCATGGCAGCAATCAGCGAGCCTGCAAAACCTGGCAGAAGGTGTCATACGCGGAGGTAGCCGTCGTCGTCATCGAATTCCGGCTAGCTTTTATTCGATAAAACAATGACAAAGGTCATTAACATCCTAATCATAGTACTTACTATGCTATACTATGCCATGGTGCTTCACACTGACAGATGTGGTGCTCTGTTCTACTAAGTACACCAGAGCGACCCGCCCCTGACCTCTAAGCTGCCCTAAACCCCATCCTCAGTCCCTGAATCCAGTGCGGCCATGCTGCGAACATGTCTTCACCCATCCTCGAGATGCTTCCGAGAAGAAGCGTTGCAAGAAACAAAGCTTTGTAGGGGCGTTAAGACCGCATGAACCTGGTTTCGAGTAATATAGGGGCCTTATATTATGACTATAATAAGGAACCGCCCAAAAATAGTGTAGATGATTCGTAAGGCCCCTATAGCATGACTGCTTGATGCTTTGCCTGCTGCTTCCAAACTGTGCAGCGTGAAAGCACTCTGGGAAAAGATGCTACAGGAAAAACGGAATGATAATGATGACTCTCTGTGTCTAAGCTGCCCGCTCCACTCATCGCAAACTCTGAGCTCATGGCTGAGGTGCTGGTTGCAAGCCGGACTGCTGCAACACCTGAATTTGACTTCAAGGTTTAGGGTTTATGCCCTCAGAAAGTACAAGCTGTACATACCCCAATGTCTCACTCTGGTCCCAACCCCACAGAGCACGGGCTTCCGAGATTCTGGGAGGTGTTGCCATGGAGGAGCTGCCAGAAAGATGCCTCATGCACCAACCCCCCACAAGCATAGCCGGCCTGAAGTCTGTCTCCAGGGGTCCAAGCGACCCAATAATTAGGTGCTCGGCTTCAGGGTAGTAGTTATGTAGATTAAGGTTTTGGAGAGTATATGATTATTAGGTACTTGGACCATTGGGGTTCTGACTAAATCCAATGCAAACCCTAAAGGGCAAACGCAAGCTGCGTACTCAAGACTCCCATGCGCAACTTCTGACCCAATGCCCTGAATCACCGGCAAATCCCCGTTGCTGCAGGCTTGCTCGTTAGGACTGAGCTCGTGACAGCGCCCCTAGCTTCTGTCTGCCGGTCCTAAACCAAAAACCAATTAACAAAAAAAACAAATCCTCCCTTCTCCGGACTTGAGAACTCGGCACGACGCAAGGCGTCATCCACCGGTGGGTTGGGGGCCTCACAGCTCGTCTTTCAGGTTGGGGTCCTATAACCCTGTAGTATCTGTTGGATTTAGGGCTTGGGGTAAAGCTTCGGGCAAAGCTCGGAAAGATAACCGGCGATTGGCTCTTTAGAAGGCCTCAAGAAACAGATTGCCTTAGGTGAGGCTGTAGCCGAGGCCATGGGAGGACTGAAACTAGCGAGGCGCTACAAGCATCTTCACATCCGGAAGCCCCCATCATGCCTCAATTTGCAAAAAACAATACGTCCTGGTTAGGCCAACTCCCGCTGAGCGGCTCATGTATCAAAACCAAACGGAAACCTGCATGACTGAAGGCTTAGCTTGCTAGGTTTCAGGCCGTGTGCGGCAGCCCGGGAGCAGTCGATTTAGTCGTCCTAGGCGGGCAGAAATTCGTGGGTGACATGAAACCGATCAACTCAAGGCCTTGAGGCTTTGCATCCCAAGCCCCTGCTGCATCTGCACCCAGCATTCCACCTAGAACTTGGTTCCGTCACGAAAACATTCATATGTGCACATGCATCAACATAAGTATGCAACATGCATGCGTGTCTATGCATGTATGTATATATATATATATATATATATATATATATATATGTATGTATGTATGTATGTATGTATATGCACTTGGCTTTTACAACCCTGAAAATACGTGTTGTACTTTGAAGCCACCACCGAGGAATGCAGTGCTGCATGTGAACAGTATATAAACAGTATCGTAGAAAGGCCCTGACAGACAAACCCGTGAATGTAACTAAGCTGGTAACACGGATGACACTTGACGTACTAGCAGCCGCAGTAACCAGCCTAAACCCTAAACCCTGAACCAACTCCGAGTACTAGAGCTATCGTCGTCTTCGCCCGATCATGGAATTCACAGCGCGAAGGAAGCTAGAAGTATGCTGCCGGGCTGCTACCGATGCAGCAATATAGGAGAGGTGGTGGCACTTGCTGAAAACGACTCGCAACAAGCTGATGAGCAAGAAGCGACAAAGATAACACATGTGAAGCTACACCCTACAATTCGAAGCTTCCTGCGACCCGCCAGACTTGCCACCAGACTTTGCACACTTAGGCCGCCACGGCTTCTCCCACTGCTGCAGCTGCTGATGCTGTTGCTGCTTCAGCTCTGCAGCCTCCAAAGCAAGGTGGACTGTGTCAAAGCTTAAACCCTTTAAGCTTCATCATTCAAAGCCGCTTCGAATAGCTCCTTCCACCTCTTCGGCTTGCCCTTCAACCCAACCTTGACGTGGGGTACCTGAGCAATGAACGAGAGTCTGAATATACAAGGCGCCCAGAATCGCCCAAAGCCTTGCAGAACTAGAAGGATTCATATGGGAGTTTCCGAAAATTAGGGGTAACCTTATTGCGGGGTCCTTACAATAAGGATCCTACTATTTTTTCCCTAAGGATCCTATTATTTAGGTATTAAGGTTCCCTAGTTTTCGGAAACTCCCATATGCGGAATGCCTATCTTCGCTGGCTCCTTGGAGACCAAAGACTCTCTTCCTCTCGCTCAGAATCCGAAGCATTCTGCGAGCCAAGAAGTCTGCAAACGTAAAACCGTAACGAAGACCTTCGTTGCATGATTCTCTCTCTCTCTCTCTCTCTCTCTGCCGTGCCATCATCAAGTGTCTCGTTGCATGATTCTCTTTATGTAATAATGCACCACAAGCAAAGAAGAGCAAAGCAAAGCACAAGCGACGCCTTCATCTCCAGCTCCTGCTGTCTGCGCCGGAGGTCCTGGAGCTCCAGGTCCTCGTGCAGACAGGCTTTCAAAAGTAAATATTTCATGCATTGAACATATATAGGTGACCATATATATATATATATATATGTTTCGATATAGATATACATATATATATATATACACAATATAATGTACAGTCCTGAAACAGCATAGAAGTACGTATATAGCAAGCACTTGGCTCGTGCGTCTGGCCTCGGTTGCGTTTGTACGGCCGCTCCACATCCACTCCCCTGTACCTCCGCCCGCCTGTCTATCTGTCTCTCTGTCTGTGTCTGCGTCTGTCTGTCTATCAGCTGCTGTGCTGTATCTGCACTTCACATGTAGGGAGTCGCTGCATGTCTACGTCTACGGATCTGAAAATTCACAATTCGGAAACACATGTCTGCATTCCTACCTTCACAGTTTCTGCACATGCATGGGTGGATGGGTGGGTTCGCGGATAAGGCTGAAAGTTTCGACTAAAACGACACCCGGTAAGCACAACTCCAAAGGCTATCGCTGGAAGGGCCTTTCTTAGCGTCAAGTTTTGGATTCGGTTGAAGCTCTCACGCCCGGCACTCAGAAGCACAACCCTGTCATCATGCGTCTGTACTACCGGTACTAGCAACCTGTGTAAAAGCTCGGTCTTTGAGAATTTAAGACGTCACATATTGTGAGATTCAAACTAATTAATGCGGGACGAAATATGGCTTATATCGGGCTGCAAAGCAAGATTTACTTACCAAAGCCATGGACCAACAAAAGCCCTAACACAACTACACCCGAAACCCTCGCAAATGCACATCCCTCTACCTTGCACAAAAAGCCCGAATGCTGAATATCCCTTTGCTCTGAAGCCTCGGAGGTATCTTGACATGAAGAACGGCCCTGTCCTGCTGCTGCCGGGCAGCAAGCAAGGCCTGAGGCAGGACGGCGGCGTTGTGTCAAAGCGACTCGAAAAAAAGTACCGACAGCATTCTACAGCTAGTAACTGTAGAGATTGGCGAGCTGAATAGCCTCTTCAGCTCTTCAATTTGGCAAGGTTCAGGATCAGCAGAACGGGATGCAAGTCTAGGTTAGTGCGACGGACTTGCAAAGCCATGGAATCTCTGAACTCAGCCTCTTGGCTGCACCACGGGCTTTCAACTGGCAGGCCGAAAGCTTGCAAAGCAGGGCCTCCTTGTGCTGCGCCTCTGCCTGCATGTGGGGTCTTCTGAAAAACTGTATGTGTATGAACATATACATATATATATATATATACATACATATACACATGATTATACATACATACGTGGATACATGGGCGCTTTGCAATGAGCGGATGTTTCGAGTGTGCAGACGAGCGCTGACCCCGGGATTCCCTGGATTTGGTTCCTCTGTGGGCTCAAAATCCCAAGCCGCCACCTCCACATTGGGTTTTTTGTTTTTTTTCTAAAGCACCTTATTCCGTCAGCACGCCTCCGGAAGGTCTTAAGACCTGGTGTCGGTTGTACCCTGATGTTTAGGGCTACGAAAGCGAGACTGCTCGGCACTTCGTCAGGGGCATCGAGCCTGATCACCCACAGACCTCTTAAACATGCACCGAGGCTCTTGGGGTGGGGATGCTGGGTCGACCGGGCGGGACTGCTGACTGCAGCAAACAAGCGGAACGCAGGACGGTATCAACAGTTTTCCGTCGGAACCCACTATTCAATATAGCGGTGCCGGGGAAGGGGGAATATTACTATGCATTCATGTTTTGACGTTTCGAAGCAATGTTCTTCCTGTTATTGATGCCAGTATCACAGGGTTGATGATGTAAACCCTGCATTACCCATAACAAGGAATATAATGAGTGTTACCCCTGCATGCGAACACCTTGAGCTCCTCGGTCAGGCTGGACTGCCTTGTGCGGCTTCAGATGATATAGGGGCACTAGATATTTTTTTGAAGCAATGGCCTAAATAATTACGAATACTATTTCGGTAGGTTCCTTAACAATATTATAGCATGATGGGCCCCGAAACCCTGTTCTAATTATTTAGGCCCCTATGTTAACAGAGGGGTTTAGGGTTTCGGTTCATGGTTTCGACTCGCTCACAGACACACGTGATTTGTGGTTTAGGGTTCCAGACATGGTTTCTTTCTGTTTGGTCTGGTCACGGGGTCGTATAAACGGTACCACTGGCTTCGGATGTTTCACCGAAGGTAGGCGATGTGCAACAAATCCGCAAATGTAACAGATTCTGTATGTCATCGAATGAAGAGCTGAGCAAAGAGGAGACGTATGTACTAGTTCCGGGAGAGGGTGAATAGAGAGTCGAAAGCCATGCAAAAAGGTTGAAGCTTGCTGTGCAGAATAGTTTGACCCAGTCTGACTATGTTAACCAGGATAGGCACGTGCTGCTCTTACAGCATAAAAAGTTGCATCAACTTAGAATACAGTCGTCCCCTTGGGAGTGCGTCGCTGTAGTGTATGCGCCTTTGGTTGTAAGGCGTGTGATGCCGTTACCTCTGCCCAGACATGCCCCCTTCTACGACGGTGGACAGTTTCAGCTGTCTCTTGTTCACAAACCAGAACCCGACAAATATCGCCAAATGGATCGCGAAGGCTAAATGAAAGACACTGCCCAAATATGCAAATAGGCAATCATGTTTATCTCCTGATGTCTGTAATGATGTGCTCTTTCGTTTTCTTGACACAGATATAAATCGGAGTATGCACAACCCTAAAGTGCTGATAATCTGAGATAGTGGCCGGAGAGGGGGATCGCGAACAGGGGAGAAAGCTCCTCCTGGCCTGCGTTCAGAGCACCAAGCTTTCAGGGCTCAGGGTTTAGGTGTCAGGGAGTCTTTCAGTTCGATGACCTCACCTTTATGGGCCAAACTCCCCACAGGAACACATGTATGCCTTGGCATATGTATATGTATGTACAAACATAGCTAGTCCGCGTCGACCTCAAATCCAGAAAACGCTCTCATCAGTCCAAGCTCCTCCAAATATAGTGGGTCGTTCAATGAATTCGGCCGTTGTGGTCGCAAACGCAATGGACTGTGGAAAGGGGGCGCCTACCGGCGCCTTGCACCTGAGAATCCTGCAATCCAACTTGGGTACGGCCCCCACTCAGTAATAGTTGAATATACTCATAATATAGATATAGTAGAACTTTAATAGTAGCCCCAGTATAGACTCTTGCTGTATGGGGGCCGTACCTAAAATCCAACCCTTTCGTACTGATTTGTACCTCTGCCAGCCCTACGCAGAGGCCTCGTGGGTATGGAAGTGCAGTCAGGAGTGGTTCATACACAGAAGCCTACAAGGTAATCCCAAAAAGGAACTACTATGGGGCCTCTGAGTAAACCCTTGTTGAAACCAGACTAAACCTGAACTTCAGAGTCTCAGAGGGCTACACAGGGCAAGGACACTGCCTTCGGGAAAACCGAAACTACCCAGGGGCGCCAAAGTAGTTCCTTTTTGGGTGTGTCCTCTTTTTTGGTTAGGGACTCTAATATACTACCCAAAAAGGAACTACTTTGGGGCCCCTGGGTACATGACTGAATGGCCTATGCGGATTCTCCAGGCGATGCGCTGCCTCCATGCGTCAGGCAAAAGAGTTGTAGTGGGATTTGTATACATTCTGCTGGTGCATATTATGGCGGTTTCGGAAACTAAGGGACCCGTCTACGGGAGTCCCGGGTTTCGCCAACAGGATGTTCTGGGTCTCCGAGATCGTTGGGGTACTTGGAGGGTCGGGGGACTTAGTAAGTAGGTAGTAAGTAGTAAGTAGACTTATAAGTACCCTAAAAGGGACCCTAATTGGGGTTATGGTACTTATAAGTCGCTAAAATAACCAGTTACTAAGCCCCCCGACCCTCCATGTATGGGGTTTCGATCCTAGATGTGGGCTGAGCGGCTGCAACGCCTGCGTCGCGCGGGTCTGGCGCTACGGAGTCTAACTCGAGAGTTTCCGGACGTCTTGGCACGATTATGGCAGTTGCTCCTTCTGGGCCTAATTTTAAAGGCGAAGTGACAACATGACAACATGCGCCAAATCCGCGGTCGCATCTTGTGCAGAAACAAGATTGGTCGCATCTTGAGAGGGAGGCAAGACCTTGTCAAAATGGCCATACACTTCGACAAATTTGAGCCATAATTTCTTGCTACCTGATATCCGCCAGGCGGGACAGTCTTTTTCTGCAAAGGCAAAAACCGATAACGAAAGCCATTTGAGAAGTCATGTAGGCACATGAGGATGTAGGGCTCGGGGCAATGATTGCCTAAAGTGCCCTGATCTCGAGGGCTCACACCTTGAGCTACTCAGGCACTAGACTTGTTTACTTCCCGGTCTACGCCAGGGAACGTAGGCGCCTTAAGTACTATAGTAGGGTTTCGGGGCATATGCGACTAAAAAATTAGACTCTGTAGAGGCTGCAAGGCAGAGTTCTACCAACCATGGAGGCTTCCATGTAACTAGACCATCTGATCCCCAGGATGGTTGGAAGGAACCCTATGCCCTGTTGACGCCTTCTGAAGGATTCACTGTATGCTTTTACATTTATAATTAGCGTTACACTACAGTCGACTCCTTTTATCGAACTGGACAAAACTATAGAAGCATTTCTGGATTTGATGGAACCCTCTTTGAAGCAAGCTTTCTCCACTGCCATTGCAGCCCAGCAGGGTTTCTCCGGCCCGAGCCTCGGTAGTGTAGCCGCCGTAAGCCTTCGATGGTACTTTGGGATGAGGGGTTTCCGAAAAATGAGGGACGCCAATATAGTACCCTAAATAGTAGGATCCTGATTATAAGGACCCCCCCCAAAAAATAAGATACCCCTATAAGTTTCGGAAACTTTCACTTTTAATTTTTGCCATCCGCCCAGCTGAACTAGAAACTTCCACTAGGGTCCTGGATTCTGCCCCTAAGGCTCCATGCGCCCATATAGTATGTACTTAGGCCTTGAAAGTATCTCAATAAGGACCCCTTCAAGGCCTAACTAAGTATCTACCATAAACCTTAAGGACTACATGAACCCTAAAAGGGTTTAAGGTTCATATACCATATAGGGATTCATAGTATATGGGTATAGGGCCCCTACTTTTGAAGCGTCGTTTGGTCCTTCAGTTCCTTCAGGTAGGTGCATGGAGCCTTTGGGTGTCATTGTTGCTGGGCTTTGGGGCCGATCCATTTCAAAAAGACTGTCTGGTTCTTAGTAGGGAACGGGGCTCCTCTGAGGGTTCCTGTAAGGGTTACTATAAGGGTTACTACAAGGGCTGTACTATGGGGGTTTAGGGTTCTTAGTAGACTGTTTGGTTCATAGCAGAGAAGGGGGGAATGGATTATCTCTCTATTATTGTGGATTATATAGGGACCACCAGACAGAATAGTAGTATATGGTCCCAAACAGTGGGACATTTGGGGTCTAATAGAGGGTAGACGGAGGGTCTAGGAAGAGACGAAGAAGCCGCAGGTCCGGCGGTCTATGAACCGAAAGTGCCCCTCGGATCTGAGGCCTCTAAACTCCCAAAGCCTATAGAACTCCTAAGCCTCAGAGAGTTTTGGGAGCGGCCGATCGGGGGCCTGAGGTTGTGCAGGATATGCATCTCGCGATCCGTAGGCCTCGAGATGGTCCCCCAGCTTAGGGGCAGTGAAAATTGTTGGGAAAGGTTTTCTGCGGGGCTACAGAGGACTTTATGGGTTGAAAAAAAGGGGGATCTTAAGACTTGGAATGGGGTTTGGGGGCATATTATAATAAAATGCTTCTACAGGGACAATGAGAACTCATTATTCATCTCTCAAGACTCTCAAAGCCGTCAAGGCCCCTTCTAGCACAAACTCTGCTATCACCTCCTTGGGCGCATGTGCGTGCGTTCCTGGCGGCTTCCATTGCATTCGAGATTTTCGCAGTATGCCGTTGATGTCTGGATTTGCTTTGTAAAACTGCAATGCGGCCTGCCACCCGGTATTTCGACCGATCGAAATGGGTCCGGCACACCTCTTCGAGTGGAAGAGCGGACTGTTTAGGGATGTTTACGGTTTAGGGTTTCGACGCTCACACTCGCACACAGCAGGCAAGGCTCCACGGTTTAGGGTTTAGGGATCGGAAAGGAACCCTAGCCCTGCTTAGGCAACAATCTGCCACAAACACACATGAAGCAAAAGTGCCCGGCTGGAGCTGCAAGAGGGCCTCGGCTCAAGCTTTGTGTGCGACCCACAAATTGCAGGAAAGCCTGGCTTGACTTCCTTCCACTGGTACTGCACTGCTTTTAGTGACGACTCCTCCGCCCACACCCACCACTGCAAACGCTGCCACCGGCTCTGCATCAGCATGCAATACCACGGCAGAATGTTGATCTCGAAGCTGTGGTTGTTATAGTTGTGCACATTATTACAAGTCTTGCAGACTGTCGTTGTCGTGATGGCCACTGTGACTGGCTCCTGTTGTGATAATCTTGATGCTGTCAGGGAAGCAACAGTTGTGCCACATAGTCGTACACATCATCACCACCATAATTAGCAAACAAACACAAGGCATGCATGCCCATGTGTGCACTGCATGGTTCCACAGTTCCACGCATCATCAGCTGTCGAACGTGTTCTAGAGCTTGTAGATTCATTAATTGTGCCCCGCATGCTTCTTCTGCTCTTCCTCTGCCAGCTACTTGTAAAGCTGCACAGCTTAGCGTATGCAGGTATATATGTATATGTATATATATATATAGTAGAAGCGACAAAGTTGTTGTTGGTGGTGGCTTTGGTTTTGTCAGTGATGGTGCTGGCGGTACATGTGATATTGCAATGTACGGGCCTGACAAAAAATAGAATAGGGTCTTCATGGTATCCCTAAGACAAGTGTTCTTCATTGTCACCGGGGTATATTATCGTACAGTTACAGGGACGATAAGAGAACCGCATCACGAACTACACGGCTGGCTCAGGTTTCTATAATATGACTAGTAGGACCCTCAACCCCTAATTGAACCCTAAACTTAGTAGGACTCCAACCCCTGAAAGCGATTCGTCAGGCCCCAGCTCCGTGGTGGAGGACTGGGCACATCGTCCAAGGCCAGCTCTTCGATGATGGCATGCAACTGCAGCGTTTCTTTTTCCCTCTCGAATTGCTTCCCTCTCGCATTGCTTGGAAGTCTATGCCCGCTCGCGAGGTTGAAAGAGTTTCCCTACCTATATGACTGATGCTTTTGGGTTTAGGGTTTAGGGTTTAAGGTTGAGGGTTTAGGGTACAGGGGTAGGGACGGAGGCTGGTGGAGACAGTTCTGTTCGGACTTTTTTTGCACAGACTTTTGCATGCCGGGCCTAAACCCTGCAACACCAAAGCCTACCGCGACAAACAGCCATTAACTGAGGCAGCTGGAAAACTCGAGGCTCAGTGGCCGCTGGACTCGGACAGCTGGCTCTTTTGCACTTTCTAGTGCTTGAGTGCTTGAGGCCTGACGGAATAAAGCGCCAGCACGCCTGCACCTCTGAAACCCGGTCTATAGTTCTTGCAGCTATGTCGCTTCAGGGCAACAAGTCACCAACCCAAGGAAGGATGGAGCTACATTAAGATATCGCATTTGGACCTCCTGGGCAATCTCCTTCACATCGCGCGCCCGTAGCGCCAGGGAATGCTGAGGGAGGCGGCGCCTTGGGTGATTTTGCTGGGACTTTGGGTCGTGAGTTGCCCATCAAAGTTACCTTAAGCCGGAATAACCTACCTTTTTAGGATTCCTTACTATGATTTCCTTATATAAGTCCTTAAAAAGGTAGGTCCTTCAGGGTTAGGTATTAGGGATGAGGGAATCACGATTCGATGTCGAAAGTGCTGGGTCTAGCACACAAAATCAGAGTCCCGACTGAGAATATCTCGCAACCACCAAGCCACCTGTCAGTGAATACTGCAGCTGTGCCCTCTTTCAAGAAGCATCTGCCCCTCAACATGCGAACTTACAGCTCGGAAGTTAAGAGCATCTTATAATATACCATCTACCATCTGAAACCTGGTATGTAACGCATGATATGCACTAGTATATGAACATAAATATAAATATACACACAGATAGGATAGTGTTCAAACAATACCCGTGCATGTCTTCTGAGGCTTCTGCACGGTGCCCGACACGAAAGCCTTTCGACCTGCGCAAGGACGGGTGATTGGAGAGAGGCTCACTGACTATCAGAAGGTTCATGGCACGGGCACAAAGCGCAACAAAAGACTCGGTGACTTCATATCGAAAAACAGCCGACACTTAGAGGTTGTTTCTTGGAAGAAGCTGTGGATGGTTCCGACCGACAACACACACACACACACGAAAATAACTGCATACCTTGAACCCGAAACTCGACCGACTAATCACGCAGACACACACACACACACGAAGCCTGCCAGCACAACCCAGCCCAGCAGGATCAGGGCAGCGGCAGGCCAACGCCTGCTGGCGTGACTAGAAAATCCACAACTTGTTGACTCCCGCCTGGAAGGGCGTAGCTTCATTTTTTAAAGCCTCCTTACGGTTTGGGTTCGGAAGGAGTTGGTGCCTGTAGGGCTTAAGGAGGGAGCAACAATGGTACTGGTAATATACTAAACTCAACGTTGCACGACTACCCAGCATTGAAGCGTCGGCTTTCCAGTCGACTCTCAGATTTAATGAAAAAGTGACAGTCGGAAGATAAGCTACAATCCTGAGAACTTCCGTGACACCCACTATTACAGCTGGTCATGGAGGCCTTTATATGGATTGGGGTATAGTATAGTATAGTGTGTAGACTGTGTATATGTGTATTGGGCTGATATGGTTAATAGGGTTGAGGCGGGCAATGCAATAGAGCTATACATGAATGATTGCAAGGGGAGAACTTCTTCCATTATTGAGGCCCCTACATGACCGTGGCAATCCCTTTTGCCGCTGGGCTGTCAGTGTCTCTCTGTGAGTCCGCCTACGCTCTGAAGCTCAACTCGAGACTCCAACGGTAAGGAGGCCTATATGAGGGAACGATCGGGGTGTGCAAGACAATCTGTA
The DNA here is from genome assembly GCA_905221615.1 of Symbiodinium sp. CCMP2592. Taxonomy (NCBI): domain Eukaryota; class Dinophyceae; order Suessiales; family Symbiodiniaceae; genus Symbiodinium; species Symbiodinium sp. CCMP2592. Next base: position 957,801 of record CAJNDT010000824.1, on the reverse strand, counting down.
TATAGTTACTGTTTCAGGATTGTTTCAGATACTGAAGAGATAGGGTGAGTGATGAACTACCCCCTAAGCCCTAAATGCTATATGCTAAACCCTATATCCAAGGCCCGAAAACCCTAAATGCTAAAAACCCTATCCCATCCCAGTTCACCCATGATCCCTCCTCCGGCCGAGCTGTAAGTTGGCAGCCATCGTCTTTGCAGAAAGCTTCTTAATTGAGCCTATGATCTTCGGATATCTTCGGTATGGTACATTATAGGATAATGTAGTGATCTATATGGTAGTAGCAGAATGTACTGTAGCATTTGATAGCTCCAAGCCTCCACACATCCTGAACTGTGCTCTTTTATGCCGGTATCTGTGGCTGACGGGATGTTAGCCCCATTGCTGGGCTGGCACCATGTGTGTTTTCGGAAGAGCTCGAGCCGGCACCACAATTTCGCGACAGCATCGGCAACACCTCGAGACCTGGAGTGGTAGAAGAAAAAAGATAGCACTTATACAGAAGCAATGCGAACAAATATGGTCGAGGAGCAAACGCGGCAATGTCACTGTAATGACTGTCATCAGCCAAACCAGGACAACGACAGGGATGCCGGTGACGGTGATCACACTTTCCCAGAAGTCGACGACAGCAGAAGTGTTGAATTCAACAACCAACAACACAAAACATGATGATAAACACCGCCGATAGCAAAACCACCATTTGCCTAACAAACAGTACTACAACAACACGCCCCACAACCAACCGACGAGGACATCAAAACAAACGTTGTCGCCCACAGCCCACAGCAGCATCATCCGTGCCACCACCACTCCAGTATCCCCTTAGTGGCGGCCCATGGTGTTGGTGGTGTCCCATTGAGGTGGCGGCGGTGGTGGCGGCAGCAGGAGGACGCGGAGGAGAGGAATCAGTATCAATCGTCCGTGGATTGCTGTTGAATCATAACTGTCCCTGCTTTCATGTCTAGTGGCCTTTCATCCCGCATGCTCGCCCAGTGCGCCATCCACAACTGTCATCATTGTTATCGGCTTATCGGCCCGAAAGCTGCATGAAAATACTGTGAAGCAGCCGTTGTAGCAGTTCCTGGGGTCGGTTGGGGGGTCGGTTGAAAGAATACACTGAAGCTTTGGCAGTCATGTCACACCGTTTACATATTGGGTGTCCGGAGGCCAGTTACACAGACCAGCACGGCTGGGCACCCGAGGCCTCTCTCCTTTTTCGATTTCCTTCTCAGCTTCATGGTCGGTCGAACGTCCGACGCTTGTAGTAACATTTAACAGGTCAACGACTGACCAGCAGGGCAAGGCACCGCAACAACTAACTCTTGAGTACCCCGGAAACACGCCCGCAGAATCTCGAGCTCTTGTTCTCAAGACCACTTGCAACAGTATACAAAGTCAACCCCACTAGTTTATGTTGGGGTCAGTGGTGAATAGCCACAGAAAGCCTAGAACAGGCACGTGAATCAAGCCTCGGCTGCTGTTGGGGCACCTTGCCGACTTGATTAGTGTACATAGCCATAAGGCGGACATTTGCGACCTCCTTTGCCGTGCGCCGATGGGGCGCGGGGCCGGGTGAATAATTCGAGAGATGCTACTGTAACAAGTCCATTCTGGCCCCGCGACCTGCAGTAAGCAAACCACCGCCGTCAGCTGCCTCAGACAGGGAAGACAGGCGGAACATATGGTTTGGATGTTTTTGGAGATTTGGGTCACGATTGACAACTGGCAACTGGAGGTTCTGCAAATGCCGGGATCTTCCGCATCTCTGCTCGGATGGCTGCGAAACTCCTACGATGGAGCAACGGACCGTCCAGTTTCAAGAGAGCCTAACAGAGTTCCAAAGAGGAGATCAGGAGATGTGAAAGTGAAGCTACATGTAGATCCAAATGAAGAGTCCTGAGCCAGTCAGTGGGAAAAGGCGAGATCGCGTGTCTTTGCAACTCGGGCCACAACGTGTGCCTGATCTGACGATGACTCGCTCCTGAGCACCACATCTCAAACATGCACTGGAACTGTTTGCATCTTCGTATTCTGCATCTAGTCGCTGAGTCACAGCTATTGGGCCAGCTGGCAGGGGACCGGAGCTCGGGACGACCGGGCCATATCAATATCAGGGAGAGCAATCTGTGCAGCAACTTTTGCCGCGGCGGTGGAAAGTCCTTAAAGTGGTGTTCCTTTCTTCTTACAGACCGCTATGCTGATACTGTGCTGCAGAAGATGCGGCCGGCTTTCAACAGGGCCTTGAAGTACTGAATCTCGGGCTCCTCAACCATACTTTCCGATGCGCCGAGGCTTGGCTCGGGGTCTAATCAAAGTCTGATCTCCTTGCGGCAAAGAGTCCATGGTTCCAGCAGGAGCCGGGGTGAATTGACGAGAAGCCCTCAAGCTCAGAACTTGAGGGTTCAGCAAACGCATGCCGTGCGTGGAGCTCTCTGACACAATTGACTGTAGAGCGAGCCGGGCCCTCTAAGGTGCCCTAGCCACGTGCCGCCACGATCGTGCCTTTTTCTCGTGCTGGGGCTCGGACGCTGGTTCAGCGCTGTTCACTGCAGCCTCCATATGCGTGCTGGACAGCTTTCAGGCTCCGTACTGGCAGACAGGAAGCCCAAGGAATGCGAGGTTTGGGTAGGAGCAGCGTTTGCCTTCGTGTCTGCTGTTGCAAAGAAAGCGCACCCAGTTAAAGTGGAAAGCAGATTGACGAGAACCCGTCTGGACTGCGAGGTGCACTGCTCGCAGCAACCGCCCAACTCAAAAGCCTGACCAGAGATACATTAGATCCCTATAATTACATACATACATACATACATACATACATACATACATACATATATACATACACATGCACATGCACATGCACATGCACATGCACATGCACATACGCATACACATACACATATATTTTAAACATACACGTACACGTACACCTACACCTACAAATACACATTCACATATACATATATACATATAAACATATATACACGTATAGTATAGTACTATGTTCTACACCGTTGTATACGAGTAGAATATCTCACAACTACTACATATTGTGACAGCGAGTATATACTGCTACTGTATACGAGAACAACCTCTTATATACATACCCATACTATACAAACAGAGAGAGAGCGAGAGCGAGAGAGAGAGAGAGAGAGAGAGAGAGAGAGAGAGAGCCTTCTGGTCGGCTACTGCATCAACGCCTGAACTAAGCAGCACCTCGAGCGCCAGCACACCCCTGATCTGTCTCCCACCTGCCCTTGCTTCGTGCATCTAACGTGTATTTCACGTTGAACGTTACGTACTACGTTCTATCTACACATGTACATGTGTATGTTAGCCCATGACCTGCTTCCAAGCAAGTCACATCCAAAGCTTGCGCTCTGAACTTCCTGGGTTACGCACCGGCTTCCGTGGCGTCACGGACCTTGAGATGGAAGTGGAACTGATGTTATGGACTCATCGGGTACATGTACACATGCATGCCAAATTGCATGCGGTACAACTCCAGCATAGGATGCACCACATTGGCTAAAACACATGCCCATCGAACCAACTTACCACGGCACAGTGAATGGTTAGAAAAAGCTGAACTCTGGAATATTTTATGCTCGGACTCATTCACGGACCGTCAAAGCAGCTCATGCGCATATTAAAGACGCACAGTCTTGAAGGCATGCACGTCGTCACATGGCCTCAAACATTCAATAAATACTAGGGTCTAGGGTACATAAGCGTTCCATCAAGAACAATTCTTCAAATTATTCAAGCCCCTGTATATTCGCGGACATCTGCCGGTCAGATAAGCGAATCAAGCGAATCTGCGGCACTGTTGGCCAGGTCAGAAATCAAACCCCTGTACTACACCTGGAAGCAAACCAGGCCCCTAAACCCTGAACCTACTAAACCTACTAGACCCTAAACCCTAAGCCTATTAAACCTACTAACCAAACCCCAAACCTACCAAACCCTAAACCTTGTTTATCCCTATAAACCTCATAAACCCCTATAACCCTCAAGCACGAATCAGGCCGACGACCTCGCAGGAGCCACTGTGGCCTCCTGCCGTGCAAGGCCATGCGGGAGTTTCCGAAAATAGGGGACCCCAAAAAAGTACCCTAAATAGTAGGCTCCTTATTACAAGGACCCCACAATACTGTAGGCGTTTAGTGCTTCAGGGTTGGCAGATGATGCCGACCACACGCCTATCTAACCAAGCCCCCACTCAAATCTTAGGGATGCGATCTATCGTCGCTGGTGCGGTTTCTAGCCGGCATGGAACACCGTTAGGGTAAGACTTCGCGAGGCCGCGTCAGAACACATAGCTTTAGACTCGAGGTATTTAAGATCTTAATTGAAAGGGAAGGAGATTCGTATCGGCCTCGGACCCTTTAGGAGTTTGTGCCCGTGCCGTTGGAAGTTGGAAGATGACACTCTAGGAACAATAACGTAGAGTTGCCTGAAGAGCGTCGAAGGAATGTGAACACTCGAATCTAGGTTGGGTGGGGTTCCGGCCTGAATCCACTTGTTGTAGCTTTCGCAGACGCTCTGTCAGCTTCGACAAGAGTAGAAACAATCCGCACGTTCAACCCCCATCTTGAAACTTACGAAATCCTGCGCAGCTATCGGGCACAGGGCCTCAAAACAACGGTGCGATTCCAATTTACATAACTATTTCACCAGGGTCCTTTGCTTATTGAGCTGGTCTGGGGCCCGGTATACTTTCCTCATAATAAGGAACCCCCAAAATAGTATAGGTAGTTATTGAGGCCCCCTGGGTGTGCCTTCATTCCAAAGATGGGCGCCGCAATGCGTATGGCTGCTGGCACCTGAAGAAAGACTTGGGCCAGGCCCTTGGGATGCTGTTATAGGGTTTAGGGTTTTAGGGTTTAGGGTTTAGGGATCAGGGTTCGGGGCTTTAAGGTTTTTCCCTCCTACCTAGCAAGGACGAAGCTGCATTGCAGGGTAACTCCGAAGCGACAGACGAAAGAGCTGTATTCGTGCTTTATAAGGTTTAGGGTTTAGGGTTCGGGGCTTTAAGAATTTTATCAATCACTAAACCCCTTTTCTATACTGGACTCAAGACTAGCCAGTCGAATAACACTTTTTGAAACCGGACTGATGACCCCTAAACCCCAAAACCCCTCGATCGAAACTCCCAGCTCTTGCAGTGGCAGTATGGAACCATTCCGCCCTGGAAGAAGGCCTGGCTTCTGCAAAGCCGATTGATGTCAAAGCATGCTTTCATTGCAAGCTGAAAAGAGCCACATTAGGGTGGTTGTCAGAATTAGGGTCCCTTCTAGGGTCCTTAGTATAGTAAGGCACCTAATATTTAGGGTACTTAAAAAGGGACCATAATTTTTGACAACCACCCATTAGTAAGTCCGTCTGGGCTCGCAAAGATCCAGAAGCCAAGCTGAAACCGCATCCCGCCTCGCGTCGCAGCTGCTGCTGCCTGGGAGTAGGCCTCAGTTCGGAGGATGGCAGGCTTGGCTCCAAGAAACCCTAAAACCCTTTCGGGTCTGTCCCTTTCGTTTTTGTTTTGAGCCCTCTTTTCCGTCTGCCCAAAGGATGTCTGGAATGCCAAGTCTGGCTGAGGCCCTTTCGGTTTAGGGTTTAGGGTGTTGAACCCAAACTCTGCCGATCAGGGGAAGAAGCCCTAATCCTAAACCCTAAACCTCGGGGAAGGAGTGGCTCTGGCTCTACTCGGCGGCAACGTGGTTCCGCCCGCGGCGCAGCGCCACATGACATGACTTGGTGCTCACAGGCTTCATGGGCAGGGCTTCTTCCATTTGGGTCGTTCCTGGATTTTCCAACCACACACGCTGCGATGGCGCATGCAGAGACATTAATCAGCCTCAGTTGGCCCTCAACCGGACCCTTTCACACCAGGAATTCTCTCGCAACTCGCAACCGAACCCTTTCGAGTCATCAGAGGTGTAGCTCAACCTGAGCCCACAGCACGCGGGTCACGAGAGTGGGTGTCCCTGGGGCACCTGCCACAAGACGGTTTATCGACTCAACCAGGGCGATTACACTGAAATGAACACTGATCCCCTACATAGGCCAAGAGGTCTGCGATTTTAGACTCGCTTTCTGTGTGCTAAGCATGTGATAAAGAGAGAGTTTTTTCCGGCTTGCGGCATGCGAAAGTCTGGCAGCAGACGGACCGAAAAAACGGATCTGGAAACTACCTCTGCGTCATTGACAGCCATGACAGTCCCTAACCACGTGAAGGACATGGGTAGCTATGATGTTGTCCAGATCTCTAGTATATGTGTATATGTGTATGTGCTTGTATGTGTGTGAGTATATATATATATATATATATATATACATACACACATATACATGTAGACACACACACACACACATGTTTTGTAGTTACTGCGTGCCTACTTTGTGTACATGTCTGGCCGGCGAATTGCGCGGCTTATAATTATGCTGACGTCTTGCCTAGCCTCTCATGTGAGGTCGACCAGACTCGGGATGAGCTGAATAAACTCCTGACCTAGCCTGCGCACACTGCAGGTCGCATCTGGACGACGGAGGCCTTCGTTGCAGAGTTGCGGGCTAATAGTTCTTGTTTTCGGTTTTCGCCAGACAGACGACTGGTCAGTCACGGAACAGCGACTTCTCACTGTAGTTGCACAAATGCAAATCTGAAAATTAAGATCGACAGCGACAGTCAAAGTGTACTAAATGGGTCATGAATGCCATATAGAGTCATAGTACTGTAGTGCGCACTGTTTTGTTACCACGAACGTCTAAGGAGTCTATATAGTGCGGGAACTACATGAGATCACCATCCTTGCAAGGACCCCATAGTGTACAGAGAAGGCAACAAACAAGAGCTTCCATAGGTTAGGATGGCTTGCATCGCCGCGAATGCTATGTGAAGATGCTGGCGTAGCTCAGTAGCGCAGCAAAGAAATTTGATTTAATGATCCTGCACCATCCGTGCACAATACAGGGCGTGCAGAGTCTCAAAGAACATGACTGCCATCGACCCGAAAGAAAATGGGAAAATCCACCCCCTTGAGCCTCGACCCCGGGACCTGAACTCAGAGCAAACTAGTATGCAACTGCCGGATCCAAGCATCTGCAAGGTCACAAGCTACCCATGCTTGCCACAGCCTCACTCGTACAGCAGCTGCAAAAGCCAAAGTGTCCGTAGGCCGTAGATCTCAAGAATCTGCTCTCAAGTTCTTGGGCTAAACCCCGCACCCACACAAAGCCCCCGGCAGCATAGCGTGCTGGAGGGGGTGAAGGGGCTGATGTGGCAATCACCGGGTAGCCTGCCTTGGCGAAAGGCTGCGACAAAGCATGGAGCCTTCTCACGTAGCCTTCTCACGGCATGGTCGAAAATGGTTAATAGTTCGTGTTACAACAGCCTAAACTATTGAGACGTGCTCAACTACGGAGACGAGCTCTCGGATTCGTTATGTGAGACTCTGGGTAAACTTTGGGACGAGTTCCCTAGTTGTGGGTGGCATGACAGCCTGCATCTTCCACTTGAATTGGGGGGGGGGGGTCCTGAATTCTCCAGCACCCTACATCCAGAATACTGCTGTCACATGTGATCGTGAAGACAGCTAGTTCGGGCACATCCTCAGTCAGGATATTTTCCGGGATCTTTGTCAGCATCGTTTGCTGCATGTCGGAACATTTAAGACGGTGATTGGCAGAAATGTCGACATATATCACCTGTGCCAGGAAACTATCTGTGATTTTGCTCTTTGTCCCTATGCTCGTCAAGCATTGCACCAAGCACCGGGCACGCTGCGGCAGTGGGGACTCTGTTCTGGGCTGGCCAGAAGCCTCCCGCACGATGCAGAGCTTGCATGTGGCCATCGAGGTATGAAGCAAGCTCGAGGAAACAAATGCAGTGTGAGTGTGAGTAACTCATAGGGATCCTTAGGGGTGTAGGGGGAGGGGGGGTAGGGGGCCTTAAGGCCCATAATAAGGACTAATAAGGCCTATTTAAGGAAATATAGTCCCCTACACCCCTCCCCCCTACACCCCTAAGGATCCCTATGAGTAACGAAACCCTCGAATGTCACTGCAGAGCAGTTTGAGCTCGGCCTGGCTTGGTGTCGGGGACATAGCTCTGGGCATGTAGGCCTGGACCAACTCAAGCAAGCTCTTCCATTTTTTTAATGCCCCAACGTCGTGCCCTCGAGATCCCTCAAGCCTGTTAAGTGCGATAGGAACGCAGCCAAGCAAGCACCAAACCACAAGATACAAAACCGATGCGAGCCACTCATCTGCACAGGCAGAAAAGCACAGAAATGATCACCCACAAAGTGCGGCGCTCTGAGCCCCGAAGAACGCAGTCTACCAAGCCAAGACATTAAGACATTAAGATGTTGACTGCCTAAGTTCCTTCATTCTTTCAGTTTCATTATAGGCTTTCAAGCTCGAGGCAAGACCTCTCCTTACATATGCCAGCGTACTTGCGGCCGTTTGTACGTAGCTACGTTCATTATCTGCATGCGCCGTCACCTACACGTTCACAGATTGCATTCATGTCTCTGACGACAGTCTTTCTTCGTGATAAACATCATGGAGCACTGCATCAGACAAAGATTACATAGATTTATGCTCAAGTTGCATTGCACGATTGCACGCATACACATCAATTTTGCATTTGTGCGTTGGAAACTTATGCATGCATGGTGCAGCGCTGCTAGGCCCCCCCCTCCCCCCCCCACCCCATGGTATCCCCCCCTGTGGTTCCCTGTGGTGTGGGTTCCCCCCTTCCCCTCCCCACTGTGGTTGCGGTGGGCTGCACCCCCTTCCATGGTTATTGCTGGTTGGGCTTTCTAAGGATTTGGACCTTCGGATGTGATAAACTTCCCCTGAACTCTGACCTGCCCTGACCTCCCAAGTGATGAATATGGTGGTGATGATTATGACGGAGATGGTGGTCATGATGCCAATCGGCACTCTCCTCCGGTCCTTTGCTCAAGAATCCCGAAAGGAAAATCATTCAAAACCGTGCTCAAGCATACTTTTCACGAACCTAACCGAAGCTTGGCTTGGAATGACAACAGTCCATACAGTTTTCGCAAGAACATCAAGAACATCACGATCCAAGCACGATATTCAACTAAATAAAGCAATGAACATGCGGCGCCGAAAGCCCAGAGCAACATAAGAGCAGAGGTACCACCAACAGCACCAACGGCCACACTGGGAATAGCACATCAACATCATTGCGCACAACATCATCGCCATCATTCTCATCTGTGTGTCGAAGGGGCCCTGTGGTTCCCTGCGTTGTGGGTTATCCTCCCCCACCCTGCGAGCCGAGCCTTGCCTGAAGCGACAACTATGTGGATGACGTGTGACTGTTGGCTGTGACGACAGGCCTGGCTTGAGGGGGGGGGGCATACCATGGGGGGTGGGGGGGGGGGGTCTGCGACGCGGCGACGCGGCACCATGCATACACGTCGGCCGTATTGTGGTACAGGGACACATGAGCTTGGTTGAACAACATTTACTCCTTTAAGCATGCGTTGCTATGCGAAGATGCATCTGTATGTTGACGTAGGTACTTCTGCTTGTCCGTATGCATACTCACAGGTGACTACAGACTTCCTAGGGCAAACCCTGAACCCCTAAACCCTAAGCAAAAACACCCATCCACACAATTGCTGGGGCTATGGCCACTGGACTCCCGGGCACGGCAGCCTGTGAAAACTTATCCCGGTTGTTCCGAATGTGATGTCGGCTGGTCATGCTGTAAGCTCAAGCTAGGATTTAGGCTTGCGGGCTCCGGGTCTAGGGTTCGATCCATCTCGTAGGTGCCCCTGTTTTTCACATGTCTGTGCATCTAATACGGCGTAAAACTTTGCGTTTGCCGCTGTGAATAACGGACCACGTAGTGATCAGCCGACGCACCTCATGATCTACACATCTGCCTAATCAAAGAAGCATCGGACGCCTTCATCATACACCGGCCAATCTAAGATAGGTGAGGTAAGTATCAACAAGCCGCATGCATACACCGATTCAGGTCCGCATGTGATGCAACCAAAACGCGGTTTCATTAGTTGTATATAGTATAGACTGCATAGCCAGATACAGAGACCAAGCGATGCAAGATTTGGAGGGAGATTGATACCTTAGTCCGAGGTTGACGGCTGGGAGGCACAACTTTTCGAGGAGCAAGGGGCACAAGGGAAAGAGAGAGACCGAGAGAGACAAAGAGAGAGAGAGAGAGAGCAAAGAAATGAGAAGAGAAGCAAGAAAGAGCACGAGCGAGAGTAATGAGGCGAGAACGAGAAACATGAGGAGAGAGTGAGGCTAGACGCTCATGAACGGAGTCTTGTCCCCACTGCATCTCCAAGCAAGATGACCTTCAACATGTCACGAACTTTCTTCATTGACAACAGTCGCGAAATGCTTGACTCTTCAGAGGCGGGTCTACCCCACTTCAAACCAGAATCGAGGAGTCTTCCCACATAAGAGAGGAAGGCGCAGCCACCAAGCAATAAAGGCACATCGCCAGCCATATGGTCAGTTGGCAAAATTAGGGTCCCTTTTGGGGTACCTCAACGATTAGGTGCAGTAGTATATTAAGGACCTCAAAAAGGGAATAATTTTCTCAACCCCTCATATCAATCTGAGGCCTGGTGCCTTCAACCTGTGCCAGTGCTAGGCCACGATCCTACACACTTAGGCGCCGATGGCTCCACAATGACTACGGGAGTGTCAGAAAGAAGGGAACCTTAATGTATAAAGCCATATAAGAAGCAGGAGCCACACAGTCTAAAGCCCCCTTGTACAAAGGTAATCCTGAGTTTCAGAAACCCACAGATCCCTAAACCCTAAACCTTGAACCCTAAACCCCCCCAGAGGTCCTAAAGGCCCTAAGCCTAAAAGCCTAAACCTTAAAAGCCCCAAACCCCAGAGGTCCTAACCTTAAACCCTAAACCGGATCCGTTGCGTAAGGGCTCGGGGCTCTGAAACCCACAGGCCTTCGGCCATGCGCCCCCTCCTGGCCGAGGGAAGGAGCAAACAACTTCAGGGTTTGGAGTTTAGGGGCTTAGGGTTTAGGAACTTAATTAAACTGGCTTAAGCTAAGGGTGTTTTGACTTAGGGGCTTGGTTTAATCATCTAGTGAACATAGGCGTTTGAACCTGGGGATCTATGAAACTGTATGATTATCCTTGGTCGAGTTTGTTGCTAGTACTGTATTGTAATCAGTCATTCTAGCAATAATCGTTGTTAGTATTGTAAATATTGTTATAGCTATAACTATTGTCAGTACTCTTCGAAAGCATGCGAGCACCAAGATGAAAGACTAAGGGCTGCGGGTTGGCACTTGCACACTCGGTCCTGCTTTTCTGAAGTTTTTTGCATCCTGTGAGCCTTTGGTGATCAGCTTTAGAGTCTTTGGGCTGCGGGTAGGGTTTGGGGTTGACGAGGTTTGCTTTCCGACTGTAGTGTCTTGGTGTCTCATCGCAGAGCCCGTGTGGTAGGGTCTCAACAGGAAAAGTGCAGGAACCTTGAGCTCCAGGAAGCTGAACCCTAAAATGTGGTAGCGTCTTGTACGACTTTTGAGGCAAGCTCCCTAAAAACCCTAAACCCTAAAACCCTAAACCCTACACCCTGGCTCTGAGAGAAGCGCATGTGATAGGCTGGGCCGGCCTAGTGCCCGCACGGCCATTGGTGAGGCCGTTCGAATCTCATGCACGATTCCTGCACGACTTAGGGCTTCACGGCCTAGGCTAGCTTTTTTCTATTCAGGGTCGGGTTTCGACGCTCACTCTCGCACAGGGCAGGCAAGGCTCCACATAGTCCAGGGTCGGGTTTAAGGTTTAGGTTGTGGAGGATTTCTGGAACTTCTTTGGGCTCAGGACTCTCGCAGTCTCTGACATTCGCTGGCCTGCTTTCTACGCCAGCACCACGACTCGATCGACAGCACAGCTACTGTATGTGATGGTCGGAGAGCTGCTGATGACTGGTCATGAACTCCGACAGAATACAACGGCCTTAATAATTAGAGTTTGGTTTCGGGAAAAACATTCTGATAAGGGACCCCCCCCAATATAGTCTTGGTTTCGTAACTTTTCAAGGCCCCTGTAGTACATGTGCCATCACGAGCAGCCCAGTGAGGTCCACGCCTTGCTGTGGTGACTGCGATCGTGAAAGCACAGCGCGAGGGCCTCCACTCCATGGGCAAAGCTTCGATCAAACTGCACTGGACGAGTTGGGTTTACGTTATGGGGTTTAGGGCTTATAGGGTTCAGGAACCACAGATGGCGTCGAAATCGCGAGGCACAATCAGTTCGTGTAGGTTACATGCCGGCTGGAGACACGTTGGCTTTTGCAGATGTGCCGAAGGCAGGCGCAAAGAGCAGCTAAGCTCTTAAGGTGGCCGGCAACACAACCAAAGGGCTTTCGACCCGAATCCGTCCTCGCCAAACCCGTGAAACAGCCAAAGGAAGCACAGAAGCAAAAGCACCACCGCCCAGTATCAGTAGCAGAGTCAGTAGGAGGAGTAGTAGCAGTAGTGGTCGCAGGAGGTTAGAAGTAACGTAGGAACCCTGACTAAGAAACCATGGGCCTACAACCCCCAAAATACTAAGGATTCATATAAGGAATCCAGATAGAGGCCCAAGACTTCTAAATCAGGTTGCTACATTTTTATACCTTATAGATCCCTTATAGTAATCCTTATAAACGCCTTCAAAGGAACCCCTAGGCCCAAGGAAGTATTTAGGCCCCTACGTTAGTCGTAGCAGCAGTCCCTCTCCCCAGATCTGAGCCATCGGCCATGGGCTGGCTGCATGGGCGCTCGCTCCAAGTTGGGGCGCCTGGCAGAGTTTGACGGTTTAGGGCTTCAGGTTTAATGTTTAGGGCTAACTGGGCTCTTGTTTAAGAATTTTGGCTTAAGATACCATAATCGAGAATCTGACCTTCAGAACTTGAAGAGGATGCTTCTTTGATCATGTCTTGGGTTTAGGGCGTTTAGGTGGTACGTAAGAGGATGCTTCTTGTACAAGGGTTTTTGCAGTAGGAGTGTTATCTTAGTGGGTTTTGCATGGTTCACGACTGTTTTATGGGGTTTGTAGGGTTTCATGATGAGGAACTTCAAAGTAGAAAAGGATTCCTTTCAAGGGTTGTGTGACGGGAACTACAATGCTCACTACGAAAGTTCAGTATAGGGGTGACTGAGTAAGCTTTCGGGGTAGTTTATGCTATAGGCTATCGCTCATCAAGAATTCTGAGTTCTCAGGCTTGCTTGATGTAGGTGACTGAGAAAGGTCAATGCCGTCAATCGCATGAAGGTACCGACATGCCAAGGTGTCCTCTCTACAGGTCCGTGCCTTCTTGGGACCGTTTGTTTCTGTTACTCAAACTGCACATGTGTCCAAGAAAATCGAGATGAAGCAATCGTTGCTGGGAGTATGTACAAAGCTACAAGTTGCTGGGAAAAGGAAAAGAAGGGCGTTTGCGGAACACTCCCTGCACTTGTTCCGCTGCTGGGCCTCAAGTTCGACTGCAGCTGCTGCATCTCGTGCTGCTGTTGCTGAACCTTGGCAGCCGAGTGCTCCGGTAATGTAGGAACCTGATTAGGAAACCTTGGGCCTTTATTTGGGCTCCTTCTATGAACCCTACTATTTTGGTTTCTGAATCAAGTTCCTACATTACACCTCGCCACATGTATCCCTAAACCCTATAAACCCTAGACCCTAAACCGTATAGCTTTTCGCAGGAGCACCCGTTCCTAAGAACCTGCAGGGTCTAGGAATTCTCAGGATCCCCTGGGCTCCAAGGCCAAGCGCCCCGTTTGGGGGGATGTTGGGTTTCCATAAGTTATGCTCCCTAAACCCTAAACCCAAAGTTTAGTTTGGGGTTTTGGGGATTTTGCGGTCCATAAGAGCAAAACTGATCAATGACTACAAGGCTAAGAAGGCCGAGGCGAAGCACTTAACTTCACCTGACAGCGGAACGAGGTTCCTGATGTTCGGGCATCGTGCATTTGGAAAACCCATTCTGACAGCTTGGCTTGCAGAGCCGGCGTACACACGGTTATACGAGGCTTGAGGATGGTTTGACTGTAGTGACCCGCCGGAGCAGCGCAAGCACCGAACCTCCTGTGCTGCAGCAGATGCGCTTTGAAAAAATCCAACTGGGAAGCAGAACTGTCAAGCTCGCGTTATCTCGGAGCAGCGCACGAGACGAGTAATGAAGCACGGGACAACGAAGCACAGGAAAGAGCCATATAACATATTCAACAGTCGTGGCTACCCCAAAGCCCTAGAAACTTTACATGCCCAAAACTTTCGATGCGCCGGTAGTTATTCAAACTCGACGCCCTATAAGCCCTGACCACATGACACAGAGTCCTAAACCCTCAACATCCCAAAACCCTGAAAGCAACAACAAAACAACCATGGTCATCACCCTCCTCACTTGCAGTCTCAAGCGGAGCCCTGCTTCGCGCTTTTCCTCCGCCTTGGGATCGCCTCCCCGGCTTGAATGGCCAAGTTGCGCGGGCTGCACTCCTCGCGAACGCAGTGTGTAGGGATCAGGGTCGAGGGTCCAAGGTCCAGGGTCTTAAGGCAATTGGGCAGCGAGGTCGTGGTTCTGCGGGTCTGTGATTCTGTGGGTGTTGTGGGACTTGCCGGCGCAATAGCTCTAAGAGCTGTGAATAGCAGGATGCATTTTGCAAGTCGCTTCTGAAGACCGGTCGCGTTGTCGCGGCCATCACCATTGCTGCAAGCAGTATACTTATGTATACTTGCGATAGCTACTTTTTGCCTTGTAAATATGACGATGGGTGGTGCTGCACTCTACAGCTATGCCTGTCCCTGCAACCCTGATCTCATGGACAGGAAGGCCGATCAAGAAAGCAGTTACATGTGGAAAACATTGCGATAGTTGCGTATGTCAAAGCTCTGGCTCTTTCTGTTCACTTGCTGTTATCACAAGTTGCCTTCCTACCTTTACAGGCTATGACAATGACCGCTCGTGGAGCTATTATATACAAGTAGGTAGCAACTGCACAGCTGATGCTGAGCGCTAGGCCGAATGTGAGGAGACAGAGACGAGAGGGATTTAATTGGGACGAGCAGCACTCTGAGGATGAGGACGACGATTGCAATGTGACACCGGCCCGGGTCAATTGAACCCGAACCCGAATTCCAGATAGCGACACTCACGAGAAACACAAAAAGGGCAACACAGACCCTAAACAACAACTTTAGAACACAGAACAACAACACAAGTAGTGTCACCGACAAAACCAGCCACAGCCAAGTGCTGCCTGGGAGAACATCAGCCCCAACTCGGATTGGAGACCTGCTTCCTCCGATGCGGCAGCCAGGATAAAACGTGCAAGTGACTTTGAGGGTTCGGCAAGACCGGTTCGTTCGATGCACCTATCTATGACATGCACTCTCTGTCGACATCGTGCCGTCACGAGTTCTTGCACATTGAGGTGGGTGTTTCTGCAAGTAAGGTCGGTCTTGCTGCTGCAGTGCAGGTTTTCATAGATGCACATACATGCGTGCACGTATGTATGATGCATGCATGTGTCGGTGTGGGCATGCATGTATGCATGTCAATGTCTCTTCACATATGTGCCACATGTGTGTGCGCGCCTGCAAAGGCTTAGGGAACAGCCACTATTGGACTTGTTCACTATCGACCAACCCTAACACAGCAGCTCGATATTGCATACAAAGAAACCAACTACAAATCGAGAGGTGGAACACCAAACGTAGTGCTAAGACAGGCTTAAGTGGTAGCAGGTGCAGTAATGTGCCATTTAGCCATTTACACCGAACTTCCGTAGCTCTGCAGCAGTCGGACTTCTAAATTCCTACATTATATCGATGTACACTGCGGCAGTATGGACCGCGTCGCGCCAATTCAGAGGGTTGCCCGGTTCGCCCTGTTCTCACACACTGAATATCTGCACTGTGTTGGCCCAAAGCCCCGAATTCTCAAACATGTTCATGCAGATTCACAGAGCACCTCCAATGCAGCAGCACGGTCTGCATTCACAGCAAACTCCGCCGCATTGCCCACGAGGGGCGTGACAAGTTCGAGCCTTAATCGATATCAACACGGTGGAACTGTGTAATTAGCGGCATCTCATATGGTAGCTTGAAGGCCATGTCTCACAAACGCCCGCAGGGGGGTTCAGATTTGGGGACGCGAGAGCCTAGACTCGTGGTTGCCTTTGCTCCTTTTTTCTTCCGCCATCTGTCACTGCTTCTGTGGGAGTTTCCGACAATAGGGGACCCTAGTAGGGCACTCCTATCTCTGTTTTTCTATCCCAATCTGTGGCTCCGATCATTGGCCAAAGGCTTGAAGGGTCATCCCGCGCCGACCGCTTCGGGTTCACCCCGCTTCTGAGATGGGAAAACTGCAAAATCTTAATGTTGGGTCGGACGGAGCGGTGGTGATGAAGCGCTTCGTACATCTTCGTTTTGCGGAGTGCTGCATCTCTTCAAGCACTGTATGCTCACGGTCGTCGAGCTAAAAGAAATCCTTATTACCCCACCACTATGAGGAAAGGCTACCCAGAGGCCTCATAGTAGTTCCTGTTTGGGATTACCTTATAGGATTCTATATATGAACCCCAAAAACTTAAGGAACTACTATGGGGCCTCTGGCTACATGAAAGCTGCTCGGCCCTTTGCGCCCAGCTGCCTCCGGTACAGCGGCGCCCAGATTCGGCCAATCCGCTGAGCATCTGCCACCTGCATCCCCAGAGGGTCTCGGGTAACATTATACGAGGTACTTGATACCTTAAAGTAAAGTACCGTTATAGTAGGTATACTTAATATCCTAAAGTACCATTATAGTGGGTACTTAATACACTAAAGTGCCATTATAGTAGATCCTTGGTACCCTATAGAGTATATCTATACAATTACTCGGACCCTTTGGGATCATGGTGAAGCCGTTTCTGGTGCATTTCTTCCACGGTTCAAACCTACTTGCCATCGCTCGCGAGTGTCTGTAAGTAGACGAACAGGCAAAAGCATGGGCATGACAGTCGACGCGCACTGCCTACCGGCATGCGCCTTGGTGCGTTCGTACCTGACTTACATTCCCGTGCAAGGCAACTTCAGACACGGGCATCAACAAGCACAGGAAAAAGAAGAACAACAGTCTTCAGAGAACAAATGTACCACCTACTGAATGCAAGCTCTCCATGTTCTGACAAACCATTGGGAGTACGCGTGCACATCTGCTGGTGTACTTCGGGACGCGTCTGCACATGTGAGTGTCCGTACCCTGCGATCTATCTACTCATAAATCTGCCCTTTGCTGTTGGAGACTCTTTGTAAGGATTGTGATAGGGGGCCCTATAGTTTGGGGGATTTCTTACTAGAAATATAGTATAGTACACAGCACAACCCAATTCTAGTTATTGACGCGCCTATATTAACATTAAGGCCCCCTGAGACTCCAAAACCCCGTAATTAAGGAATATACCTTAAATCATATTAGGGATCCAAACCCCGTAATTAAGGAATATACCTTAAATCATATTAGGGATCCTACTATAATTTACGGTATATTCCTTAATTAAGGGGTTTTGGGAGGCTCTGGGCCGTTCAGGCCCTTGAAGTTACAATGAAGAAGTGCTGCTGCAACTTGGCTCCTCGGCTTCCGTCGCTGGTGCCATTCCGCGCAGTTCCAGGACCTGGGCGACACTCATGTGTGCGTGTGTCTGTGTATGTGCATTAAGCATATGTATATATGTATATACAAATAAAGAATATATACATAGCGAGAAGGAGAAAGAGAGAGAGAGAGAGAGAGAGAGAGAGAGAGAGAGAGAGAGAGAGAGAGAGAGAGAGAGAGAGAGAGGGAGAGAGAGGGAGAGAGAGTTAGTGAGCGAGGGAGCGAGCGAGCCAGTGAGATGCACATGTGAAGAAAAGGTTCCGTGATATACAGACGTTGCATACGTGCTCATACATTATGCACACAAACAGATGCTCATACACACTCTTACATACATCAAGGGAAATGAAACACTTAAATGTGCTGAAACCCTGTGGGGTTGGCGTAGATGTAAGGCATCGTCTTGAATCCAAAGTTTCGAGTCTTGCCCCTGGAGCTCTGCCATGGGAGGCCTATGTAGGTAGGCTATGTACTTTAGGGGCCTGAATTTTAGAATAGGGTTTGGGGATATAAATTCTACTATAATATTGGTATAGTTACTAAGGCTCCTACGTTACAGATCAATGAGGCTATCCAGGCCCAGGATCGAACAGGAGGCCTGAAGGCCCACACCGACCCGGGTAAATCCGCCAGGCTTCAGGTTGTATAAGGGCTATATCGCCCCAGGGGTTTAGGGTTTAGGGTTTAGAGGGGCATGAGTAAGAGAGGGTTCTGTCTCAATATGGGGTAAAATTAGGATAAGAGCAAGGCGCACGGCTGGCCACAGCCAGGAAGCCTGCAGCAAGCACCGGCTGGTGCGTTAGACATGCTGTAAGTGTGCTTACGTGTGCGTGTGGGTGTGTGCGTGTTGGATGAAGCATGGCTCAACATGACGAACTGACTGTTCTTGGGTCCAATATGGTGAGGGCATGTATATACTATGAAACTCCAAAAAATACTAAAAATACTATCGGTCGTAACCAATTTAGCGAGGTTTGAGGGAGATAGGCAAAGCCAACAGGCACGGCTATCAGCCGAAGCAACTAATGCGGACTTGCCCGAAACAAACTGAACCTTGCTGCCTCGATGAGCCTCAACACTGAAATGCTAAACCTGAAATCCTATCGTAGCGCTCGCGATGTGACATCCTCAACCTGGCAGAAGTGACCGCATGCTGCCTCCTTTGTGGTGTCTCTTTGTGACACCTCGCATACTCGGCGTCAACGAAGTGCCTCAGTTACTTGCACAACAAGCTTCCGACGTGCTGCACTGCTTTGGGGCACTGCTGGGCAACATGGCAAGCAATTGCTAGCTGACGGAGGTCACTTATGACTTATGCTTCACTGCCTCCAAGCCTTCTGCAACTTCTGCTACGAACATCTGACTGCAAGTACAACACCACGGTCATAAGCCAGCTTATATCAGCAAAATGATGACACAACAGCCCGTGCCGCGCTTATCCCCAGCAGTGATATCGAGCGGACTCTGATCCAAACCTCAGTATTTAGGAGATATAAACAAACACCTCTAACAACATCTGTATATATACATACATACATGTACAACTGGAACCCCTGATAAAAAGATGTGCCCACGTCCGTAATCCTACGTGAGATGGCACCGAGTGTTTCATTTGCAAGAAAGCAGCAAGTGGGAGCGCTCGTCTCGTTGTGCCAACCACGACCTCCGGCGAAGAGATAAACTGCGGTACCGTTTCGGGTTTCGGGTCTCTCTGTGTGTGTATGTATATGTACATATATATATATATACATACATACATACATACATACATACATACATACATACATATATATATATATATATATATATGCATGCTGTACGTATACAAGGAACCCGAGGGTACTTGTGCGGGCGTGCTTTTGCGAATTCTTCAGGTCCCTATCGAAGATGAAGGATCTGGTAGTGCAGACTCCCGAACTTCGGCTGACCAGGTACATGCTTTTCGTTAGCAAAAGAATACGCAAGAAGAATCGCGAGACGACATTCCTGCCCTTTACAGAGCAGCCACTTGTGTGCCGTGAATTCGCTGCGATATCAGACTAGTTCATTGTTGGGATAGGATTAAATTTGTGCATTTTTATTCCTTATTGGGTTTATGTACCCATAAAAATGTAATGTTACCCAACAGTGACAAAGCAGACATAATTAAGGCGCTGCTGGCCTGACATGCATGATTGTGTGGCCGTGGCGCGCAGCGGTCGCGCACCATCCACTGACAGTCCCGGCATTGAGCTACCACTACATTCACTCACTCTGCTTAGGAGTCGTAGTGTGCGATAGCCAAGCCAGTCATATAGACTCCACCACTCTTGTTCGGTTTTTCACGGTTGATGCAGAAAGGCTTGAGGAGTCGTTCTCTCAGTTCGTGGAGTCCTGGACCAACTTTGGATGCAGCAGTGGCCAAGTTGGTAACCCAGGAGGGAAGCTGTCCAACTCCAAGAAGTTGGCACAGCTCATCGCTGAAGTGACAGCAATTCTTGCTGATCACATTGTATTCGCGACCAGGCCAGCTCTTGGCCATTTCGGTAATGAGCATTTGCACTTCAGAAGGGGCGAAGTCCGTGTAGCCCATGTGAATCGACTCTCGGTACGAGTGCTGTTTGCACGCCGCCGGCTGGTTTTCAAATATTCCATGACCCCTCGAGGTCTGCCCGTAGCTCCACTCCCTTCCATGAACTTCAACGGCAGCGTGGAAGGCACCAGTGCCGAAAGGGCGCAAGACGCCATTGACAACCTTCATCGGTGCAGTGCCCGTGACGTCATAAATATGCACGGTGACTGGTGACGGCGCAGCAGCAACAGGGCGGCAAGAATTGCCCATCTTCACCGCGAGGATGCGCAGTAAATGGAGACTTTACCACTGCGGCCTATGGCTTCGGGCACCATCGGCTTGAGCCATAAGGCTTTAAGGATGTTGCTGCTGGTGCTATTGCAAATTCGACGATCTCCCCCTCAGTGTTCTCCGAACTCCTCTACAGCCACTCTCAGCTTTGGAGGCCTGCGAGGAGCCGGCGCAGGGCCATGCGTGTGGAGATCGCCTCCGTAGGTACCGGCCCGGGAGCCCAGAGGTTCGACATCCTGGGCTGCGGAGGAGCGTTCCAGTAGGAACTGTGGTGCTCGTTTTTTCGGGCCCTTCCCTATGTCATTAAGGGGGCCTCCAGGGTTTACGCTCTCACGATCCAGGGTTTAGGGTCCATGGTTTCGGATCTATGGTGT
>CAJNDT010000824.1:776927-931927 GCA_905221615.1 Symbiodinium sp. CCMP2592 | reverse complement strand
CGCATAGTCTTATTAATTATTCTCAGTATTTATATTCACATTAAAAAACCTACACTAACATGAATAGCAGTATTACCACTTGATACTCCAGATAATACGATTATGCATAGTATGAACAGCGATACTGCTATTGATACCAATATTAATGCTCCTACGAATACTAATAATCACGTTCAAACCAAATACAAAAAACAGACACATCAATGTACCAAAGAATCTGTATTTTCACATACCAATAAATAATATACTCGTATACTACTATTCCAATGTTACCATAGACTATGAGACTATACACTGGTTAATATTAACACTAAGAATAAGGCAGAGACTAAGACCAAGACTAATACGAATACTAAAACTCACACTAGACATTAACACTACCATTAGTACACCTATTGTATAGACTTATATTCAGACTAATACTAACGCTGACATTGGAATTGACATTGACACTGACACCAACACTAACAGTAACACGAATCAACACGCTAGAACGCAGATACTAATACTAACACTAATGCCTAATGCACATCTGAAGACTACTGCGCGTAAACAACGAAACCATTTCCGATCAAGCATGCTGCGCGCTGTATTGGCTCTAAGGCTCCGAGAACCAAAAATCCAAAAAAACAAAAAACCAAAAATCCAAAACCTTTGTCAGGGGGGTCGAAACTTTTGGATTTTTTGGTTTTCCTAGGGTTTTTTTGGTTTTCCAACAGAAAACCAAAAAAATCCAAGGTTTTTTTGGTTTTCCAGCAGAAATCCAAAAAAATCCAAGGTTTTTTTTGGTTTTCCAGCAGAAATCCAAAAAAACACAGGTGTTTTTTGGTTTTTCACGAGAGACACAGCAGAAAAACCAAAAAAACCTTGTGTTTTTTTGGTTTTCCACCGAAAATCCAAAAAAAGCCATGGTTTCGCCAAGGCAAAGCCCAAAAAACCAAAAAAGACCTAGGAAAACCAAAAAATCCAAAAGTTTCGGGCCCCTCAGAAAGGCTTTGGATTTTTGGATTTTTGGTTTTTTGGTTTCCGCCGTCGTATCGTATGGTTTCTTTTAATGTTTCTTGCTTATGAATACAGGCATATGAATTTGAAAGCGGACATGAGTAGGCACGACGTTGTAAAGAGACATGACTTCACATCAGCCATGATAGAGAAGGTATCATCCCCGAAAATTACGCAAAACACGAATCGTATGCCAAACGCGAATCCCTGCCAAGAGAAGGTTTTGACGGTATTTACAATGGAAAAGAGGCCGAGGTAGGTCATGGGGGGGGGTGTGTCCATATATATATATACATATACACATATAATTTATTTGCCTGTTTTTTGCCACGGACATGCGCCAGAAGCTGCAAACAGCGACATGCCGAGCTGCCATGGGCTTGAATGTCACAAACTGCAAAGGATACCTCCAGTTCGAGGTTTTTATGCTTTGTATTTTGCACAACCCTTTTCCGTCTCGCATGATGAGGCTTTATATTTAGGGTTCAGGGTTTTTCCCTCCTACCTAGCAAGGACAAAGCCCGCATTGCAGGGTTCAGGGTTCTAGAGTTTAGGGGTGGGTGGCTGTGCTGCAAATAACGGCTAACCCTAGGGCTCCAAGAGGTTACTGGGGTACATGACATATGGTTAGTTAGTAACCTACCATTTATGCAACTGGAGCCGTAAAGTAATTCCAGGCATGTCTATCCTATCCTAGCCAAAACTTAGTTGCTGAGTTCATAAGCCCCCCAAAAGTGCACACTTTCAGTTTTATAGTGGGTAGTACTATCCCAAAAAGTGTATCCACTCAGCTACTAAGAAAATATAAAATTTGTCGTCTCAATGCAGGGTGTGCTGTTCGCAAATACCCTAAGGGTCCATGTACCTAAATATTATATACATTGGCCTTAAAGTAGTCCCTATATAGGTACAGTACATTGGGGCCAAAGTATATACTATTTGGGTACATGGACCCTTAAACCCCAAACCCCTATAAAGCCTTTATAGAACCCTCATAATATCCCCTAAAAAGATCCATTAAGGGATAGCTACATCTCCCATTCTGGAAGCACAAACCGAGCCGACTCCGAGCGAAAAGCTCTCCGTCACAATGAACGAATATATCATGACTATAGTTTTTGTATTATAGCTACCAGTGTAGCCACAGGTGTATATATATATATATATATACATATATATATATATATATATACATACATTCAGATGTATATACATATATCTATATATGTATATATATATATGTATACATATGTATACATATGTATACATATATGCATGTACTACGGTTTGGGATTTGAGGTTTAGAGTTTAGAGGACTGTCAATGGTTTCTCTTCTCGGAGGCCGGCTACCTTAGGTTCCTCTCGGCAAGCATGACTTTACAGATCTATACCGATGTATGCCAGTACTTTGGCAGTTTGTAGCGCACAAATGTAGCAATAACACCAATCATTCGCTTTGTCGCACAGCCGCTGTGGCAATCATGGATCCACCAGCCTCTAAGCCGTAACACCAAAAAGCAAGACATCCCAAAACGCTATACAGCTTGCTCGAACGCTGTAAACCCAGCCCTCTCGAATCCTAGAAATCTCACTACAGGACGGCCTCAGGGCCGTGTCCCGCAGCCTTCGCGAGGCGTTGGGCTGTCTCCACCTTCTCGGGGTCGCGGTCCAAGCCTGGGTGTAAACAAAGGTGGTGAATGCAATATAGGGGCTTTAATAATTGGAATAGGGTCTTGGGGCCCATTTTACGATAAGTACAATAAGGAACCCCCAAAATAGCGTAGGTAATTATTTAGGCCCTTATCGTAGGGGCCTCATTACGGCGTCTGGGCACTATGATAATGTCAGACGTTACTATACTTATGCAGACCCCAGGTTGAAGGCTTTCAGATTTACGTCGAGGGTTGCATGAATGAGTTCTTTCAGGGTTGAGAGTTCCGTGCGCAACCGCAGAGGCCAAGCAGGTACAGTACAAGGCTAGGCAAGAAGGCCTTGTGATTGCTTGGAGGACCGAGCCTCGTTGTGGGAAGAGTTACTGGGCTTCCCTATCAATACACAAAAGGGTTCTGTTCCTATTGCAGGGTTTTGGTATTTAGGATTTAGGGCCCCGAGGGCAATGCTCTACGAACAATCAACGACAATAGTTCCAAAGCTTGACGCACTTCGCTTCCTGGCTTCCGCAGACTGATGGAGCATGCAGTCAAAGGGGCCCACACAAGGCAAGCCCAGACTTTGCTGCAGCTGCCGTGTCCTTAGACTTCGCATGGGAATGATGCTTCGAGTTTCAGTGCTCCATCGATCCAAGCCGAGTAAGGCTTCGCGCAATTTTTTTCGGATCTGGCCACCCACGTTTGTGCAGAAGCAACGTGTCAGTTGACATCTGTCTCGTGAGTGTGCCGACTCCCGAGCCGAACCCGCACGCACAAAAGAATGTCTACAGAAAGACACCCAGGCAAAGAGACCACCAGAGGTGCATTTAGTCTGCCCTACATCCGCGTGTCTTCCTATACAGCAACCCTAAACCCTAGCAGTAAACAGCTCAAGGGCTGGAGGAGAACCGGGCCCTGAGCCAAGATGCAAAGCGCCGAGCCCTGCACCGACATCGAGGATCCGCCGGCTGCCGCGCAGAGAAGCAGAAGTGCCTAATTAGCTAAAGAAAAAGAGAGATGTTCAAGGTCTAGAGTCTAGAAGAGTCTAGAAGGTTTTGCGGGCCCCAAGAAGTCGTTCAGAGCTGGTAAACTAATCGGACCACCTGTGCCCTTGCATACATTTACCGAGCCATTCTAGAATGCCCCTCGGTGATCGCGGCTTGGCAAGTCATATAAGCCCAATGCAGGTACATACTGCGGAAGGGGACCGAGCGTCATGCTTGACGCGTCGGAGAGGAAAACAACGGAGATTCTTATCTTGTGTGGCACTGGTGCCGATGCTACCCTGCTACATAAAAAAAAGGGCCTTAATAATTAGAATAGGGTTTGGGGGCCCATTGTACTGTAATTACAATAAGGAAACCCCCCAAAGTAGTATTGGTAATTATTTAGGCCCCTTCATTATGCTATCCTGGTGTCCATGTTAAGCCAAGCTTCGGGCAACGCGGACGAAGGACTCCACCTTCCAAGAGGCACGGTCCGACACTACGTTGAACCAGAATATGCAGGCTGCCTGATGTTTCGAAAGGTGCATGGACAGCTTCGTGGTCATACAAGAGCATTTGAAGACTGGTTAAAAATAGGTTCATGTGCAAATCAACCTCAGGGCATGTACTTCCGGGAATAAAAAAACTGAGCGTCCGTGCTCCGGGATATAGACACCCTCAAACCCTACACCCCAAACCCATGGTCCCATAGTCTGATATGTCTGATTGGAAATCGTAGAAGAATCCCTAGAACTCCCAATCTCTGACTTGTTCTTGCTGTTTCTCCGCAACCTCGTCGTCCCGCGCATGGGCCGAGAGGGTGAAACCGGGGCAAGAGGGAGACTCCCTCGCTGCAGGGTCTTCTTTGCTTCCGCTGAAAGTGATCACTCTGCCCTCAAGCTATACCTCGTGAAGCTCGCGAAAACTTGCACCTATGAAATATGTACTGTACATATGTGCATGTGTGTGTATATATATATATATGTATATATATATATATATATATGCTTTTTATGTATTTGATTCATCTAGATATGTAAGCAGAATGCCGAATGGCCCTTTCTCGCTACGTGATCGGAGTTTGAGGAAGCTTCCATACCAGGTCGTCAGGTGGCAGCTCAGTCGGCTCCTCTGGGACGACCGCAGTGAATGAAACCTACTGGCGCAGGGCGGTGTCTGGTTTGGGGTTTAGGGTTTTTTTGGGGGGGGTTTCGGCGCTCACACTCGGACAATCCAGGCGAGGCATATGGTTCGGAGTCTGACGAGTGAAACTTCTGTAACAGGGGTGAGGTGACAGGGGTTTGGGGTTTAGGGTTTTAGGGTTTCTGGGTTTTTCCCTCCTACAGGGTTTATGCTCTCGCATCTCGGACAGGGTTAAGGGTTTAGGAAGCCTACGGTCCCTCAAACCATCTCCAAGCGATTCACGTGTGGACAGAATCCGAAACCCGAAGAGCCAGTTCAACCACTGGTGATCTATTATTATTTGCAACAGCAACATGCCAGACTATACAAGTATGGTCGGACATTGTGCTATTATTTAGCAAACTATGCTATTTTGGCTGCTATAAACCAACGAGCCGAAGAACGTCTACACATGTGCTCTAAAATGATGACACTACCGCACGCAAAACCAATCAGTCGCCTCAGTCCTGGGGCCACCCTCGCAGTCTTCGGCTTTGCCTCCGGTGGAAATAGACGTTTTGCAGCCGGGGGGGGCGGCCGGGGGCAATGTAAACTACGGTGCTGCTACTGCTATGATTTGAGTCACGGGCTCTACTACTACTACTACTACTACTACTACTACTACTACTACTACTACTACTACTACTACTACTACTACTACTACTAATACTACTACTACTAGTACTACTACTACTACTACTACTACTACTACTACTACTACTACTACTACTACTACTACTACTACTACTACTACTACTACTACCACTACTACTACTACTACTACTACTACTACTACTACTACTACTACTACTACTGACTACTGACTACTGACTACTACTACTACTACTACTACTACTACTACTACTACTACTACTACTACTACTACTACTACTACTACTGTTACTACTACTACTACTACTACTACTACTACTACTACTACTACTACTACTACCACTACTACTACTACTACTACTACTACTACTACTACTACGACTGCTACTACTACTACTACTACTACTACTACTACTACTACTACTACTACTGACTACTACTACTACTACTACTACTACTACTACTACTACTACTACTACTACTACTACTACTACTACTACTACTACTACTACTACTACTACTACTACTACTACTACTACTACTGTACCCTCTTGGTATGGAATACTGTCCACAGTATATGACTACTGCCCTTGCTAGCTGCCGATCTGCCACGTAGCGTTTCGGACCGGTGCCTCCATCGATGGCTTTTTGTCAGAAGAGCCACGGCCGGAGGCTCTTAGGTGCTTTGTAAACGTCTGAGGTGGAGTGTAGGGTTTAGGGTTAGTTAGGGTTTAAGGTTCAGGGTTTAGGGTGGAGTGTAGGGTGTTCTTGTTTGCCTCCCGGCTGGCTAGGACGAACCTACGATGCAGGGCGTTTTGCCTCTTACGGTTTTGGGGCAGCAGGAACCATGCCACACTGCTCTCAAACTCATGTCGTATCAAACTGTCCCTGAAGCCAAGCCACCCCGAATTTCTTACTGGAACTCCGTCCTGGCGCTGGCTGTAAACCTAAACCTCGAAATCTTCCAGCTCACATCCCGTCAATATAGGACCCTATTCTAATTATTAAGGGACCTATATTCTAGTACCCTTATAGACCCCTTATAGCAACCCTTCAAAGGAACCCTATTCTAATTCTTGAGGGCCCGCCCTAATTATAGTACTGCCGAGTGGCCGAAGAGCTCCATGGTACGGCTGCGTAAGGCCAGGGTTCTCTTCTTAATGCTGAGGAGCTGCACCTCGTAGCTCAGGTTTCGGGTTTTGGTGTTGTTTTCCCTCCTACCTAGCAGGGTTTACGCTCTCGAAACTCGGACATGCCTGTTTAGGGTTTACGGTTTCGGCTTTCTGCAGCCGTGAAGATTCGAACAATTTCGGTTTTGGGCTTCTGGTTTTGGGGATCCAGGCTCCTTTACGGTTTGGGACTGGGCTTGGGGGCAGCTTGGGGCTGGGTTTGGATGAAACTCATAGTTGCAGGGGGCAGTCTCCAGGTAGCTGACAAGGTTGGATGACTAAAACTAGCCTTGAAATCTTGTGCTGTGTCTCTGCTTTTGCATGCGACCAGAGCCGGCGACAACTTTTGCATGCATCCTGCTGTCTGATGGTAACCTCTGCTGTTTATCTCGCTCTTGCTCATCTACCTTTCTGCCTGCCTACCTGGCCTACCCGTCTATACATATCTGTACCTGCATGGCCTGAGTGCATATAAGGTGTGCAGAGAGTGTGTGTATATATTGCATAGTATGTAAACACATAACATGAATTAAACTACACAAGTATTTGCAGAGGCTATCGAGCGAGCCTAAAGGGCATGTACGCGCATCACGGGCCATTAGATTCTCTGTATACGAACCCAGGCGAATTAATATTTCACCACACGGCACTGCATGTCTTGCTGCCTTGGTAAGAGTGTTGGAACCACAATAATGGCCTGAAGGACGAAGACCCAAGGCTGGGGGACGAAGGTGAGGTGTTGCTCTTGTGTGTGTGTGTGTGTGTTTGTTCTGTTGCTGTGCCGTTGCTGCATGTTGCTGCTTTGCTCTATTGTTGCTGGCGTGTGTGCTGTTCCGGAGCGGGCGGGCGGGCGGGCGGGTGTTCCTTCCCTGTTGCGTTCCTGTGGGAGGGGGGAGGGTGCTGTTTTTGGTCGTGCTGCTCCGTCAAGGGTGGGTGGGTGTTCCTTGCTTGCTCCGGCTGCACGGTAACGGTCGCTCACTCACTTGCTCGCTTGCCGAGGCTTCGTCTTCAGAGCATGGCAAGGAGAAGCAGCAACAGCAATACAAAACCTCTCCTCCTTGCTGCCCCAGATGCTGCAAGGTTCACCGAAAGCTCCTCTCAGAGCATTTCTAAACGCTGCTTCGCAGCCATCTGACATTAGCAGCCCTAGATTATAGTATGATTCTTCTTGTCATTATTTAATTGCTAGCAATAGTAACAAGCCCGAGTAATTCCAACATCGGCCAGTCAGCCATTCGAGCGCGCAAATGAACAGCCCAGGGCCCCACTGGGTTTATGCTCTCGCAACTCGGACACAGCCCATCGCTGGGCTTAGGGCCTGGGAGTACAAGCTAAGGGCTTAACCTCATCCCGAGGCTTGATTTCAGGTCTCCTGCACATCCTCACTGATCTGATCCTCGCAAAGGATTTCGTCCTTGATCGCCTGCACCCGCATCTTGCGCAAGGTGGTCCTGCAGGGACATGCAATGACATGCCTCGACCGGCTGCTAGTCGAAAGCCGAGTAGCAAACTTTAGCAAAGAAGCTTACAAGGGAGGTTACTAATGCCCATCGGTTGGCTGGAGGCCGTGCTACTTGTGAAGGTTGCACCCAGAATGGTCTCGAGTTGCGCAATCCGCACAAGAAACAAAGAGTGCACCAACATGTGACGACAGCTCTGCAGTCCGCGGCAGTTCGTGAAAGAAGAACCTGGGAGTTTCGGGGGCACTTAATCGCTGAATGCAGGGGCCTTAAGTATGAGACTCCGGTTTCGGAATATACCGCTTATAAGATTTTTTGCGGGCGTGAAACAATCGCGGGCCGTGGCAGCTCATAACTAAACTCTGCTCTGCAAAATCGGACTCCTAAGTGGAAGAACGACGCACAAACAAAGCAGACGGAACTCTGTCACGGGATCTACACACGCAATCGTCCCAGAACCACAAAACTCGACCAGATCTCTCCGTTCAGCTGAAGATAGGATCCTAACTGCCCTGCCTCAGCCCCGAGAACCGTTATAAGTCATGACGTCAAAGTTTACCGGGGCAATCAAGCGTAAGAATGGCAATGCCGAGGACGGGGTATGCGCAAAAGCGGGAAAATTGGCCTAGATTTACTTCGAGCCCTAAACTTAAATCCCTAAGACCCAGCCCTAAACTGTGCGAGGATGTTTAAGCCCTAAAACTCCTCTAGGCCCCAGACCAAGAAAGGTGGCAAGGCTGAGTCGACCCAAAGCATCGTCCTAATGCCCAAAGCCCTTCTGTACTAGATTATACCATCCTATACGATACTAGTGTAATTTCTTTTCCTATTATTCTACGCATGCAGTGGTACGTTGTATATACTGTTTCCACGAAGGTGGCCGTCCGCATCCTGCAGCTTTCTTCGAGTAAGCTGCCGGAGAAGGTCTACCGAACTGATGTCGGTAGCAATAGCCCCAGCCTCTTCAAGACCGAACCCACAAACCATCAGTTTCGCCAGCGACAAAGACTAGTTGCCTTGGTTTGTAATTTGTCATCCTAGCGACGAAGTGGCGCTGAAGTCGGACTCCGTGCGGCTAAAAGCTTTCAGACCTCTCAGGGTGGCATTGAGAAGTTGTCGTGTTGTCTTTCAGCACAAAAGTCGGTCTTGCTTTATGGGGATTTTTACGGCAGCCTCTTCAGGGTTTGGGGGTTTGACCTTTGAGCTTTGGCATTCGTGAGTTGAACAGGTCTAACTGAACCCGGTTCAGCTTCCAGCACGTACAGATGTACGAAAGCCCCTAAACTCCTAAAGCCCCAAGAAAAATACTTACAAACTCACCCACAGTAAAGGTTTCAATCGGCATGCCTGTGGCTTAGATGATTCAGGGATCTGGGCGTTTTGGCCTGGAGGTTGAGAACTCAGGGGCTTTGGGCTTATACGGTTTCAAGATGGGTCAGTTTTTGTAACTCTAAACCCTAAACCCCTAAACCCTAAACCCTTCTACCTGCCAAGCTGACCAGTCGCAGGGGAGCGACTAACGGGAGCCAAACCAAGTTCACCGGAGCTTTTCAAGCATTGCAGAACCATGAAAAACGCTGCACTGAATAGATGAAGAGATTTCGTGTTCACTGCGATACATCCATGGGCGGTAGATCATCATCATGGAGATTGCACAAGGTCCGCAAAGCCGCCAAACGTGGGATTTCCAACTTGTTGCAGACCCTAAGTGATGCCCAAAGTTGTGTAGAAACTCACACGGAGAACACCTTCAGGCACAAATGCACTCGTGCCTTGACGGCTTCCCAAGATTGATACCTGCTACCTTAGCACCCTTCTTTGGGGAGAGACTCCTAGCCTGCCGTCGTGCCTCAGCACCCGGAACTCCGAAATCGAGCTTTTACAAACCCCCGAAGAAGACACGGGACCTGGCAGACTTCCATACGTCGACTTCAGCATCAGAGGCTTGGAGAGGCTTGTAGTTGTGGTCCATCCTGTCCCAACACCAGAGCAAGGCCACACGGACTAGGTCTGGACCGATGGACACCTGTGTCGTCATGATTCCTCCTATATGAAACTACATATCTAGACTTGATCGACCATGAAACCTTCATACTAAGATCTTGGGAAAAAACTGGGGTTTCAGAAAATAGGGTACCCTAATACAGTACCCTAAGTAGTAGGATCCTTATTATAAGGATCCCCAAATAAAGTACCCCGAATTTTCGGAAACTCCCAAACCCTAAACCCTATAGATCCCTTATAGGAGCCCTTGGGAAACTAGGCCCATGGCCGCTCTGCAGCGTTGACTTGGAGCTGTCGGAGAGCATTGGCAGCCGTGGCTTTCTCGTGCGAGCAAGCCTGAGCAGGCCCAGGGGCTCAGGGCTTAGGGTTTAGTAGGGTTTAGGGTTTAGTAGGGTTTAGGGTTTCGGTCCACTTCTCGATATAGGGTTTAGGGCTTAGTAGGGTTTAGTAGGGTTTAGTAGGGTTTAGTAAGGTTTAGGGTTTAGTAGGTTTAGTAGGGTTTAGGGTTTAATAGGGTTTAGGGTTTCGGTCCACTTCTCGATTTAGGGTTTAGGGTTTAGTAGGGTTTAGTAGGGTTTAGTAAGGTTTAGGGTTTGATAGGTTTAGTAGGGTTTAGGGTTTAATAGGGTTTAGGGTTTCGGTACACTTCTCGATTTAAGGTTTAGGGTTTAGTAGGGTTTAGTAAGGTTTAGGGTTTAGTAGGGTTTAGGGTTTCGGTCCACTTCTCGATTTAGGGTTTAGGGTTTAGTAGGGTTTAGTAGGGTTTAGTAAGGTTTAGGGTTTAGTAGGTTTAGTAGGGTTTAGGGTTTAATAGGGTTTAGGGTTTCGGTCCACTTCTCGATTTAGGGTTTAGGGTTTAGTAGGGTTTAGTAGGGTTTAGTAAGGTTTAGGGTTTAGTAGGTTTAGTAGGGTTTAGGGTTTAATAGGGTTTAGGGTTTCGGTACACTTCTCGATTTAAGGTTTAGGGTTTAGTAGGGTTTAGTAAGGTTTAGGGTTTAGTAGGGTTTAGGGTTTCGGTCCACTTCTCGATTTAGGGTTTAGGGTTTAGTAGGGTTTAGGGTTTAATAGGGTTTAGGGTTTCGGTACACTTCTCGATTTAAGGTTTAGGGTTTAGTAGGGTTTAGTAAGGTTTAGGGTTTAGTAGGGTTTAGGGTTTCGGTACACCCACTTCTCGATTCAGGGTTTAGGGTTTAGTAGGGTTTAGTAGGGTTTAGTAAGGTTTAGGGTTTAGTAGGTTTAGTAGGGTTTAGGGTTTAATAGGGTTTAGGGTTTCGGTACACTTCTCGATTTAAGGTTTAGGGTTTAGTAGGGTTTAGTAAGGTTTAGGGTTTAGTAGGGTTTAGGGTTTCGGTCCACTTCTCGATTTAGGGTTTAGGGTTTAGTAGGGTTTAGTAGGGTTTAGTAAGGTTTAGGGTTTAGTAGGTTTAGTAGGGTTTAGGGTTTAATAGGGTTTAGGGTTTCGGTACACTTCTCGATTTAAGGTTTAGGGTTTAGTAGGGTTTAGTAAGGTTTAGGGTTTAGTAGGGTTTAGGGTTTCGGTCCACTTCTCGATTTAGGGTTTAGGGTTTAGTAGGGTTTAGTAGGGTTTAGTAAGGTTTAGGGTTTAGTAGGTTTAGTAGGGTTTAGGGTTTAATAGGGTTTAGGGTTTCGGTACACTTCTCGATTTAAGGTTTAGGGTTTAGTAGGGTTTAGTAAGGTTTAGGGTTTAGTAGGGTTTAGGGTTTCGGTCCACTTCTCGATTTAGGGTTTAGGGTTTAGTAGGGTTTAGTAGGGTTTAGTAAGGTTTAGGGTTTAGTAGGTTTAGTAGGGTTTAGGGTTTAATAGGGTTTAGGGTTTCGGTACACTTCTCGATTTAAGGTTTAGGGTTTATTAGGGTTTAGTAAGGTTTAGGGTTTAGTAGGGTTTAGGGTTTCGGTCCACTTCTCGATTTAGGGTTTAGGGTTTAGGGTTTAGTAGGGTTTAGTAAGGTTTAGGGTTTAGTAGGGTTTAGTAGGGTTTAGTAGGGTTTAGGGTTTAGTAGGGTTTAGGGTTTCGGTCCACTTCTCGATTTAGGGTTTAGGGTTTAGTAGGGTTTAGTAGGGTTTAGTAAGGTTTAGGGTTTAGTAGGTTTTAGGGTTTAATAGGGTTTAATAGGGTTTAGGGTTTCGGTACACTTCTCGATTCAGGGTTTAGGGTTTAGTAGGGTTTAGTAAGGTTTAGGGTTTAGTAGGTTTTAGGGTTTAGTAGGGTTTAGGGTTTCGGTCCACTTCTCGATTTAGGGTTTAGGGTTTAGTAGGGTTTAGTAGGGTTTAGTAAGGTTTAGGGTTTAGTAGGTTTTAGGGTTTAGGGTTTAGTAGGGTTTAGGGTTTCGGTACACTTCTCGATTCAGGGTTTAGGGTTTAGTAGGGTTTAGTAGGGTTTAGTATGGTTTAGGATTTAGTAGGTTTTAGGGTTTAGGGTTTCGGTACACTTCTCGATTCAGGGTTTAGGGTTTAGTAGAGTTTAGGGTTTCGGTCCACTTCTCGATTTAGGGTTTATGGTGTAGTAGGGTTTAGGGTTTAGGGGTTTATAGAGAGGCCTTACTAATTAGACTAGGGTTCCTTTAAAGGGCGACTGGAAGGGTACTATACTATAGGGGCTTAGTCATTAGAGTAGGGTTTGGGGGCCCATTATACCACAAAAATAATAAGGAACCCACCAAACTAGTATATTAAGACCCCTCTAGCAGGATATTTCTGCCTTCTTGTTGTCGCATGTGGGGTTGGGGGATGGAGTCTTGAAGTACATGGAGGTCAGAACTTTAAAGTTCAGGTGCAGGAATTACTTCTCGCATGTCACTAGCCATAGCAAGCGCCGCGGGTGGCAAGCCTCTGTGTGTGTTATGTGCGTGTGTCTATGTTTACGAGCAGTATGTGCAAACAAGACACACACACACACACATTCATATAATATATATATATATATATATATATCTTGTATATATATATGTTCGTCTACATATACACACATGTACATACACCTGTACATTATGTCATCGAGATAATGCTAGTTAGTGTAGTCGAAGCTGAGTTTGGGAGATGTTCGAAGGGAAGATGTGCTACTATGTATCGAGACTCGTGCAGTCGGGAACAGGCCGTGGTTCCGGGGATTAGCTGTTAAAGTCAAGGTATTGGGCATGCATTGTGTGGAAGGATTGCGATACAGCTTGGAGCTGTACTCACCGTACTGAGTGCTTTCGGGTTGGTTTCAAGTCTTAAGGGTTGCACACTCCAAGGTTGCAGCCCTCCAAGGAACTCCTGCAATCGCGGCGAGATCCTCGGGGGCTTCTTTGGGGTAACCTGGCGCTTCTCAGACGTACTTTGCCGGGCATTCGTTGGCAGCGAGGGGCGGTCCAGCATTCAACGCAGTGAGGATAGTCAAGTCAAGCCGGCCTATAAGATTCCATCCCATGGACATGGAGGTGGAAAGATATCGGTAGAAAACATTGGTAACTACGACTCCCAACATGAAGGTCTTAGGCGACTTCCAGGCCTGTTCAAGCTTTTCCGGCTTCTGTTCGTCCTCGGCGGCTTCTTCTTCGTCGTCCTTTGCAGAACGGACGAAGGCCCCCCTCACATGCATTTTTGTGTGGAGCTGAGCCAGACTGCCTACAGTAATTGTGCTGCAGTTCACTCAGTGTTTAGGAGTCGCCTCAATGACTGAGACTCTAAAAGGATTGCCTACGAAGATTCCACGATGCTGTGCTCCAGGCACCCCCATTGAAGAGGTGAGTCTTTGAGAGCTTCTCTGAACTTACAGGCGCCTGATAAGCTTGATAAGCTGAGGAAGACTGGTTCAAAGCAGACGCACATACCTACTCCGTGTGCATGTACAGCAGTGCATGTATGTACATATATGTAAATAGCATGTGTGTAGATATAGAGGTGTCTGTATGTGTACCAATGCACACACATGGACATGCATAAGTAGCTGCACAGGCTGACCTATTCGGCCATGTTAACAAAAAGCGAACTGCTCTATATTGCATGTTTACAGGCCATTTGCCTCACATGCCTGA
This sequence comes from Symbiodinium sp. CCMP2592, assembly GCA_905221615.1. NCBI lineage: Eukaryota > Dinophyceae > Suessiales > Symbiodiniaceae > Symbiodinium > Symbiodinium sp. CCMP2592. The sequence goes on along the minus strand of CAJNDT010000824.1, from coordinate 917,827 downwards.
AACCTTGCAGCCGCGCCGCCCAAAGGTCAAGGAAAGCGATGTCCTGCAAAGTCACACTGTCCTGCGGGCAGCATTATGAGGACATGGCATAACTTATTTTTTTTACCGATTACGACATCAGCAATAGATAGAAACTACGTGAACCCCACGGAAGCCCTGAAATCCTTGCATGAACCGTAAACCTGAACCCAAACGCACAACAAGATGCCTGACAAAGCAAGCCCTGGATTATACTCAGATCCGAAACCCGACACCCGAAACCCTAAGCCCTAAACACTAAGCCCTGAAACCTAAGCCTTAAACCCTAAGACCTGGATTTTACTCAGAGAGGTCGGCCTGCCCACCGCCACTGAGAGTGGTAAAAAGCGCCTTGCAGTCACCCCGAAAGCCATACCTGTCCGGCGAAAAAATATGTGTGTATATATATATATATATATAAACACACATACATATACATATACATATACATATACATATACATATACATATACATATATATATATATGTATATATATATATATATATGTATGTGTGTATGTATATATAGATATGTATACAGATGGATTGAAAGATCGATAGACGGATAGATCGACATATTGCCCTATGCTTGCTGTTGCACTAATGCAGGCAATGCATGTATGTAGGGTGTGTGGTCTGCACGCAGACTTGTACAAGGGAATGTGCACACCGGTACACCAGGGGACGCGATATGTATGAGCGTACGACGAACCATGGAACCCGAGAGCTCTTGACCACGCAATGTTCTAATAGTAAAGGGTTTAGGGTTTATTAGGCAGGTCAGTTGGTCAAAATTCGGCTGATTCTGTGACTTGCCAGGACAGTGCTACGTGGAGACTTCCCAAACGACGGTTCAAGTTCATTTTGTGGCCTGGGCTTGCACTGTACAAAGTTATTGTGTATTCTCTTGGGTTCACAGTCAGGAACACTTGCGAAATCACCGACCTCAGGCGTTCAACCGAAAACCTGGGCTAGAAGGCATGCAGTGCAGACTTCGTATTCAGGTGATATTCGCCCCATGGTCCTTCCAGTCACAAGCACGAGACAAACCCTAACCCCAAAAAAACATGAACGGCCCTGAGCGGCGAGCCTAGACAACCTCGGCACTTTAGGGTATCATGGTTTCCGGGTTCAGCTACGGCCTCAAGATTGTCGGCCGTCTAGACTGTGAATCCGAAGGTGGGTTTCAAAATTGTCACGGTCTACGGTCTGGGGTTACATAGAGGTCTGCGCAACTAGCTAGTCATATCTAATGTCCGATTATCGCCAGCTGTAGTTCATATCTAAGTAGACCGCAACATAACCCCATAACCCTGTGCTAATTATTCTGGGTCGAGCTGCGAGCGGAGCATCTTCACGAACTCTCGCTGGGTGAAGCCGCCCGACTTGTCCTCCACTCAAAGGTATGTCTTTGGAACCGAGCTAGGTGGCGGGACACCTAAATCGGGAAGTTAGCTAACGTTACCATCACCGCTCAGGCTATTATTAGGTTTCGGGGGGGGGGGGGGGAGTTGATCCTCTTGCGGTCCCGATCTTTGCTTAGGAACCAGGCCAGCTTCTGTAGCTACATTGGCCTAGGGCCTAGACACCGAGATGCCTAATGAATGCATACTGTGCCGAGGCATGGGTCTGATGTTAACCTCGTAGCTTTGAATATGCTGAATCGCTACCAATGCCTGCTCTCGGGTGTCTTAGATGCACATCTTTGGCCCTGTGGAGTGCAACTGCAATACACTGCAAAAGTCGTCTTCTAGTTTTCAAGTCTCTTGGTGTACAAAAGGCCTGGAGTGTCCCAGCGACCGTTGTCGGCTCGGCGGGGTGGGGGGGCCGGCAAGCAGGCAACTATATATGATAGGCACTATTACCATCAGATCCTCAGAGGCAACTATACCTTTACTATGATCGGCACTACCCAGAGGCCCCAAAGTAGTTCCTTGTTGAGAGTACCCTATAGGATTCTATATATGAACCCGAAAATGGAACTACTTTGGGGCCTTTGGGTAGTGCTACTTATTCCGACCCGGATCAGACCTATAGTCTCCATTGTAGTTCCTTGTTTTGGTTTAACCAATGATACTATATACGGATGATCCTATAAGGTAGCCCCAAAAAGGAACTACAATGGAGACTATAGGTAGAGGCACTACCTGGGCCCTCAAAGTATGTAGAATAACAGCCTTTTATAGGCTTTGGGTCGTTATTGTACCTACTTTTGGGGGTCTAGGTAGTGCTACTTATTCCGACCCGGATCATACCTATAGTCTCCATTGTATCCTATAAGGTAACCCCAAAAAGGAACTACAATGGAGACTATAGGTAGAGCCGGAGAGCGAAGCTCTGAGCTGGTCCTCGTCCAAGATTTCGAAGGCGGCCCGGACACCGCCGAACTCCTTCGGAGAACATCTGACATCTTCTGAATCTAAGCCAGGGCTTACCTTATAGGATTCTAAATATGAACCCCCCAAAAAAATACTATGAACCCCAAAAAGGAACTACTATGGCTACATTGGAGCCTTAGGGTGGCCATGAGATGATGATGGGATCGATGCGAACGACGAAGAAGTCGCGAAATGGGTGAAGCATCGCGGTACTGAGGTTGACGATGATCATGGCGATGATCGTGAAGCAAAGGGAAATCCTACCAACGTAAAACTGCCGTAACTATCGGCAATGCCAGTAGCAAAATGCCTTTTGAGAAAAAGCGCACCGGCACCAGCCATCCTCACCACCGTCATCAGTGTAGTCATCATCGCCACCACTGACTCTAGGTTCATACTCATACTGGTCAACACCATGACCATCATGAGCATCGTCACAACCATCACCATCATCATCCAAATCATCAGCAAGCTCTTCATTGCCTTGGTCGTGAACATTACCGTAACCATCAGTAGCATCATCTTCGGCATCGGCCACACCTCTTAGACAGCCGGCGAAAGAATCCGTTAGCCCTGTGCTGAAGGGATAAAACCCGGCAGCCGCGGCATCTGATTCGACAGGCTGTAAGTTTAAGACCCATACTTCAAATAGTCCCAAAATGCACCCGCAGCCTGTAGAAAGCCAAACCATACAAAAGTGACTTGTAGAGCTCCATGTGCGCATGCATAAAAAACCCAGGTTGTTGACTCCTGGGACAAACGAAGACCTGCGCATTTTCTTTTTGAAAATACAACTTTCTCGGGGTGGTGTTTACAGGGGAGTGTCCCACCCGTGTCCAGTTACAATGCGAAAAACCTGATAACTGACATACTGGCATACTACAAAATAGGATGTAGCCTGAAAACCCTATGACCACCACAAGGCCATACTGCCAGGATGTAAGGTAGAAGCCAGAAAGTTGGAATATGATTATCCTAACCCTTCTATGGTAAATTATAGGGTATCCTACCATGAAACCATATTCCAACTTTCTGGAGTTCCCTGTATAGCCTGAGAATGGAAAGCAGACCAACACCGACTCCTCGTCTGCCCAAGCTTTGAACTCCTCAAGGATCCTCAGGATCATGCGGTGAGCTCTGAGGTCTACAATCTACGGCCCCCAAAAAAGCACATAAGCACAAATTAGGATAGGGATAATCCCATATAAAAATCCTCATCATGAAGCCCATTAAGGTAGGGATATCCCTATAAAATGCTCATGCTTATGTGCTTTGTTGGCCCCGAACAATCTCAGGGCCATCCATTTTTAGGGCGGGGCGGGCGGGCGGTGCCGGAAAGCCTTCGACGCTTAAGGACGGTTAGATGAGAAGAGCTGTAGCCGCAAGTGTTTCCCGCGGCTCCCTCCACCACGCTACGCATGCAACGGAATCACCGGGAAGCGATGCGAAAAACACGACTCAGTAAGATCCTACTCAACTAAGGGTCACTGCTTAGTCCTAGGGCATCCCAGCACCTGAGCACGGAATTTCGGCTTCAAGGTAACGCCTAGTTTCCCAGACCCCCGGGAGGATCCAAAAAGTAGATCCCTTAGAGAGGGCTCCTATAACGTACCCTCAGTAGTATGAGGCCCCCAAATTAGGGGATCTGATTTCTAGATCCTCCCGGCGGTCGAGGTTCTCGTTTGAAAAACACACTCAGGCGCCCTCGAGCCGCGAAGCCAAGGCTCTCTGAAGCCAGCGGGTCGAGCTCTCCCAAGGAAATGCTGCCGGACACGTCCTCACAGCAGCCGGGCTGTTTAGAGACTTTGAGGTTCAGAGTTTTTTTGTTTAGACGTCCCTTGCCGTTCGCCGAGGGTCCAGAGTTTTTGTTTGCGTTTCAGGCTTTAGGGCTGTGTTCTTAACTGGTCATAGGTTGCTGTCGGGCACTCAGAGTTCAGGTCTTTGCGGCCTATGGGTTCTTGGACCTTGGGCTTCGGGGCCTCGGGTTGTTCGGGTTTGTGTTTTCAGCATCCACGCTCGAAAAAGTCAAACGAGGATGAATTAGGACACCACTCAGGACATCCCCTCATCTCGAGATATCTCGAGCAGGTCGAGTTTCTTACCTTCGGCTAGTGGGGAATGGAAGAAGGGTCGTAATAGTAGTGATACTTGTACCCCATTCCTCCATTCCCTACTAACCGAAGGTAAGGTTTCTTTCACCCTGAAAAACCTGCCCTTTTTAGGGGTTCCTTATTACTATTTCCATATATAAGTCCTCAAAAATGTAGGTTATTCCGGGTTAAGGTTGGGGTTACCGGTACCGGATCTCCTCATCAAAGCAGCGCCATGCCCCGGCGAGGTCGCCTTCGAAGTCGATCCGCTTCGCTGCGCTCCTCAGGCTTAGCGCTATTACCTCGGGCCCTTAAAGTCATGTAGCTTACCCAAAGGCTCCATAGTAGTTCCCTTTTGGGCTTACCTATAGGATTCAAAATATAAACCCCAACAAGGAACTACTATCGAGCCTTAGGGTAGTAACTAGCAAAAGCAGCTGAAGTAGCAGCAGCAGTAACAGCAGTAGGATGGTGCTGGTGCTTCAGAAGAAGCAGCAGTGGTGGACAAGAGTGTCCAGCAGGCGGAGGACGATGAGTTCTGGTGTCAGTCTTCCTCCTCCTGAGTATAGTCACCCAAAACAGAGTGTGTACATTGGACTAAGGTTGGAGCCTCCATCCAGAACAGACATCTGGCAGTGTGGACACCTCACCTGATTTCCTTAAGTGCAGAACCCAGCAGCTCGAATTCGTCCCATGCCACCACCTCGGCTGTATCGCAAGGAGGCGTTGGTTGAGTTGACTTTGTCTTGCTGCTGGAAAGTCAGCACTCCATCCAATCCCATAAAACGTCTCATCTGCTTGTCGGCCGAATGCTCAGGGTTGGGTTTGAGCGGGCACTGGTGCAAGAGTTAACGACAAGTGGGCCCAACCGTATGTTTAGCAATGCAGTATCACATTGCACTACTTGCGCGAAGCGCAGTTGACTTCTGCGGGCATGTCAACGGGACTCTGGGGGGTCCCCGAACCTTCGTCTTAAACCCTCAATCTACCTTGGGAAACTGAGGCCACGTTGGAGCTGGAGGATGACCATGTAATAGTAGCTACCACCCGTCCATAAGATGCAACTGCCGTGAAGCTTTGTTAGTTGAACCCAAAGTGGTCATGAGCATATTCCCCAACCCCTTATAACTCCTGCCATAACACGCCAAACAATTGGGCTACGCCACACCCCGTTCCCACGCAAACAACGGATAAAAACGACAACGAGTCCTAAACCCTACAAGAAAAGATCCTCCACCCTAAATCTGACACCCCTAAGCATACATTAAACCCAAACCGACACGGAGAGACAGGCCTAGAAACTGCGGAGTCCAGCCATGAACCCTTGGAGACATGAAGTTCCCCATTATAAGGGTCTTACAAGGTTCATATATGAAGCTTTTACAAGGTTCCTCGAAACAGTATAGAGTCCTATGAAGCTGCTGTAACCTTAGTAAGGTTCCTTTGGGGTCTCCTCTACACAGCTTCGGGTCCTATAAAGCTTTTGTAACATTAGTAAGGTTCCTCTGGGGTGCTGTTGCGGGGGTCCTTTGAGCAGCTGCAATCCAGGCGCATTGCTTCCGTCCCGGTCGAGGAGCTGGCGCCAGGCGGTGAGGTAGGACGGATACCTTGTAGGGTTTTCGACGCTCACACTCGCACGAGGCAGGCAAGGCTCCTTCAGGGCTTCAATCAAGGATCGGGGAGCGGTTTCTGTTTCTTGTTGGTTCAGGATTTTGGGGCATATCGCACAGGGTACACATTTGGTTTCGACTCTCGCAGCCAAGCAATCCGGGCGAGGCATCCCTGTGCACGTGCCAGTTTCGGGTGCAACCCACTGGACTGCTGTGAAGGTTGACGGATGCTGTAGATGCTCGTTTTGCAAAACCTCATGGCGATCGTTGTCTGTGGCTCGGCTGTTCCTAGCATTTCCTAGCTACGGGTACCAAATGCGTGAAAGGAAGCCTCGACACTGACGGCAGTAACACCCGGGTGTTTCTCGATACAAGTTCATGGGTGCCTGATTGCAAGACGGGATGTGCCGCAGTGGAACTGCTGCCGTTCTCGATCCATGCATCAGAGAAAGATTCCGCCCAAACCCCACGAGGAGGAAACCTCAAAAAGTGAATGGCGGCATTGAAGGGAGAGAACACACCAGGATTGCTCATTCGTTCAGCATTCCTCAGAGAATCCCTCCTGTGCAATCTCAATGTCATCTCTTCCTGGGGTCCGAATGGCCTTGATGGTGCATTGGGCAGCATCGGACGCGTCAATCAAACGGTGCATCATTGGTATTATCAACAATTAAGCTATGTTCCGATCCCAGAACCCGCACATGCACTCTGTGCCTCGAAGAGTGTAAGGCTATCGGTGGTCTGTGCCAGGAGACTTCAGAAGAAGGTGTTCCTTGTACTCTTGCGCCGCCTGGACTGGGCTGTCAGGGGCTCTGGGGTATATAGTAAACCCCATAAAGTTGGAAACCGGATTAAGGCCAAATAGTGCTGGGATTCCCTATACATGACTCTTAAGGATTGAGGCTATTGGGTTTCCAACTTTTGGGCTTCTACTGTAGCTGCGGCCGGCAACACAACTGCATGAATTCACACGCTTCATGTGGGAGTTTCCAAGAATAGGGGACCCTAGTATAGTACCCTGAATAGTAGGATCTTTATTTGTAGGACCTCGAAATGAGGTACGTACCCGTAATTTCCGGAATGTGAACCCGTGCAGATACCCGTCAGGAGTGGCAAGCAGTCGCAATGTGTCCTAACAAGTAACAAAGCACCTTGAAATGCATCATACACCGTACCTTTAGGAGATAGAACTAAGGCACTAATCAGACACAAGCAGCATGCTACCACAGTCCTATAGGGAGATGCTAGCTGCTGCTGTTGTAAACCTATAAACTCTGACCAAATCGCTGCAAGACATGATGCCTGGCAACGGCTAGGCGTCTCTGAGAAAAGGATCAGACTTTGAGCCCCTGAGCTACAGAACCCAGAAGCACAGTTACCCGTATCGTAGCTTAGTGCCATGTGCCGTGTAAGCGACCCCCCCCTGCATAAGTGTTGCATGCGAGTAGCCACTAAGAGCACATGGCATCACATGGCCACCGGATTCGGAGGCGCTTTCAAGCAAAGCTTGCGTTTTTTCTTAGAATTTGCCGGCCTGCGGGTTGGACTTGCAAATCAGATAGCGTGGGCAGCGCCAGGTCTCTAAAAACTTGAAGTCGTCCATGATGAGCATATTCCTGCCCAAGACCGAGGCTTCTTGCGACAGCTGCTGCAGGCACTGATGAGACATGCTAGCCATCGCAATCCAAACCACCGTCGTTTTATATGTGGTATAGTTAGGGTTGAAGGCTTGGGTCCGGGACTCCAAGTTACCAGCCACGAAGCCGTGTGATCCCCGAGCATTCAAAACGTTTTCAACTTTCGTAGTAAGTTGTGGCAATGATGAACCCCTGAACCCCACAACCCTGCTACAGCCCTTAGCGGAAGCAAAACAAACAACACATGGCCTGAAATACGCTACAGTACTAAAGGCACCAAAACCATTCACAACAAGCAGTAACTCCTCCAAATGAAGAACCAAAGCCGGCTAACCATTGAGATGACCAAACAGCCAAAAGCAAAGCAGACATGAGTCCGCCTTCCTACGTAAAGCCTGGAGACCCGTATAAGCCCCGACATGACATTATAACATATTCTAACTATCCATCCGTCTGTCTGTCTATAGTCTATAGTGAACAGTTGGAGTATATGAGCATGGATTCGGGATGATTAGTGCTAGGATTCCTTATAGTAGTATACCTTAGGGGTATGAGGATGATGATGTGTATCTAAATAAAAAAGTATTTATATATATATATATATATATAGACATATACATATATGTATATATATATATAGAGAGAGAGAGAGAGAGTCTAGATGTATGTGTGTACGTTTAGATGAAGAGTCACCTCGAAGACCCGAGAGGTCGGCCTTCCTTGCCAGTCCAGCCCGTGCACCAGAGCTTTGTCCACCCGGGTAATGCCTTGACGCTTGCACTGCTGCAGGAACCTGGGCAGCGAGAGAAAGGGAGGCAGGGAGGGAAAAAGAGAGAGAGAGAGACAGTCACGGATTTCGAGATGGCAGTATACGTATGCATATGAATTATATGTATACATATATACACATGTATAAAAGTACACATTACATTTACGCGCGCGTAAAACTACCAAGCATGTGTAGATAAATAGCCGAAAATACATATATATATATATATATATACATGTGTGTGTGTATATGTGCTTATGTACACATACATATACAAATATACATATACACATAAATACATTTGTATACATTCACTCGGGATTGTATGCTGGAATGTATGTGAGGGCGTGTATGTATGTATGTATGTATGCGTGTACACATGCATGTCTGTATTGTATGTATGTCTGTATTCACACGCATGCAGGCACGTGTGCGTGCAGGTAGGTCGGGAGGGAGGGAAGGAGCTTGGCAGTGGCAGGTGGGCAGGCAGGCAGGTAGTCATGTATGTAGGTGTGTGGGTATGTAGGTCTGTCTGTATGTCCGTACGTCTGAGCATCTTTCTGTCTGCTTGCCTGGCTGTCTGTCGGTGGGTTGATATAGGCTTAGTAGCCAAACCTAGGATTTACAGCTCGGCCCTGAAAATGCATGCAATTCAACAGCAAGCAAGATGCCTGGTCAGGGATTTGGCTGTCTGGCTTCTTCGTTGGGGCTCCCACAATTTGGGAGTATGGTGCTGTGCCGTTCTTCTCGGCTCCAATATCTCAGTCAAAACTCAGAACCGTGAATCAATCAATGTATATATATATATATATATACATGTATATATATATATATATATATATATATATATATATATAATTACATGTATATATACACCTACTTAATGTATTCCGTATGAACAGATAGATATGCATACATATATATATATATATATATATGTATGTATATACCGTAATATCTGAAGCTATGTATGCACATCAGTCTCAAACCAAACTCGAAGTGAGGTCTAGCGACTCCGCTCGTGTGATTTTCTTCTTGTTGTAGACATCGATCGCCTTGAAAAACTCCTCCATGCTGCCGAACCTGCGCTCCGTCTCCGGGTTCGCTTCGAAGAGGCAGGGAGAGAAGCTTGGCACGGGGACCCGGGAGGAGCTTCAACCCCAAAGCCTTCTTGCACTGCTCTCGTTTACGGTCTAGCGTGTGCAGCAATCACTTCAGAAAACCGAGGCCCACAGCTTCCGACTGGAGCATCGGTAAGCAGAAAGGTTTGCCATAAGCAGGAGCTGCGAAGTGCGGTGGATGGTTCAAATATGATAACGAATGCCAGCGTTGTGTTGTGTTTCCATAGCTCCGAATCAGAGGGTTCTCAGCCCTGGACATTATCAAACGTACCCGGCCGCTTGCAAAACACATCTTCGATAACTGCAACTCTACACCTGGGTCCAATGCTGGTGTCATGTAGGGGATTTAATAATTAGAATCGTTGTTTTGGGGTGTGTCATACTATACTTGTAAAATTAAATACAATATATAAGGAACCCCAAAAACCATTACACATATCCAGGCCCCTGCACTACTTGCTCTGGCATGCAGCTTCTCGAAACACTGCTGCCGGAACTTTGCCAGCTGCTCTGCGCTCTTGAGATCCAGCTCCTGCATGTGGCGAATAAGGAGAGAGGGCAAATCCAATCTTAGCAGAAGTATATATATATATATATATATATATACATGTAACTCTCTCTCTCTCTGTACATATATACACATATGTATACATATATATATGTACACATATTTATATATATATATATATATATATAGATACATGCATAGTTACCACAGCTTCTCCATTGCAGGGTTTAAGTTGCTCCACGAACCTTGCTCGCGTCAGGCACAGTAGAAAGACCAAACAAGCAAAGGGGAATCTGTGGGCCATTACAGTGCCGCATCCCGACTCTGGCTTCGTCTCATGAGCTTTCCCCATCGCCTGCAGAGGCGTGATGCCACTGCCATCCTTGTCCAAGCCTTTCCAAAGCAATCGGACATCACCTGCACGTCTTGGGGCAGGCGAAATTCCCATGTCAGTTAGGGCCAGGGATTGAGATTTGACGTTGTCAGATGATATATCGAAGAGACACAAACGTGGAATTCTTCTGATGTTGCTTTTGCTTCCGCACTTCTTGCCGAAACGAGCTCTGCATTTCATCTAGGGTTCCAACTGTGGTCTTCGATGCGTCAGCAAGAATTCCTGAAGACATGTCCTGTTGCCTCAAGACTGCACACCGTGCAAGGACATAGGAATAGGCCCTGGTCCAGGAATGTCGAAGTGTGGCAATCTCGCACCGCCAAGATAGTGTAAAGCAGAAGTGCCTTGCCAACTCAGCTCCTTTACTGCCCGGAAGAGCTCATTCTTCTGGATGAACATCGACCTGACTGACTGGAAGGACAAAGAAATGACATCGAAAAACAAACTCGAAACCGTTACCCATCCCCGAGCCAAATCTGAACCTAGGAGGGTTCCCTCGCAAGCATCGCAGGTGCCCGAGCATCTCAGTATTAGACGTAACCAAGAGCACAACAGCGCGCCCAATCATGCTGATGTATCCGTGTCTAGGCACTTGCAGATGGCCGAGTGACCCATCCGAGTCCAACGAGCATCGCCATGCTTTGAGGTAGGTCGAGAACTTCCTTGTGCAATCCGGATGTGGTCTTGGCTTCCATACCCCCCGGAAGTGCTCGGGCTTTCGTGGGACGGCTCACGGTGGTAAGCAGTGTTCCACGTGTTACTTACTGTCTTTACGTATCTTGTGCCCGTTCTATTGACATCTGCCATAACAAAAACGGTCAACAGGGTCGTGTCTGTTGCAGCGTCTGTGGTCTTTCAAGATCCAACTCCATCTTTCAAAGCCTTGGACTGCTTTTCCAATGTCCCAGGCGTTGCCGCCAGCACCCGGATTTCGAAAGCCTTGCTCCCTTGCTTCTAGCAGATGGAGTTCAGGTGCCCTGTCTAACCCTCCACTACTTGGAGGGTCGGGGGACTTAGTAAGTAGGTAGTAAGTAGACTTATAAGTACCCTGAAAGGGACCCTAATTGGGGCTATGGTACTTATAAGTCCCTAAAATAACCAGTTACTAAGTCCCCCGACCCTCCAAGTACTTGTACTCTGACCGCCTTTCCGGCTTTACCCAGGGGCTCCATAGTAGTTCCTTTTCGGGCTTACCTTATAGGATTCTAAATGTGAACCCCAAAAAGAAACTACTATGGAGCCCTAGGGTAGACAGGATACTTTTCAACGGAACTGCTTCAAGGATTTGTTGGAGTCCCCAGCCCGGAATCTGACCTGAGGTCCGCATGACCCCCGCAGGGCCGGCCCTCTGCTCAGCTCTGTAGAGCCCTTATACCAAACCAGATCGAATTCACCCGATCTTGAAACCCTGTCTATCTATCTATCTATCTGTATATATATATATATTACACACACAAGTCTTAAAGTATGTGTACTATACATGCCGGCGGAGAGTCTTCTTCAGAAAGGCCTTGAAGTCCAGAACCTTTGAATGCGCGCGGCTTCGCACTTAGGGCCCCTAAGATCAGGTGTTGGGGGGGGGGGGGGCTGGGGTTACGGGCCTTAGCTTCGGCTTTGAGGCCCTAAAGTGCTGCGGGTAGAGGGCTGTAGGCCTCTGGGCTGCGTAAGTGTTCATGGTTTACCCTAATGTATCCATATAGTCAGTACTTAGGCCTTAAAGGGGTCCCCATATGAGTACTTTTAAGGCCTAAGTACCTACTAGAGGCTACATGGAGCCTTTGGGTTAGGAGTGTTGGTGAAGGGGCGTGTGGCAAGGCGGACCGGGGGACGCTGCTGAGAAGCTACAATGGACTTGGGGATGATGAATCGTCTCACAAGGGGGCACTGGGGAGGAAATGAAATCGAATCCTCAAAACCCCCCTCCCTAAATCTGAGAACAGGGAACCCAACTCCCTGGCGCAGAAGAAGATTTTGCAGAGACGAGAGGCAGCTTGCGCCACCAACCGCCGGCGTTTTGCAAGGCGTGCTTTCAGCTTCAGTGCATCCTGCATGCCTCGGATGTGAATGCAATGGAACAGAATGACAGGTCTTCCGAAATAGTTTGTATGCATGTGTAGACGTGTGAAGACGCGCACAGCGAGTAGCATACTTTGCCGAATATCTGAGGTCCGGAAAACTCCACGCGAGACCTTAAGTTAGTTCTAGAGCCTCATAATCATCTGAGGTGGGTTGTCCAACTTGGCAAACTCGAAACTTTTGAATCACTGAGCTCTGGACCTGCTCGAAGCGAGTTCACGTGATCCCAATGCAAGTGCAGGTGCCTTTGCGGGCCTTCACAAGCTTCTTGCGATCCACGTTGAAGAACCGTAGATCCTGATCATCGAAAGGTCGAAAGAAAACTGCGAAGAATTAACATAGGCTAGGAGTGTCCCGAAATACTCACCCCTCTGGCAAATACCAAGCAAGGCACGCCGATTTCGAGCTCGTCGTGGTCATCCAGGTTCAGAGCTTCATAAAGCATCTCCTCAGCCAGCTGAGAATGATTTGCGACAGGCTCTTTCGGGCCAGGACCCCCAGGTGCTGGACTGGAAGCCTCCTGAGGTGGAGAGGAACGGCTCGAAAGGACAACACCTGGACCCTCAAAGTATGTAGAATAACAGCCTTTTATAGGTTTTGGGCCATACTTTTACCTACTTTTGCGGGTCTTGGCATGAGTAAGCTGGACACAAGCAAGGGACCCCGAGTCACCCCGAAGCCCTCAAAGGACTGAGAATGGCGAGACCTGCTGACCTCTCAAACTTCGGAAACCTACCCATGAGATGCGATGGTCTCAACGAGAATCTGCAAGTAAGTGAGATCAGCAAGGCGCCTCCTTCCCTGATTGCCAGCCGCATCGACGAAGGTTTTTCACGAACGCTGGCCTGCGATGGACTGAGTTACAGGGCCTGGGTCATGTGTTGGATAAGTTCCCTTCCTAACGGTTTCGGTTCAGGCTAATTTTCTTCTCCGCCACACGACTGTCCCAGCTGGCAAAAAGCTGGAAGCGAGAGCCCATCGGCCGCCCACTCAGACCCACATTCACACGTCAGGCTTGTTGCAAAAACTTGAACGGCTGCAGTCTTTCAGAATGTAAGTGTGCGGCGCGCCGGCAAATTCTACACTTGCGATGGTACCAATCCAGACCCTCCAAATTTATGCCAGTAGGTTCGAAGGGTTGCAGGAGAACGATTTAATGCTAGAGCTCGCAAGCAATATGTCTGTGTGGCTGTCCGTCTGTCTGTTTGTCTGTCTGTGTTTAGATATGTATGTGCATGTAAAAAAGCTGACTATCATGACAGGAGAGGTGCTGATTGGCGATCCCGAAGCCCTGCGACAGCTCATCCAGCATGGCACGCTCGTCGCCGAACCTTGGCTCCAAATCAAGGCTAATCCGATATGTCGATCTACCGATGTGTGTCGAACTATCTACCTCCCTACCTACCCATAGTCTCCATTGTAGTTCCTTTCTTGGGGTTGCTTTATAGGATCCTAATAATATATTTGGTTAAACCAAAAAAAGGAACTACAATGGAGACTATGGGTAGAACTCTCATCCTTCACTGATGCTGTGCTAGCCTGGGCTCTGAACAAATCGGAGCCTCCAGGCCGCAGGGATGCCCCCCCCAGGAGAAACAAAAAGCAACCAAAGCTTCGAAGCCCTTCTGTAGTCATCTCCTCCAATCTATACTGAACCTAGAACCCTAGTAAAAATTATAGTTTTAGTTGTTTCTTAGGGATTATAAAGTACCTCTAAGCAATAATTCTCATTCCTGCTTGGGATATGAAGATTCCCCTCGGGGAAATGGTCGCGACAAAACCCGTCCGGTGGACAATTCTTTCCGGGAGCCCTGAACTAGGGCTACTATTAAGGTTATAATAGACCTTTATTATGAATATTATCCAACTGCTACTGAGTGGGCCCTGAACCCCAAATTTCAAACCCTATACGGCTTCCGTTCCAGGGGGCACTTTCACACACCACATTCGGAAGCCCATCCAGATGTCTGACGTCGCTGGGTCGATCTGGTCGAAGGTCAGCTCCTGTAAAGGGCGTGTGCACAAGGCAATCCTTGACTAAGGAAAACTTGCCCTGATATCAACATTGTTCCACTGCAACAACCGACACTGATTCGTACACTCTCTCGTAACACGGGTCAAGGGCGCACGAAAACCGAACAGGGGATCCTGATTGTAATAAAAACTGCTGTGCAGCGCTATCCGACATTATCCCACGATTCAGCCTTGTATGCTCAAGGCTCAAATCCATTCAGTTTCGGAACGTCCTAATAATACGAAATAATGTATTATGGTATAAAATACGATAGTAGGCGATACTTTACTATAACATACTCAAATTGCTATACTCTAACGCAATATCCCCTGTGAAGGTAGCCCAGGTCTCCTCCAGCTGGTCTGTGTCGAGGCGCCGGAAGAGCAGATCGGCATCCCCTGTTGGAGGTCACCCTACGGCTCCATGCACAAAGGCACTATGAAGGCTAGCCTTGATACTGTACGTATAAGATATTGTAAATGGCCAATATGTTTTGGCCTTAAGACATTACCTATAAGGTATATGCTGAGGCCTTACCTTGCGGAAATAGTAGACAGTCAGGCCTTTTAGCAGCTAGATAGGAGCCCATGTGAGGGCTTAATTCTTGGCTTAATTCTGTGAATTTCTTTCAACGCATGGACCTTAGGGTACTGAGCTGGGAACTACAGATAAGAAAAGGGGAGCTTGAGAGCATAGAGCCTCTTTGAGTCGCATCCTTACTATACAGGGTCCAGCCCCCAAATCAACACCAAGTTTGCTGAAACTCCCATCATTCTTGGACCTTGGCCTTATTTCAATGAAGCGATCAGAGCAGGCCTCAACCAAAGACAGAAGGACCGTAACCCTAAACCTTACTACAACCACAAAACCTTAAACTCTAAACCTCAGAACGTCTGAACTTGAACTGTAAAGCACTTTGAGTCACGGTCTGAGGCCTGCACATTTGACACGGCATCGTTTCGTCCGTAAAGCCCTACATCCCTAAACCCCAGGAGACACCGAGCCTGGATAGCGCAGGGACTTCATTCCGGCGCAGAATTGTTGGCGGCTGATCTGCCTCTCCTTTCGGTCTTAGGATCTCAATTTGTCCCGGGTTTGGGGCAAGTTTACGGCCTAAGGCCAAAGGCATGGATGCCACATGCTTCCAAATCCGATGCCCTGCTCGGCAGACCCAGAAGCGATGCGGAATCTGCATCCAGAGGGGTGGTTGTCAAAATTAGGGTCCCTTTTTGGGGTACCCTAAATAATAGGTGCAGTACTATAATAGGGACCCAAAACGGGACTCTAATTTTGACAACCATCCAGAGAGAACAAACGGCATCTGATCAGTCAAGGCGCATAGTGGCGATCAAAGTACTGCACCCAGGCGCGAAGGATATTTCCCTCCTGAGTCTGAGTCGGTATGTCGAAACCAAAACAATTCTTCGAAACCTTGCGCTGGATTGGTCTATGTAAAGTTCTGAGGTGAGAGTACGTTCAACAGGACTTTGAAGCGAACTGGCCAAACCACAAAGCTCGAAGATCTGACCGAAGGCTTTACACACATCATTCGCCCGTTTTAAACTATGACTTATACCCATACTTGCAGAAATAGCTGTGTGAATGTCGTACTAGGTGCGGGTATAGTGAAGCGTGCATGGCGCAAGGTTTGGGGTGCGGGATGTATACGGTTTAGGGTATTTGGTAGGGCTTATAATGTGGACAGGTGGTATACTTAGACGACTGCAGGACAGCAAAAATGAAGGGAAAGGGGCTAGCCACATCCTAAAATCAACAAAAGCCTCAAAAGTCAGGATGATCGTGCACATGGCAACGGGAAGCAGAAGGGCTGAACACTCTTGTGTTTCGTCTAAACTAACCCTAAACCCGTTTTCAGCACGGACTGAGGTGCCGGCCAGCGCCCACGAAACTCGCAGGACCGTTTTAAGGCACGAGTTCGAAGGAAAAGCTGTAGAAGACAACGGACTCAAGCTTAAGCTGAAGATCCCTCACCCTAAACCCTAATCCCTTTTTCCACAGGCTTGATTAGTGCTCGCCCGGCCTTATCCCTAAACCCTAATCCCCATGAAATGCCACTCCCAGCCGCCGATTCCAGCAAGCTCTTCAGCGTCTCCAGCGCTTTGTCCCTCTCCTGGGCAGTTCGGGATTTGGGGAGGGGTGCCAGATTGCCAGAGGGGACTTTACCAAAACAGGGGACCCTAATATAGTACCCTAAATAGTAGGATCCTTATTTTAGGACCCCAAAGTACGGTCCCCCTAATTAACCCAGATCATGATCGTTCATTCAAGGCTTAGGATAGAGTGATGTAGTTAAAGCGTCTATGAGGGTCCCGTATAGTGAGTACCCGGGACCTTGTAGCCAGGATCCTAGGGGCTCTAGACGAGGTTGACACACCCCCGTCCTAATCTCGTAATTACTGCAGTTCGTTTCTTCCGGCGGTAAAACACACAAACACGACCGCCCTGTGCTGATCTACAAGAGTGCTGAACCCCTGCTACTGTGGCCAAGAATCGGATTAAGATCTCTGCGGTACTGTCTTCGTGCCGAGTAGTGAAATCGTGAACACGATGCTCTGTCTTTATTGTGCTTCTTGAAGATCATGTGTCTTTCTTGACAACCGGCTTCGCCAATCCGTTTGAGTTGTCGCTATCTGCTCACGTGCACGTGTCGGATGTCTGAAGCCATATTATATGCCGAAAGCTGTGCAAACAGGAAATCCCAATCTCCACCTCTTTTGTGCGATGGGCTTATGCTTCACCAGCAGGCCGTGCTCTAGGTTACAATGCTCTCAACAGTTCAACCGCGACTGCCGAAACCTACCGAAATACTTTGTAAATCCAAAGGCTAGAACCCAGCGACCACGTAAAACCAAACCCTAAACCAGGATGCCAACAACAATCTCGTCCAAGCATCTTTGAGCGCATGTTGATGTTTCGGATCGGGCTTCCCTCGCCCACTTCGGCCCCGCCGCAAGGGCATGGCTCAGGCCCAGCCCTTATGGCCGGAGTTCCAGCATCCCATCCACCAAGCCAGACTCTAAACATAGAGGCTCCCTTGTAGAGTGGGGTAATGTCATAAAAAACACCCAAACATTATGATGGACAAACTT
This sequence comes from Symbiodinium sp. CCMP2592, assembly GCA_905221615.1. Lineage (NCBI taxonomy): Eukaryota > Dinophyceae > Suessiales > Symbiodiniaceae > Symbiodinium > Symbiodinium sp. CCMP2592. Next base: position 900,102 of record CAJNDT010000824.1, on the reverse strand, counting down.
ATTCTACTACTATGGAGGCAAAGGTGTCGATTTGGGGCTCTGCGATTCCAGAGGTCTTCGGACTTTGCATCGGAAGTTTGCGTTGCGTTCGGAGTCAGGGCCGAGCTTGGATCTCACACCCGCTGGGTCGTAAACCCTAAACCCTGGATTCGTGAAGGTCAATTGGGCGGTTGCTGCCTACGTCCGGGTAATTATGCCGTTGTTCTTCCTTGGGCAGGAAGGCCCACGAACAGCCCACGTCGCAGGACAATTCGATAGTGAGCTTGGCTTTCTAACAAGGACATAATGATCATTTGGCTCCGTGGGCCGATCGGGGTTATTAAGAAAAAACAGACAGCCTGCACTGCTAGCGCAAGGCTGCAGAATAAGGTACTCCGCGAGTCCACGAGCGCCCTTGGTCAATTAATTCCACCAAAAGGCCTAATTAAATCAGTCGAAAGATTGAAGCATAATTATAATGGTTCCTTACGTCTTGTCGGTTTGTAAAGGAAGGAGACTTTTAGTTAGAAAGGATGCACTCGTCTGGGACAGCGCAGGGGCCGACTCATTGCGACAGCGGTTAAATGCTTGGAGCGTCGAACGGGATGACACGACAACGCTATGTAACCGTGAGACATTAAGTACATGTGTATATTGTTAAAACTATATACGACGTATCCATCCATCCATCCATCCATCCCTCCGTCCGTCCGTCCGTCCGTCCATCCATCCATCCATCCATCCATCCATCCATCCATTCATCTGTCCATCTGCCTATCTGCCTATCTAACTACCTGTCGTGTCTATCTGCGCACATATCTACCTATCTAGTTATCTGCCGATCTAACTACCCATCCATCCGTCTAGAACCTAGCTGTTCTACTCTCTATCTCTGTCTATCTCTCTCTATCTCTCTCTGTTCTACTCTCTATCTCTGTCTATCTCTCTCTATCTCTCTCTCTCTCTCTCTCTCTGTCTCTCTCTCTCTCTCTCTCTCTCTCTCTCTCTTCTTACGCTGGGCGTAAGGGGCTGTTGAGGCCCCCCGGCCATATTGGCCCCCCATGTGTTATGGGGCTTGTGGAAAGGCGTGAAGATCTCTCTCTCTCTCTCTCTCTCTCTCTCTCTCTCTCTCTCTCTGTATGTGTGTATATACATATATGTATGTATATCTATATGTATATATATACACGTACATATGAGCATGCTACTTTCCATCCATGTCTTGCTGGGCCTTAGCTCCTGGACTCGCTGACGTTCACGCCTATTTCAGCACGAACTAGAGCTGTGCTTGAGCAGCAGTTATGGACGAAATGGCGATTCAAGAACCATAAACGCACCATGCCGTGCCTGTTTCGTCGTGCAAGTTATTCCTGTTGTCGTGTTCTGCCTTTACTTAAGGTCGGCTATTCTGTGTGAGGGGGTTAAAGGCGGGTTACTGGTGCACTCACACATTGAAATCTTCAAGACTACACCAAGACCATTCTGATATCTGCATGCCCACGACGGAGGGCTTCCCTGTTGTTGCTGGGCAGGGGATTCCGCCCTCATGCTGGAGCTTGCTAACCATGGCCAAGTAGTTTTGACCGGAGTGCAGCTCACGGATATCCGAAAGCTTCACGGTCAGAGCTGCCCCCTAAACCTAAACCCTCTCTCTCTGACAGGCCCTAAACCCCCAAACCAGCCACCACTCGCCCCCCGGGCCCCCCGCCCCCAACCTCCCTCTCGGAGGAGAGCCTCTCAAAGACCCCGAAGAGTCCCTAATCCTGAAACCTGAATCCGGCACGCCGGGCGATGCGAAACCACCCGGTGCCTGTCCGACCTTTCCTCGCTTCATCCCAAACCTGGGATGAAGCATATCTTCGGATTCTTATGCCCTTGGGTACGGCCCCCATACAGTAACAGTCTATAGTAGGGCTACTATTAAGGGCCTTATATATCTATATTATGAATATTATCCAACTGCTGCTGAGTGGGGGCCGTACCCAACTTATGCCTTTGTTCGTGGGCTCTTGTAACTGCGGAAGAAGATGGGGAAGATGAAGCTACACAGATTCGGGCTTGGCCCGTTCTGTGCTGTTGACACCTGTATGGGTATCATGTGTAACCAACGTACCGATTCCTGATGTATGCGCGCGGCTCCGTTTGGGGGCGGGTTTTGAGTGAATAGTGGAGAAACGTACACCTCAGCAACCAAGCCTTGACGGCTAATGTGCCAAACAACACTATAAGTTTCCAAACGCTCGAATTCGATGCTGATGTCTGGACTTACATCGACATTTTATTTTGCTGTCCACCTGGGGTTACAACTCCCCACTACCGAAGTGGAAGTCGTCCAACTGATTTACTTAAGTCACAGGAAAAATGATCATCATGTCATACGTGTAACACCCGGGAAGCTTGCAAACCTGAAGAAGTGCGCCAACAAGCTAAAAGGCGAGCAGTCAAGCAGTCTCAACTGTGCTCGAGACGGCTGGTATTTGGGTTATTGTAGGCTGCGTGCTGGAATAGCTGGCCTCAAAATAGAAGCAATGGCCCTGATCACGAGGACGGTGGGATGAATCCAAACAGCTTCACCTGCCAATCCTCAATTGAAAACCCAGAACAAACTGCGCGCGACACTATCATAAGCTCCTGCTGTTCCACCAGAAGATCCATGTAAACACGCTGAATTCAAGGTGTGCTAGAGACAGGGTTGTACCATCGTGCCGGGAAGCTTTGTAGGCGAAGCGGAAGGCCTGTAAATGCTGCTGCCTGCAAGGGGATGGGGGGGGGAGCAAAAATGGGTCAAGGTGTCGTACGCTTGCATCATCTTCAGTCTCAAGGTCGTCCATAACGGTTCCTGACTACTGTACCCTGCCACCCTGTTTGTGATAAGAAGCCGAATACTCCTTCAAGATAATCAACTCTGACACTGCCAGTGGGGTGGGCCACAACACCAAAGCATGCTCAAGCCTCGGATCGATGAAGCCTCAGCCGCATGCTCTCCACGCGGAGTCCTAGGTCCTGAACCCTAATAAAACTTGTCCAGAAGACCTGCGCGAGGCGATTTTCCAAGCCTCCCCAACTGGGCAGGGAGGCTCTGAGTCGTCTCAAGGATTCAGCCTCAGGACAGGGCGCAGGCATGTCGGCAAAAACATCGGGCTCGTCGTTTGTAGGGGAGCTAAGAGAAAGTATTTCAAGGCTTTGAGACTTAGAGTTCTGCGTTGACTTGAAAGGAGAACCTGCACAGGCATCGGTCTGCAGGGAGAAAGTTGTCTGTCACCGGCATTCCACCTTCGACTTCCAGATGTTACTGTCAAGCCGTCTTTGGCGCTTGCCGGCTTGTGCATCCGAGCACATGGCCAAACCGAACTTCCAAGCATCTGAAAGAGGCAACAGGCCCAAAGGCACTACTCGCTTTCACGCCGCTGGGGCTACAGCCACATGTTGCAAGGAGGACGGTGCGGCTGGGCCACCTTCTGATCGCCACCTCCAGAGTTCAACATGATCATGGTTTTACGTTCAAGCTTCGGGTGTAGCAGCTTAGCGTCTCTACGCGGGTTCAGATTGGTTGGGCTTTCAAGAGTCCCTACAGAAATTTTCGTCTGCTGACAGGTCGTGGTCGAGTCGGGCTTGTTTGAGACTTGTGTAGGGTGGTTACAGCAGGGCAGACAACGCTTGAATAAACAGGTTGTGCTCATGCAAAATGAGATGGCCACTCTGCACTGGACCTCTGGCAAGCCAGCTGATAGTAAGGTCGTAAATGCCAGAGTCTACTGCTTTACGGCTTTTAGCTGTCACGGCAAGGCATGCAAGGGATCTGTCTGGTATGCGCCAAGCACACATAAAATACCTACACCCACATGTGCAGATGGTGTGTACATACATGTAGACACGGAAGCAACGCGCGCTGGCCAATCCAGACCTGCGCATGGCTTCCACGAGGCCAAGCATCTCTGCTTCTTCCAGATATGCCGGCTCAAGACCTCTTGGAGAGTGGCTTAGGCTTTGCTTCAATTGTGGCTTGTGGCTGAACCTCTTGGGACTACATGAAGGGTTGCCCAGGAGCTAGGATTTGGCATACGTTCTTGGGGTTTAGATAGCATGACTTAGGTTTCTGTCTCTGTCTGTTCCACTGGAGTCACTGGCGTCCCTGCACCACCTGCGAGTAGGAGTAGAGGGAGAAAACGTCTTATAACATTGACGACATGGAGTCTTTGCAGCACCAACGCGGCCCTCCAGATAAGGTTCCTGGACTGGGGGGCCGTGAGCAACCAGGAGTTCAAGGTGCCAGGAAGAGTTTCCGGTTGCCTTTTCTGCACCGGCTTCTTGCGGGATTTGACAATCATTGCAGAATAAAGCAGGAATAGCAACACATGCGACATGCATTCATACGGGCAGAACCTCGCAATGACCCCATATGCCATATGCATATATATATATATATATATACGCAGAGTGTGTCGTTTGACATACTCCACGGGAACACGTTCAGCATTTAAATTTACTAGCTCGTCAGTGGTATCAATCCCGTGTCCTTGGCTCTGAACCGGGCCACCACTCTCTTCATGGGAGTTTCCGAAAATTAGGGGTACCTTATTTCGGGGCCCTTATAATAAGGATCCTACTATGTAAGGTAGTATATTAGGGCCCCCTTTTTTCGGAAACTTCCTCATAGCTTGCCAAGGAACCCATCAGGAAGTCAGCCCAGGGATCGGGAAGCCAGGGCGGAGGATGGGGCAAATAGCCGCTGATGGGCAGCCTCTGCGTCTCTTGCGGGCTCTTGCGAGTTCATCTTGCGGTTCATAGGCAGGATCGAAACCACTCGTGTCTACGAAAGGATGTTGACATGATGGTGATGAAGATAACGGCGGGCCCCGACTTTTACGCGATTCTGCAACTCACTGTAAGCGTCTGTCATTTGTCCGTGCCCGGGCTTTGGAGCGGCCTGAGGGTGCATTCTAGGAGCCGCAATCTTCAGTTTTGTCAATGCCGACTTTCCTGACCTCGTCTAGAAAGGCTGTTCAATCATGTGTGAATGACCCAGCTGCATACGGGCCACCGCTGTGCTTCGGCGGGCAGAGCCGTGAGAATGCCATGTGCCTGCACACATGAGTTTAGGGATGGAGCATCTCTTGGCTGGGGTTGGTCTGCGAACTTTTTTCTGCTTCAGGGCTTTAGGGTTTGGGGCGCTGCGGCCTTCACTGCATGAGTCGCTCCGAGGGGCCTGGCTATGTATCTGCAAGATCAAGCCTTGAGGAATCAGCTCATCTCCACGTTAGCCCTCCAACTGGCTCCAAATCACAAAAGGGCTTTGAGGCACACTCCCCGATAGAGTATGGATGTCACCCATTGCTGTGCTTTCTTTGTGTTTCCTTTGGTCCCCAACAACTTTTCATAATCTCAAAGTTAACCGCGGCCTCGCATCCAGCCGAACCGGGAGCCAAATCAGACAAAAGCGGGTTAGAGGTTTAGGATCTAACATCAACAAAATGTGTTTCTATTCGGGTCATAGTACAGTCAAAACCCTAAACCCTAAACCCTATAGGCCCTGGCTGGTGGGACCCGACCTCGCGCAGTTGTTCTGCAGCAGGCGACGCAGCAAAAGCACGGCGCACTTCCTTCACTCCCGGCGGGTCCAAGCAACGGTATAGCAATAATATACTTTAGGGTATTAGTATTAAGTACCTACTATAATGGTACTTAATAAGCAATAATCTACTTTATAGGGTATTAGTATTAAGTATCTACTATAGTGGTACTGGGACCGTTTGGGATTCATGGAGCTGCAAGGGCCACGGAGGCTAAGCAGGTAGGGGGCGGACATCCGCAGCTAATGCTGGAGCAACCAGCGGACATTCATTTGCAGCCTCCAGCAGATCAGGATCCGGAATTGAACCTGAAAGCCCCAAGAATTCACACTATCTCAGTTGCTGAGTTCATAAGCCCCCACGAGTGTACACTTTCAGTTTTATAGTGGGTAATATTATCCCAAAAAGTGTAAAGTGTACCCACTCAGCTACTGAGCTATGTTCTGCAATTGCAGGCAGTTCAACAGCTCAAGCACGCGAAGTGTGTCCTCCGAGACAACGCATGTAAATACGGCGACGGCGATGACAACAAGACCTGCGTCTGGGGGCTACGGGCTTGGGCTACATGAAGTCTTGGCTCAGCAGACCAATGCCGGCCGAACAGGAGGCTTCCCGAGAATGGCGGTCTCAGTCTGCAGAAAGTCTGCTTCTAGCCAGCAATACTATGATTGAAGCAGCGTTCCAGGATTCCTGACCTCAAAAAACATATAGCCATAATCATAAAGGCAAGATACCTTTGAATCTTTACACTGCTTCAAACTTGTGAGTGTCTGCCTCTCCCGGAACATCCCCACCCGAGGCGGATAGCCCGGCGCGTCCATGGCATGAAGGCACAAGTCTCTCCAAGCCCAGTAACCGTATCGTAGGTTACTGTCCCTATGCAGGCATATATCCACCATTTATGCAAGTGGGCTTCTAGAGCTGGGGGAGTTGTTTAGCCTCCGGCATTGTTCGGCTATCCTCGCTTTGGATTCAGAGGAAACATATCCGTCGCATAGGCCGGACTGTGCAGGTTTGAGATTGCACGAGTCATGTGTGCTCGCTTAGGCTGCCAGACACTGCTTTGCAAACAAGAGGCCATGCCGAGACAGCCGGGAAACCCGAGTATGCGCATACACTTTCAATGAAAAGTGTCCGCCGCTGTGCAGCTTTCTGTAGGGGTTTGTCTAACAGCTCAATGGACTGTTTATCTTCGGGCTTGGTTGTAGTTCTGGGCATCGAAGTTCATGCCGTCGCTGGTTGCGTGGATACATCTGCATGCTTGCCTGAAGTAGCAGCGAGCTCACAGCAAACGCATACATTCCACAACGGCTGCGCCGGTATGTAACATTGCACCAGTTCAACACTAGCACCATAGCCGCACCCAGCATCCGACTATGGAAACCAGCTGCCTAACACCGTTGGATGAGGTCTTCGACACTTGAATTCGAACACTTCGATTTGTAGGCCAGGTTGCTCAAGCTCACTTCTAGCTAACATGACTAGCCTCTAGTCCGAGTGGAAGAAGTCAACAGAGTTGGATAACTGAGGTGTTGATCACGCATATGCAAGTCCGTCACTGCATGCCCGCACGAATAATATGCCTGACAAGGCCGGGAATGTTCATCGATTTCCCCTCCCAAACAGCCATGCAATGCTCGCGTTAAAGCCCTCGCCACATCTCAAGCCCCGGAGGCCCTGGAATGCCCATTCTGGTGGTAATTATCCTTAACTGCTTCAGTTTGGCAGTGACACCCCAAAAGTGCCCTAAATCCTCGTGTGAACTTCGAGACATCACCAAAGGCTGAGCCACAAGCTGCCAGCGTGCCTCAGACTGCCCAGCAATGCAGCTTCTTATACCTTACCTTTGGTTAGTAGGGAATGCAGGAATGGGGTACAATTACAACAACTACTACTACCATTCTTCCATTCCCTACTATAACCAAGGGTAAGATGATCGCTGAATGCAAACATACTCGCTGAGCGCTTACCTTTCGGGAGAATGCAGGATCTGTTGGATGTGGGTGCCGTTAGGGTGGCTTGGACGCTCACACTCACTGGGACTCTTGAGGCGACGCAGCTAGAAGCCTTGGATACACCAAGCAAAGAACTTTGGCTGCAAGGGGTGCAGCTACGGTAGGTGAAGGTGGGGCTTGCCATAATTTGTCTAAGAACCGCTTTCTTTCGCATCCTGATCCAGCGCAGTGGCATGGCCCCTGTGGTATTTGAATCTTGTGTCGCCACGGCTGGGTGCTCTGCACCGTACGTCTGCTCAACGATCTTCAGGCTGCGCTCCAGAAGTTCTTTCTGTTTCTGGTCTCTGTATGCAATGCTGAGGCTGCTCAGAGTCATAGCCATTGCCAAATGCTCTGCACCATAGTTCTGCTCAGTAATCTTCAGACTGCGCTCCAAGAGCGCGTTCTGCTTCTGGTACCCCCCGAGACGCCTGTATGCATTGTCCAGGCTGGCCAGGGTCGTAGCCACTCTGCACCATAGTGCTGCTCTTTGATCTTCAGAGTGTACTGCAAAAGCTCCTTCTGCTTCTGGTATAGTAATCCCCGAGGGCACCGGTAGCGTTGCCCAGGTTGTTCAGAGTCCTAGCCACTTCGGGGTGCTCTGTGCCGTAGTGCTTCTCATCGACCTGCGGGCCGCGCTCCAGAAGTTCCTCCCCGAGGTCCCCGATTGTGTTGGCCAGGCCGTTCAGAGTCACAGCCACTGCCCGGGTGCTGTCAAGGTGTATCAATATCACGGTTTAGAGGGAACTCCAGAAAGTTGGAATATGGTTTCAGGGTAGGATACCTTATAATTTACCATAAAGGGCTTAGGATAATCATATTCCAACTTTCTGGCTTCTACGGTAGAAGCTTAAGGAATACAGATCTGGGGCCCTTGAGTCTTGATTAGCATCAGGGCAGATGCGGTTTGCGATTTCTGGGGCAATCAAGAGGATTCTAAGATCCTAGAAACCCACTCATTGACTGATGCAGGGTTCAGGATACTTGATTGTCTTGCTGAGTGCCGAGCTGGGCCGCATCATTGGTGGCGTTGCTGCAACCGGCCTGCCGTCATCATCATCATCATCATCATGGTCATCCTCATGTGTACACATATGTATATAGACATTCTATATATATATATATATATATATACACATGCATTTACATGCATATTTCGTTTAACTAACTTGACCTACCTGCGTATCTATCTACTCGATCTCTTCTTCTACCTCTCTCTCCCTCTCTATCTATTTGCATGTCTTGCCTTGCCTTGCCGTGTCTGATCTGTTTCTGTCTGTCTGTGACTGCGTCCGTCGGTCTGGGTGCCTGTCTATCTGTCTGTATATCGTGGAACTATCCATCTGTCTACAAGCTTGGTGCCTAAACTCTGAGTTTAGGCCGCAGCAGCCGATACCTAAGCTGCCGTATTCGGCCTCTAATGTCTAACTGAGCCTTCTGAAGATAGCTACCAGGATGCACCTTTTCGGCTAAATCCTGAACCTGTATATAATCTGAGATCCCCTGATCTCAAGCAAGAAAAAATCAACAAGCCGAGGCGTACCGGCAGGGTGACACAGATCTGGGTGGCGATGTGGCCTGCACCCCGCAGAATTTGTGTAAACAAAATCGATAATTTGAGAACTTAAGCATTAAACCACTAAAGTGCGTCAATTCTAGATATGCATCTGTACAACGTGCACCTATGTTTGCTGCTCCTTTCCGTCAGCCCTTTTCACTGCGTGCAAGAAGAGTTTTTTTGATCATCTGCACCAATGCACTTAACACATCGAAGCCCCAACCAGACCCTAAGGACCCTGAAAAAGGCTCAGGGCGGCACTTGCCGCACCTCGCAGAAACCCAGAGGCCTGCCGGTGCAGGAGGCAGAGAAACAAACAGAGCTTAGAAGCTGCCCCCACCCTGTAATAGTGACTATAGGGATTATATTAGGGCCCTATTCTAATTCTATTATACCACTATTACAGGGTGCGGTGTGGGCCCCTTCTAATGCAGAGCTTTGAACGTGGCACCTTTGAGCTCATGGCGTTGCTGCCGCGGTTAATATTTCAACACAACTACAAGTAACAGCCGCGATTTCCATTACTCTTGTGCCTAAGACTTCCATCTTGCCATGGTTTATGTTCTTGATGATGTAGGTCATGTTGCCACTTCAGCTATCATCGGTTGTTCGACCGTCTACACCAAAGCCAGCAAATATGCCGCAACGAACTTGAGTTCATGTCTCTCCCATCTCTCATCTCTTGGACATTGTCAATCTCAAGCCTCCGTCGATACTGAAGGACTGGCGAGTGTGCCGTTGTGATTTGCAAAAGCAACATTACCGTTGCTTTCGTTGCATAACTCACTTTGTTCCATGCTGCAGATTACATGATCGCTCTGTGGCTGGTTATTTGTCCTTGGTTTCTTAACACGCTGTATATAGTGGATCTCGTGGCCCCAATCACAATGGTTGACACACAGTGCAACTTATCATGCAGACTGCTGAATATGAAAGCCGTGCCTTTCTCGTACACATCAGGCCCCGAACTTATCCAACGGCTGTTCAACGGCGGCACCTGCAGGGGGACACGCTTCCGCCCGCTGCAACCGCCACCTGCTTGCAGCAGGACGTCGAGACGCCGCAAACGGGCTTGCTTCGAGCTTCGAGCATAAATGGGCACACTCACTGTTTCTATATCAAGGCTCCCACTACTGAACTGCAACAGACAGGTTTCAGCAAGAAGGGTTCTGAAATTGCAGCTGCCACCGCATGCCACTCTCCGCAGCACAACGCAGACTGTAGAAGCGACGGTATTCAAGACTTGCAGCCGGGTGGAACACGGCATGCAAGTGCACAACAGTCGGCTCCGAACCCGACCAACCCAAGAGCTGCTATCGTCAGCGAGAGACTCGATTTTCAGAGACAGGCAGCTCTTCTGCTTTCAGGCTAGGAACACTCTGTGCCATGTCTGCTATGTGTGCTGTGCTGCTTCACTTCGGCCGGCTACACTGCTCGGTTGAAAGTGTCGATCAAGCGGCGCACTGAGTTCTGACGCCCCCTAATAGATGTGACCTGAAGATGCTAACCCACCTGTTTTGGGACGGTCAAGCTTTATCCATGCGTGCATCTGCACAAATAGTCCATCGCCTCAACCATTGAGAGTGTGTATGAACTTCTGCATATCTCTATGTATGCATATGTACATAACTGCCACAAATTCTGGGCTTCAGGAATCTGCGATGTTCGGAGGGCTAAACCCCTATAGATCCCTTATAAGGCCCTCTAAGGAGCCCTTTAAAGGAACCCTTAGGGGTTCCTTTACTTAAGGGAACCTAGGAGGCATAAGCTCTCACCATTGACCACGGAGCTCCTGGACTTTCCTTGGCGGAGGGCAGAGTTTCGAGCTGCTGCAAGACTATAATAAACACACTTGTACAATCGTATTAATTACTTTATTGTATTATTCTGAAGTAGTATTAGTATGTTTTTTTCTCCGCATGATGGCATAATGCAAGTATACTAGTAATAACAGTAGCAGGAGTAGTAGTAAGGAGAAATTACCATTATTAATATACTTCGGACCATGCAGACGCACATTACAGGAATTTCACGACGGCAGTGGCCATTAAGTTGTTCATGAACCCCGGATTCGGTTTCGGATGCGATGACTCGTGGTTTCGGACCACCAGTCCAGTGGCTGCAAGCCAGCGGCCCAAGCCCTAGCTGAACAGAACTGGTCCCAGCGACTGCCAAACAGCAGCTGGGGGCGGCTTGGTCCTCGCGCTGAGCGGCTACATGTAATTGGGTCGTGCACGTTTGCAGCTAGCTGGTGGCGTCCTGGTCCCTCCACTACGGGGCCACTGGTGGTCGGGAGAAGCTTGACGGTTTGCAGTTTCGCGTCGTGCGACAGTGTGGCCATCTGTGAAACCGCAAACCAAACGCGTCTCGCTGCATTTCTGCCAGTATGTATTCGCTGCATTTCTGCCAGTATGTATACATATATATATATATATATATATATATATATATATATATGGTCACCCCCCCCCCCATGACAGACCATCCCCTTTAAAACATCGCTCCCACCGGCGTGTTCGTGCTTTTTCCGGAGTATCGAGTTTGAGCCCTCCGAACGTATCCCTGGAACCACCAAAAGACTGAGACCAGAAAGCAGCACGATAAGGCGCGCGGGTGTCCTACCAAGAAAGGAATTACAGAGCACACGTGTATGGATGAGGGTTGTGCTGACACACTACATAGTAAGCACTACACAGTAATCTTACTTGAGTCATATATAGAGCAGATTCCAGCATTTCCAAAATTCCAAAATTTCCAAAATTCTCTCCCCTAACTTTCCAGATTTCCAAAATTTCCAAAATTTCCAAAATTTCCAAAATTTCTAAAATTTCCAAATTTTCCAAAATTTCCAAAATTTCTAAAATTTCCAAATTTTCCAAAATTTCCAAAATTTCCAAAATTTCCAAAATTTCCAAAATTTCCAAAATTTCCGAAATTTCCAAAAAGTCCGCCCTTATGTTTTGGAAAAATCCTGTCGACTAGGTCGGGAAATTTTGGAAATTTTGGAAATTTTGGAAATTTTGGAAATTTTAGAAATTTTAGAAATTTTAGAAATTTTGGAAATTTTGGAAATTTTGGAAATTTTGGAAAATTTGGAACTTTTGGAAATTTTGGAAATTTTGGAAATTTTGGAAATCCGGAAAGTTAGGGGAGAGAATTTTGGAAATTTTGGAAATGCTGGAATCTGCTCTATATATGACTCAAGTAAGATTACTGTGTAGTGCTTTTAACACTAACGTTGACATGTATATTAATGCTTTCATTTCGAATATGCACATTACTAATTCTATTATTAACATTAATACTCCTACGCCTACCAATAGTCATATTCATATTGATATTAATGCCAATACTAACAGACACCTGCGTATATTAATGTCCGCAGATATACATACCACTATCTGAAAAGCAAATATATCAATGCATTCGTGTACTAACGTAGTATATTCGTATTTAATTTGTCATATACCCAGTTTCCAACGTGACAATATACTACTTGTTAACGTCTGATTATACTGTATTGATATGCTAACTTGCTAAGACACGAATACTGTAATATGCAAGTACACTGACACATGGCAATGGTATACTAACATATGGATATACCAAAAAAGTTGTTAGATAATATACGAATATGATAAATGAAGTAGCATACCAGGATACTCATACACTAATATGTTAATAATCGAAGATAATAGCACACCAATATACTAATGTACTCATGCACGAACGTACGCATGCATTAATATACTAAGAGCATACAAACATGCAGGTATACAAACATATTACTGTTCGAATACATTATAATGTGTTGGTATACTAAGCTGTTTATATAATCTATCAGTATACTAATATATCAAAACTAATTATAGTATTGATACGCATACTAGCACGTCCGCGAATATTACACTGATGTTAAATTCATCATTAAGACTGATTAAAACTGACATCGACATTGGCACTGGCATCAACACTAATTATCACTAAATATGCTAGTGTACTAATATACGAATACTGTAAAAGGCAAGTACACTGACATGTTCACATGCCATTATGCCAACATATTGATATACCTATAAGCTATTAGGGAAAATACGAATATAGTAAATGTAGTAATAGACCACTATAATAATATACTAATATACTACTACGTTAACATACGAATATCATGATACACCAATATACTAATGTACTCATGCACCAACGTACTAATATATTCGCGCAATCTTCAACTCTGCAAATATACTATTGTTCGAATACATTACTGTATTATTATATTAAGCTCAAAATGTACGAATCAATCAGTATATTCACATATCAAAACTATTTCTATTACTGATACTAGTACCAGCACTTCTGTGAATAATAAACAGATACTAAAACCAGCATTCAGACTGATACTAATACTAACACGAGTACTATTACTGACATTGACATCGACACTGGCACTAACACCAGCACGAACATAATCACGAGTTCATATTTACTATTATTGATATGTATACTTTTATTCAATACTAATACTAATACTGATGCTAATACTAATACTAAATACCAATAACAATACTAGTACTAAAGCAATACCCATCCTAATATCAATACTACCACAAAACTATTACTCATATGAACACTGATACCAGGATTAGGACTACTACAAACAATGACAGCAGTACTAAGAATAGAACCAAAAACAATACATATTAATCCTAACACTAATACTAGTACTAATACTAGCTACTAATTCTAATACTCATACTCATACCAATACTAATGTCACCACTACTGCTGCTACTACTACTGCTACTACTACGACTACTACTACTACTACTACTACTACTACTACTACTACTACTAGTACACATACTTAATACTAAAACTAATACTGATACTCATACTAGTCACTAATACTAATACTAATACTCATTCTAATACTAATACAAATACCAATACTAATGCTACCACTACTACTGCTGTGCGACAACTATTGCTAGTACGACGACTACTACTATTAACATCAATACACATACTTAATGCTAATACTAAGAGTAATACTAATTCGAATACTATTACTCATACTAAACATCCTAATATCAATACTACCACAAAACTAATACTAATGCTAACACTGATACAAGAATTAAGATCTACAAACAGTAATAGTGGTACGAAGAGCAGAATTGAGATTAAGATTGGGACTAGGAGCGCTGCATGCGTGTGAAGAAATTTCCAAACATTGCAAACCATCTAAAAGAACATTTTGGAATTGAGTTTGGGAGAAGTGTCTGTCGCCTATCCGTTGACAGATCCTGCCTGGGGACGCACGCCACCCTTCCCCTTCCCCACGACGGTCTGTCATGGGGGGGGGGGGGTGAGCATATATATATATATATATATGTATATATATATATATATAGACGGGACTTAAAAAGGATTCGGGCTGCTCGCTCAACGTCCCTTTCACCCCTACGCCCTGCATCAGCAAGGTCCGTCCTGCAGCGTGCAAAGGCAGCCTCGCAGGCACTCCTTGGAGTACCAATCGCGAAGCGGCTATTCGCATGACACGGGACGATCTTGGTTGTGTTAAATCGGGATTTGCATCTGGTCCTGTCGAACCCCTGTATATATATATATATATGTATATATATATATATATACATATATATATATATATATATATGCGTACATACATATACATATATACACATAATTATTCACAAAGTGACTAATTACATATAAATATACACACAAATGGATGTATAGGGTTGTTTACATGCATTACATGTAAATATGTATATATATATATATACATACATGCACACGTATACATGTTTTCTGTATCTACGTAGATACAGCGAGGTATGGATACGTATACGCACATATATATATATAGGTAGATAGATAGATAGATAGATGTTTCCAGCGTTCCAGGACGATGAAGCTCGTTTAGCATGAAAATACACGCGAAGCCAGACCAAACCAAGCCGTGTTAGAATCAGAACTCTGGAAAACCCTGTCCAAGAAGACCCGATGCAGCCCTAGACCTACGTTGCACAAGGGACTGTTTATACAGGAGTACACATTTAAACATTCTCATACTTGCACGTGCTCATTGTATGTCATTCGTAGGTAGAATTAAAAACATGGCAACTCTCTTAACACGTAGATGTAGACATACGTAGTCAAACGGTTAATTGAGGCTGCAAGTGCATCAATTCCTGCTGGCTGAGGCTCCCATGTTGCAGTCTGTAAGCGTGGAGGTTTGAACGTCAAGAAGTGCATGTAGCTGGAGAGATGCTTCGTGACGGCTCAGTGTCTACCCGTGCGACGATAGTTCTAGGGGCAACGCAATGGTCCATCATGTCCCAGTGGCTGGCACTCTTCCATGAGGTCCCGGAGACGGTTGCACCGATGCGTCTGCTCGCGGCAATCCACCAGGAAGGAATTGCCTGCCATAAATGTAAACCCGGCAGAACGTTGTTCATGAATCATACACTAGCCACATGGCAATCGCACCAAGCCTGCAACCGCAATAAGTCTACAAATCCGTTGGAGGGTCTGGCACCACTGAGGCACCGACGCATTGATTTAAAAGCTCCCTCGCACCTCAGCCAGCGAAGGCACGCTTGTATGTTCACACTACCTCTGCCGCGACGGCAGCCACTGCGGCAACGACGACGGCTAAGACCGGTACTAGTACTACAGCCACTGCCGGCGCTGCTCTCGTTTGTGATTTTGGTGTTGATGCTGACGCAGCAGACGCTGCTGTACTCTTGTCGGCGTCGTGTTCATCATAGTCATTTGTCCTCAAGGCAGCATCTCCTACTTATCCAGCAACATCGCCGACGCCGGTGACGCAAAGTCATCTAACCTATCACATTTCTTGTCAGAGTCATACTACCTTCTCCACTGGTAAATGCAAGCAATGCATTCATCATGGTGCATGTTGAACCCCACGGCTGCCATATGAACAACAGGCGCAGCTCTGGTTATAACCAGCAGCAGTAACATTGCTATTCTGAATGCTGTTACTGCTATTTCCATGCTTCTGCAAGCCTTGCGGTGCATGTGACCAAAATCACACACCTTTTTGCGAGTGCCTGAACTTGACACTATCTATTTGCCACATTGTTGCTGCGAGCACGTGGCAATCAAAACTCGCCAAGTTGCATGACTCTGGTAGCCTGGCAGCTTTCGGCATCTATCTCCTTCGCCTCCACGTGGGGGAGCAGAGATTGGACTCAAGCTACACTTCTGCGAAGACATGTCCACCTTTCTTGATGCACGGTTTGGGTCCAAATGTAAGGTTACTCCCAAGTCATACTGGGTCGGAGGACTTCAAGCAAAATGGAGAAGCATCATCGAAGCGAAATCCCAACACTAATGCAGCTGTGGTCTCCTTCAGAAGTCTTCGTGCTGAGCGGCGAGCCTTGTCTGCGAGGTGATGCTGGCAACAGAAAACCGTGTATGTTTGTGGCACGATGCGGGACTTCCTGGCTTTATGGGTTGGTTGGCTGGCTGGCGGAGAGAAGGCAACACTTCAGAGTTTGTTTATGAAGACTGTTCAATCAAGGCACATCAGGGTTTAGGGCTTTCGTTCTGTCTTCAAACGTATGTCACCTGTACGAACATGTGAGGAACTTTCATCGCAAGAGGTCTGGAATCGAAGGCCCTGAACTCCGCTTCTGGTCTCGGAAACTGTAGCACTTTGGATGATTCCGCCCCTGCAAACTTAGAGAAGCTCTGTGTTGAAGGTTCAGCGGTTTAAGTTTTCTCGGGCATGGGAGCCGCTTGTTGCGCTTGGCTTCGTGTCATGCCCCCCTAGCGAAGACACTCACAACCACTACACAGGCAAGTAGACGATCTCAATCCGTCCTAGGAAGCTACGAGTAGCAGCGTAAGGGTAGATTAGTGGTGGAGGGACCTGGGGGCCAACTTCGAGGGGCTCTGTTGATACCTCCTGTTGTCTGAGTGGCACTTGCCAGTGCAAGTGCCTCCACTTTAGACGCCCTGCAATGAAACAAAACACGTTGCTTCCTTGCGAGATTCGAGTCCGTCGAGTCCGACGACGTGGCAAACGGAAGAACGGATGCTTGCCGCCAATGCCAACATCGAACACAGTAACCCAAGCCCTCATACTGAAACTCCCTCTGCCCTAAACCCTAAACCTTTCTCGCCTTCAGGCCTTCCTCGAAGACCTCGAGTGGCACGCCTGGCGACTGCTTGGGGTGAGAGAGACACAGGCTTACGACCGCCATCACTACCATCACCACGGCGCGACTGCAACGACTACTCCCCCAGCATGTGCAAAACACAGAGTGCGTGGCGCAACGATTTGCGCGATCTTCATAGCCCGATCTTTGGTTCACTGCATAATAACACTCGGTGCCTGCCACCACGAAGCCCTCCTCTGAGAAGTCAGGCGGCTCGGGAGACATCGCTTGGTTTCGTTGGAGTCTGAGGTTGCAGTCCCCCTGTCAGCTCAATACGGGGCAACATCTCTCCCGGCTCCTTTCGGGTGCGGTCACTTCGAGGAATGGTTTGTGCATGTCGCCCTGCACGACTTAGATCCTTTTGTACTGGTTCAGGAATGTTCATGACCTAGCTATGGAACTGGCCAGTGAATGCAGCCGGGTCCATGCACAAGTCTAGGTTGGCACTTAATGAGCTAGGCAAGAAGAACTGTGCTCAACATGGCTCATATTGTCAAAGCCCTTAACAAGGGTGGGCGGTTAATCAGAGAGCTACAATATGGGAGATTCCGAAAATAGGCGACCCCAATGTAATACCCTAAATAGTAGGATCCTTATTATAAGGGCCCCAAATAAGGCATCCCGAATTTTCGGAAACCCCCATATGCTACTAGGCATCTGATCCCTGCGGCAACTGCAGAGCCAAAGCAGCTGCCAGCAGCACAAATACATGCGAACCGGGCAAAGACGGCAACAGTTGTTCTGGCTAAATCCTCATTCATGCGTGGATATGTATATACAGACACATATGCATATTCATATGTATACACAAATGCATGCATGCGTACACGCACCAGTTTGCTTACCCCTTATGCCCAACCAGCTAGTGTATATCAGCTTGTACTTGAAAGTTTCCGTGGGTCGGGTCAGGCCAGCCTGTCCCGGGCCAGGGCTCACTCGGTGAAGCGGGGACCTCAAGTCTCAGGGTTGAGGATTCATGGTATAGCAAAACGTCCAAGTAATAGCATAGTATGCATATATATATATATATATATATATATAGATGTATGGCCCTAATATCTACTAAGTAGCTAATATATAGGTATACTTGGACCCTTGAAAAAAGCGAGTGGCAGAAGGTCAACAGTCAAGTGATCTAGATGGCTCTATACAGGGTTTCTCTTGAGGGTTCGGTAACGATTCTTTGGTGGCTATGTGACGTACGAGGGATATATATATATATATATATATATATATGTATGTATGCATGTGCATACGTGCGTATGTATGTAAGTATGTCTGTGTGTACATATACATATATATATATATATTTATATGTCATCATCTGGACCCAACCAACTTTCCTACACCCACACATGAACCCTCATGCAGGAAGGCGGCTGATTAGGTGGCACCAGGTGCCGAAACAAATAGGGAGAAAGATGGTGAGAGCTTTGCAGCGACGGACGAGGTGCATAGAGCTCGGGGGTCCAGGGTCAAGGCTCTGAGTATGGTGTTGTTGAGGCAATGTCACTTTGCCCCAGGCGCTTACGGCTGTCAAACTTGTGTTTCAACTGACATGCTTCTGTAGGTCACTAGGTGGTGCACTGATTATGCTTTGTTTAGCGTGTCGTGGGATGTCTGCTTCTCGAATGCAACTCTACGCAACAGCAGTATTCAGACCTTCCGTCTAAGCTCATCGCACGACCCGTGCTGCAATAATCGGTGTCGATGCCTGGCATCTGCAAGTGCCGCTGACATGCAAGTTCCGGCTCTCAACTTGCTCGTGCATCATCCTGTCTTCCAGCTGACCGTTCATTGCACCCCTGCAACTAACAGTCTTTCATCAAGCTTCATCTAGCTATAGCAGCTATGTGCGGAAGGAGTATGTGCCTGCATTGCTGCTGGAACAGTCGGAAGCATTGGCGGCGCAACCTCAACATCCATGCGGGTCCATGTCATGCGACTTGGCAACTTGGTGACATGTGACATGTGCATCCTCACGCCCGAGCTTCGTGCCACGAAACGGCGATACGCTGTCTGACTGGGGCTTGCAGCCTCGAGCGAACTCTCAAGCAATCATAAGAAGACGAGCAAGAGCAAGGACTTTTGAAAGTAACATCTTCCTGCGCTGGCGGTTGCAAGAACACTCTATACCACTGATGTCTGTGTATGTGCATATATAAATACACCTGCTATACTCTATGTGTATATGTGTGTGTGTTGTGTTTTAAAATGTACATATACATACATATATATATATATATGTATATGTATACACGTGCATACCTACACACATACAGATCACATCCGCTGCAAACAACAGTCGGTGGCCTTCGGCCCTGCCGGTGGCGGCTGCGTCGGCGTCTGGGAGCCCACCGAAGGCTGCACCGGCATCTCAGCAGCCGCGGCAGGCCCCTGAAGGTTTCCGCTTTTTTGGGAAGCTCATTTTCCCACCCTTCCTGCCCTCCGCTTTTATCTTGAAGGCTCTTGTCCTCCTACCAGCCCCTTCAGGGTTTGGGTCACAGTTTCCAAGCGGCCTGCTGGAGAGGTGACCCTCGCTGGCATAGGATACTTGGTAGCCGGCGAACTACCCTGAAACCTAAAACCTTTCAAGTCCATGAAACTTTTACATTGGCCTGGTCCGGCACGCTGGGTCCGTCGGGTGCTGGTGACGGCCGCACAGCTTGGACGAGGACAGGCTCGGTGGCATCTGCGCGGCAGGTGTGGCTTCCAAAGGCAGGCTTCTTCAAAACCAGGTGCAACTCGCCAGCAACTCGAGGCCACCATCTTGTAACTACTACTAATACTACTACTAATACTACTACTACTACTACTACTACTACTACTACTACTACTACTACTACTACGACTAGGTACTACGGCCGGCTGCCTGGGACCTGTGTGGGGTCCCATGAAGTGACATTCCCGTCATCGCATCTTTGCGAAACGACCCCGCAAACTGCAGCACACAAGGCAAGAGAGCCAACAACCATAGGCCCAGCCCCCCTTTAACAGTTCTTTTGCACAGACTTGTACATGCCCCTCTTAACCCTAAACCCTACAGACTTGTCCATGACCCCCCCGACCCTGAACCCTCAGCCCTAAGCCCAACAAAGCAGCGCGGCAGGAATTCAAGAAAGAGCCCAAAGCCCGAGCCCACCTTGCACCAGGATCGACTCCTCCAACGGAACTGCTACCGGGACTTCCAGACACATTCTTAGTCTTCTTATTCACTACTCGTCCGCTTCTTATTATTCTCAATGTTACTATTGTAGCACGATTGCTATTATTGTTGTATCACATTTATTCCTCTTCTTCTTTATGCACCAATTCTTAGCCGTTCTGGTATGTTAGGACATACTCTTCTGCAGTTTTAAAGATTACTCTCTCTCTCTCTCTCTCTCGCTCTGTCGCGCTCTCTTGCTCTCCAGTAATAATTCTTATTGTATACCAATATGACCGTATCTTCTTTGGGGTTTTCGAAAATGGGGGCCCCTTGTTTAGCAGCACCCTAAATAGTAGGAGCCGTATTTTTCAGTACCCCAAAATAAGGTAGCCCTAATTTTCGGAAACCCCCCATATTTACACAGAACAGGGAAACTCGAAAAGAGAAGGGAACAAGTGTGTGGGACGAGGCCACAGTGCTTTCACGGAGCGGCTTGGGGCTTATAGGGGCTCCCAGGCGAAATGTAGAAGATCGTGGACGCCTGCTATGACTTGCAGACATTCAGCCCCCAGGTAATACCAGTCTGGGCTCGTCAAAGCCGCAGGTGCGACGCGGAGGGCTGCGAAGTCAGCAGCGCCGCTTCCGAAGAGACTCTATGCAAACACGATATTAACAAAATCACATAATCCTCTGACGCTATCTCCGAGGACAGTGTACCCTCATAGCACAACAGCCTCTTAACAAATAGAATCCCTCAACCGCGAAGGCATGCCGCATGCTGCCTGCCCTCTCCGCTCATCATCCTTCGACAACCTGCTGGGGGCGTCGACAGGTGCTTGTGGGACTTGTCAACATCTGAAACAACACGAACATTCAAAGATTCTAAGCACTTCACACAGTGACCTGAATGGCTCCCGTCGCAGTGTGCTGCATCAGCTGTTCTCGGAGCCCCGGATAAAAACGATCAACAGCAAGGGCACAAATATGCACAAAGCAAATCACAACCTTGAACAGACCAGAGCCAGGAAAAGCACACACATGAAGCATCAAGGCCTGAAGTGCATCGTGTGGACCGACCCATATATATATATATATATATATATATATAATAGAGACTTGTAGTATCGTTGTAGCATCGGCAGCAGCAGACGCAGCTGCAAAGGTAGGAGGAAGGCCGTCCAGCTGTGGCCAACTGATGTTCGTCATGTTATTCCTCGTCGTTGCCGACGACTTCCAGTCTGATTGGCGAAACACAACGCGGTAGCCTTTAGAAGCTGCCCCACCCTGTAATTGTGAATATAGGGATTATATTAGGGCCCTAATATATTCCTATTATACCACTATTACAGGGTGGGGGCAGCTTCTAAGGTAGCCTCATTAAGTTGAACACTTCGAGTAATGCTGTTTCCGAAAGTTATTCGACATACTGTTTCGAAACAGTAACACCGAAACAACACTCAATTTTATTGTCGCTCCTACCTTGGGGACCCGTCGTTGTAAACGACTCTAGCTCAGGCAGTCGCGTTGCTGGTTTAGACGACGAACCTAACAACAACCGAGCCTTATGCTTGAATAAATAAATGGTACTGCTCATTCGAAGATCTAATTTTGATTGTCTCGTAACACTGTAGAGTACGATCTCGAATTTCCCGGGACGCTCCCATAAGTCATTTCGGAATATTGCCACACTGATATTCTCATTACAAGCCATGCGGCATCTGAATTGCCGTGAGGATTGCACTCCGTGCTTTGTCGTGGCGCGGCCTCAGAAACCGCCAGCATGCGATCCCCTACCCTCCCCTCTGTCCCTGCGCATCTCAGAACCTCCAACCATTCCAACCTCAACAGGAGGACCTCGCACCCCAAATCTATGAAGCATTCGCATCAACAGTTACGACGATGGTACCACAGATACTGCTGCTACTATTAACTATTAGTGCTGCTAGCACTGTCAAGCTGCCGAACGGAAAAGAACCTTCAAGTCAGCCATCTAGGCCGTGAGTGGACTTCGGCTGGGTCCGAACCTGTGAGCTCCTTTTCCGGTGGGCAGGCCCCTCCAAAGAGCTTCCGTAGACCGGATGGCTGCAAGCAGTCCTAGCCAGATCTTTAACTGCACACAGCAAGCCGAGGCCTGGACGGACTCTGCTGCTCAGTAGGAGGCTGCTCCTTGAGGGCCATCGGTTACAGCTGGGATGGGTGGTAGAGTATGGTAGGAGGCGGGGAGGGTGTCCATCCCTAAACCCGTCTTTTGCCGCACAGCCTCGAAGCGTCAGCCCCAGACTCAGAAACCCCGAATGTCCATGCTACCGGCTGCCTTGTTCTCCTTGGACACGGGAGGCTCTTCGGGGCCTCGCTGGCATCAGCTGAAAACAGAGGAATTTGGCTCAGGGTTCGGATGCTTGTACTCGGACAAGGTCTGAAGACGAGACTAGGCAAAAGCTTCTTAAGGCCAGGACGGTTGCACCCCACAACATCCCACAACAACGATGACACGGGAGGATGTCGCACCCAACAACCCACAATGCCACAAGCGGTCAGGCCAACAGACATGCTCAGGTAGGCCAGCAGGCCACTTCACTCGTCGCAGTATACTCTCTGCTCTCCTGCTCAATCCTTCCACACCAAGTATGATACTGTGTCGTCTGACGAGTCAGAACTTGCAAATGTGTAGTCTCAAGTTATCTGTATCTTCGTATTCATACATACACATGTCTGCATGTACATGGCACTGGGAAGGACACCAACTCCTACAGAGCACTACCAGCACCACCACGACAACAGCGACGACAACCGCAGCAGCGCATGGCGATTACCACAACCACCATCACCACTGGAGCATCACCACACTATCACCACCACCTGGGAGTTTCCGAAAAGAAAGAACCCTAATATACGGTTGATGATATAAATCCTGCATTACCTTAAGGACCCCAAACTATGGGAATTGTCGGATACTCCTTCTTATGGGTAATGCAGGATTTATATTATCAACCGTAGTGCCCTAAATATTAGGATCCTAATTGTAAAGACCCAAAAGGTACCCTTACTTTCGCAAAACCCCCACCACGCTAGAACCAACCTGTTTGTCACCAACAACCAAGGTAGCCTACAACTAAAGTGTAATGGGCCCCAAAACCCGATTCTACATTATCAAGGCCCCTATACTAGCCAAGGAGCTACCGGTGCTGGGCATCTTGAAACTCTCCGGCACCTGTAGGCCCTGCACGTCTGCCCGGTTTGGGCGCCAACAGTGAAGGGTTGGTGCTCCATCATCTTATACTACACGACATTAAACTTTGTTACATGACGGCATGTTCTGCTGTCTGTTAGACTGTACTAATTATGTCAATGAGGCGTTTGGTTTCTTTGTAGGAGCAGGCTTCGAGCAAACACACTTCAGGCTCTGTTTCTGCGAGGAGAGTTTGAACGCAATGTGACCCCATACAGTAGCTGCCTGGGTAAGCCCAGACATGTGATCGAAACGAAAACGCTCTAAAGCTCCTCTACAGATACGTTACCATCAATTACGAAGATGTTGCTGCCTTTTTGGGGCCACCGTCACGACTTCAAGCGGCAGGTCTCATTTGCGGTAACTTCCCCCCCTCCAAACTGTCATCCGAATCCCGGCTAAAATCCCCGTTGCTTAGGGAGGTCCCCTATCATATTCGTCCGGTTTAGAGTTATTCCGGTTTGTTGCCTCCTACTTCGGCTTTGGAGTGTATGGTTTAGGGCTTAGTTTCCCTCTCTCTCTCTCCAGGGCACTCAGTCGCCGTCAGGCCCCGCCAGCTTCCTTCCCATAAGCCCTGAACCCCAGATCCTGAACCCCATTTAAACCCTAAATCCTAAATAAACCCTAAACCCTGAACCATAAATTCTAGATCCTAAAACCCTAAACCTTCTAAACCCTGAGCCAAAAAAACCCAAACCGCGAACCTTGAGGCTTCCCTCGCAACGATGAAGGAAGAAAAAAAGCTCGAAATCTTAAGCCTTAAGCCCTAGCCCTTTTTGCAGCAGGCCTCGTTGTCCAGGGCTTAAACCCCAAACCCTAAGCCCTAAAAATCCCAAACCCTAAGCCCCGAACGCCATAGACCAAAGCCCCTAAAGCCCTAAACCGTAAGCCCCTACATGTTAGTAAACCCCGCTGGGACGTCGCAGGGCTCGGAGGCCTTCTTCTGTGCCCAAGTGGCCTTCATGGGCGTGCCTTGGCCGAACCCACAGTGGGGTTTTCTAAAAATTCGCATGGTAGTTTTCGGTTTTTTGGTTTAGGAAGGGCTGATATTGAAGATCAAAATTCTTTCGGTGCCTACATTCGGTGCTCCTGGCTTTCTGGAAATCTCGAGCTTTGCACACAGTCAACCGCAAGCCCCGAAGTCTCTGCCCTGCAAAACCCCATGCTCTGAACCTGAATCCTAAACCCCACACTGCCCCAAACCCTAAAGCCAAAACCTGAAACCCAAAGCCCCAGACCCTAAACGCTAAAAACCTAAACCTTTAAACCCCAACACCTAGAAGGGCCAGGGGGTCCCTCAGCAGCACACTCGGCCGAAGAGGCTTCCCGCCATGAGCTTCCTGGCCCACTCTCGTCGTTAGAGCATCAGCGAGTCGATGCGAGTCATGTTAGAGTTTAGGGATTTTTCCCTCCTACCTTGCAGGGACAGAGCCCGCATTGCAGGGTAACTTCGCAGTAACAGTTGAAGAAGCTGTGTTGTTGACAACCAATTTCTAGTCCCAGGAATAAGGCGACTTGATGGCCTATTGAACGAAACTATGACCCATTTCGAGTTGTTGTCAAGACCCATCTCGAGCCTTTAGCGTATCTGTTCGCCGTAAACGAGGAGACAGTGTTATCTCCGGCAGATACAGAAAATGCAGACTCATGTCAGGAAAACCATCGGCACACATTGCCAGAGGTGGCATACATTGCGAGAGAGTTTACACCGTCCGGCAAGGTATTCCTGATTCAGCAGTGTACGCAGCACAACAGCAAGCCAGTTGCTCAAGCAGTACTTCTTCCATGTACTCAAAGTGCATGGCACACTCATGAAATCAGATGTTTTTCGCAGCACAAAATTCTGACACCAAGCAGCAACCAATGGCACATGCAGATTCCATGGACCTTTGACGTAAATTCAGAATTGCATGCTTTTGATTTCCGGTCTGTTGTACATGCTCGTTCTCCCGGGGGGTGAGGCATCCATGCTGCCATACTGTCCGAAAGCAGATCATAAGCCATAAGCGCACAGGAGTGCCCAAATATGGCATGAAGATTCACTGAGGTGTGAGGCCATAGGAACATGGCAAGTTCCAAAGCAGAGACAGCGGCGTAAACTGTGTGTCAACAGCGGGAGAGTTTCTGCAGCCGTGGGACCTCTCTGACAATAATTGCGACTTGGATCGTGGTTGCTACAATGGACGACACTGTCGCTCAGCAGGTCGGAATTCGATGCAAATGACTTGTGAATAACAGGATACATCAGCTAACTAAGTTCTTGTGTGTAGAAGTGCGGAGTTCGATGGCAGAATGCCGGCTCAGCGATCCGCGGCAGAAGTCTTTAAAGTCAGCAGGCCCTCAAACTTGAACACCGAAGAAATAATGTTGAGACACAATGGGGCACCGAAAGTTGCAAGCCCTGTAGTGTCCCCACGAAAAGACTCCAAAATCCAGCCCAACTCGCCCCTTTGCTGTTCTCGGTTGTCCTAGCTTTTCTGACAATTGGGAGGGGTCTCCTGTGCCTTCTAACTTGCTGCGACCAGGCTACAAGTGAAATTCAACGCAACCCGGAAGCCCGGAGCTTCCGAGTGAGCATTCCTTGTAACCTATGGGCTCTCACTGCAGTCGACTAGCAAGCTTACCTGAAGACGACCCTGAACCCGCAAAGTGGCAAAGTGCTCCGAGGAATGCAAAATCTGCCACGCACACGCAGTTGCTAAGCCGCTGTAGTCTTAATCTGCAGGTCCCTGAACCTTGAAAGATTGACTCTTAGAATGTGAGCCGCAAGCCTGGACCAGGCGGGCGAAGTTCAGCCACTCGTGCGACTGAGGAGTCGGGCGCTTCACAAGTTTGAAGGTGCAGAGTGTGCACACACACATGCAGACAAACACACATACTAACATATATATATATATATATATATATATATATATATTTGCACACATACACATGCCAACCTACCTACCTACCTATGCATGTATATTTGTGTTATGTATATGGATAGCTAGACAGATAGATAGATAGGCAAATGCGCATGTGTGCAGTCAATCAACAATGCACAATGAACACCTATGATCATCTATATGTTGGTCACAACATGCCAACGGAATGCCAAAGGAACTGGGGAGTTGCTTGGCACTCAGACCATTGGAATCAAGGGTTTAGGGGAAGCTTCTGCCGCAAGACTTGAAGCTGCAGGGCTACGTTCTAAGTCTCAGCGGTATGATTCTATAGTTGAGGGTTTTACGGTATCTTTCAGACCAGCCGGACTAGAGCAAGACCTCGACAAATACTGTAGAACTACTCCGTGCAGAAAGTGACTGCAGCACCCCCGCCCGAAGCACAATGGTGGGTTCCCATGTCACCTACGCAATGAACCCTGACTTCCTCTGGAACACACAAAGGCTCTCAGCACTGGCTGAACCCACAAGCCCCCAACACCTGGCGTCCATCCTGCAAGTCCAGAACACCGCAAGCACGAATCTAAAGTTTCTTATCCACACCCGACAAGCAGTTGAACAAACATTAAAGCCTAAAACTGCTTAACGCTCTATGTAAGCTGCAGACCCTTACGCCGCCAACGATGCCTCTTGGTGGGTGTCGAGCGAGTAACGGACCGGGGTCAACAACACCACGGAGGACTCTTGGCCTGCAGTAATCGTGTTTCTGGCTCGGACAGCAAGTTCGCAAGGTCCAGCCTAGGTTGCACTAGAGTATCGATTCAATGGATTTGAGCTGCTTAAGACTCGATTAAGCTTCCTTCCGGTCCCAGGCACGCAGAAGGTCCGCGGACGCCTTGAATGATGGATAATAGATCCCAACTACTACAATCTCGAGCCCAACTGAAGTGCGCAAGTCGAGGTGACGCTGGCCCCTGTTTGGCCTGGAGCAGGAGACAACCAACACTCCAGCAGCTGGGGCAAGATCTGGCAGCGATGCAATATATGCAATATATATATATATATATACCCGTATAATAGACAAGGTGTAACACATGTATTAACAAGGAATTACTAAATATAGCAGGTAAATTACTATCTAGCCCGGGGGAGGTCTGATCCTCGATATGTCTGGTTTTTAAGTCGGGACCGCGCAGCTAAGGTCACAGATCAGGGCAGAGTAGCTTCCATGAGTTTGCACCCCAAATTGAGATGCGCTTTATTCCAAAGAGATAAGTTGCCTTGGAAGCTATTCTGCCGGGCCCGTAACTTGCAGCAAGAGACATCGGCGAATCCACCGACATCTTCACATGCGAAGTGTGGAAAAAACAGAACCATTGCGCTTGCCCTTGGAATTGCGTCCGATTACAAGCCCTCTCCCGGTCTCGAATGCCGCAGTCGGACACCAAATCCATCCGATTGCGAAGCAGGGCAGTAGCCCGACCAATCCTAGTTTTTTCCCACCCGCCCAGCTGACAGAACCGATCCTAATTAGGTTTCGACTCACACGCTCGCACAAGGCAGGCATGGCTTCAGGCACCAAGTCCACTGAGCTTTAAGGATTTCAGCTTTAACTACGGTTGATGATATAAATCCTGCATTACCTTAGGGATCCTAAACTATGGGAATTATGGCATACTCCTTATTCTGGGTAATGCAGGATTTATATCATCAAGCGTAGGCTTTATAGGGTTCCGAATCCCTACATTCTAAGCGAACCCACGGCATCGTGCCCAAGCAACTCCAGACTCCGAATCCTAAACCCTAAATCTCTAAACCCAAACACCCTAAACCCTCTACCTGGACCCTCAAAGTATGTAGAATAATAGTATTTTTATCGGTTTTGGGCCATTTTGCTTCCTGCTTTGGGGGGTCTAGGTAAACCTTAAACCCAATACCTATAAGCGCTATAAGCGCTAAATCCCTCTAAACCCTATAAAAAAACACCCTAAACTTTAACCGTAAGTGAACCCATTCCGTCGAGGCGCGTTGGAATCCCAAGTTCTTTCTCGGCCGTCCCGCTGGCACAGCAAGGCAGCCTGTCAGCTGATAACATAGGGGGCGTCAATAATTAGAAGAGGTTTTTGGGGGTATAGTTTAACATATAGTTGCAAGAAGGAACCCTAAGGGATCAAATTGGTAACTATTTAGGACCCTATTGTAATCCCAGGGGCGACGAGAGTTTGGGCAAAAAGATGCAAAAAAGGATTCCCAACGTATGAGAAAACAACCCCTGAATTTGCACTCCGGGTATAGATACTTGACCGGGACCGGACGGATTTAGCAGCTACGACGAGCTTTGCGTGGAAAACTTACTTTCCACGAGCTTCTGTTCCTAGCATGAACATGCAACAGTCTTTGCATGTTATGACTCATGACATGACCCTCAGACACGGACTTCCGACAACTTTCCGCGCGTCTCCGAGATCCACATTGTCTAACCAGACCAGAAACCAGAGTGCCTTGAGAGCGTCCAGGCTCTGCGTGACGGCTGTGTTGGCAGGATTCCTACGCTCAGCAGTGACATTTTGGGTGGGTCAGTGCCTTCGACGACCCCGGCTCCGTCTTCTGTGTACAAACTAAGATTTCTGCGCATCTACCGATTCATAGATAGCACTTGGGTGCCCTGACGCGATCGGCGCAGGTGCCGCCAAGTCCACGAAAGCCAGCCTGTGATTCCAAGGCTTGGCGTTGCCGGATCCTTTGTTACAGTTTGTACAACGGCTTATTAGGTGAGGGTGGCAGGAGTCAGGTTTCTAAGTAGGGTTGATCCACGGTGACTGCCAAGTCTTGCGCTACAGAGGCTCGAACACTTTCCTCCATGGTTGCACAAATCCTGCTCATGCTCTTCTTCCTGCTGCACTTCTGCTACCGACAAGGACGAGAACATACGAGAACGAGGACGCGGACGACGACAACGACAACCTGCCACTGCTGCAAGTGCTACTAACGTAGAAGCAAGCCCTAAATTCCGATTCCCTATATCTGAGGCAGCTGCATGGAGCGGTGACCCGAAAGGCGGTGAACCAGCTGAACCAGGTAGACTGCATGGCCTCAGCGCTGCTGGGATGGCTCCGTTCGAGAGGGGTGAGAGGTCATGATTGATCCAGAGTCGCTGCACTCTTCAAACAGCAACCTGAACCCTGAAACACTAGCGGACCTCTGCCTCACTTAGACTCTTAGAGTCCTCAAGCCTCCTCCTGTTGAGTTATCCAGCTTGGACAGACTCTTCGATGTGTCCTGGTGGATCAGGGAAGTCAGCCTCAAGCTTACCTGACAATGCCGCTTTTACGCATAATTAAGAAGACGGATGCTGTGTGGGACCTCTCGCTCCAGGGATCGCTTCCGGCATTTCTCCTTCTGCGAGCAAACTCGGAACGTAACGCGCTGTTCTGGGCCGCCTTGGGCTTGGTGGATTCTGACAGGTTGAAAGATGTGTCCAAGCAAGCGTCATGGATGCTCACGCCGCTCGTGAGCTCTGCATGCTCAGGCCTACATCGATTCTAGACGGATGAACCGTTGAATTTCCGGGAACATGTCTGCTACTGTCCTGCACGTGTCCAACTAGGTACGTAGTCCCGGAGCAAGGGCAAGTCCTGAATAAGAACCTTTAAACATCGGCAAGCGATCTCGTCTCCTGCTGGTAGCGGCACCAGGCCCAAAGCCCGCAACCAGAGTCCCTCGTCCTCCTCCTGGGCCCTGAATGCAGCTAGCTAACTAGTTCAGCTTTTATGACTTCCGCAGCTAGAGCACGTGTCCGGGCTGAACCCGTCCAACTCATCTCAATCCATGATGCCCACTTGACTGGTTCCATCAAGCCTCGCCCTTCAGGGACTTCCTCACCAAAGCTGCGGCACGAAGGTGGTTCCTCGCATCTCTCGGACTAGGACGAAAGCAGCAAAGCAAGTTCAGACTGCCAAACTGGAAAGGAGCCCCTGGGCGTCGAGAAATCCCATACAGCTTCTGGTGGTTGCCATGCAGAACTCTCGCATGGAAGGCGAGACAGCCAAATTCCTCGCACTGACCATGCTGCTTTGAGGCATCAGTAGAAGTGAAAAAGATGACTGCTCGTGAAGTCTATCACAAGCAAATTTGAGCAAACCGAGCTACCGTGAGATGTTCGTGTTGTGTGTACAGCCTCTCCAGCAAGATTGAGCTCAGGACTCCAACCATCACAAGCTGAGGTGCCATGGAGAGTCTGTCTTTGCCATCTCTGGCTCTAACCAGTGGGCGGGAAAGGGGGTCCCTATGCCGCAGAACCTAGTGGCAACAATATGACAAGACGCCAAACAAGCCATCTTAAGACAAGAAGATAGATGCCGGATCACTGACTGCCATTGATCCTCTGCGGCAGCATGTTCAAGGTCAGAGCTGGAAAGGGCTTGCCATTCAAAGCATCGCCTACCTTTCCTGCGCATTGCAACTCTCTATTGGAGCCTACTCACTGGGCCTCGCAGCAGTACTGACTGCAAAACGACACTATTGCTGCTGTGCATCTGCTTGTAACGACTGCTACGTGCTGGGTAGGATTCCGGTCGCCGGCGAGTCGTCACCGAAGCCGTCACAATAGCTGCACAAGTTGGGCAGAGTACCATAAGGACCCCGAAGTAGAACTAGAAGGAGAACATGTAGTGTAGTAAACAGTAGTTGCAACAATTCCTACCAGTAATAGCACTTCAGTAGTCGTAGGTCGTAGTCGTCGTCGTCGCAGTAGTAGCAGCAGCAGCAGTGGCAGTACCAGCAGCGGTAGCAGTAGCTGTAGCAGCAGTAGCAGCAGCAGAAGTAGTAGTAGGTTGTAGTAGTAGATGCAGGAGGGACAGGAATAGCAGTAGCAGCAGTAGCAGTATCAGCAGTAGCAGCGCAGGCAGCAGGAGTATCAGTCGCAGCAGCAGCATCGGCACGAGCTGTGGCCGTGGCAGCAGCAGCAGCAGCAGCAGCAGCAGCAGCAGCGGTAGCGATGGTGACAGCCGTAGCAGTTGCTGTAGGGGCAGCGGTAGCAGCAGCAGCAGCAGCAGCAGCATGTAGCAGCACTGGCGGCAATGGCTTGACACATACGTACATACATACATGCAGACATATATATATATATATATATATATATATATATGTATACACACGCTTTTGCAAGGCCCGGTGGTAGCATCCCCTTTCACTGCCTATGCTTTTATCATCCTTTCCGGCATGTTTCGGATCGATTCTCCAATGTCCGCACATGTAGCCACAGTGCCTCCTATCCCGCTTGCTTGGTCAAAGGGGTAGAACCCCAGCAATGTCTAACAACCCTCGGTCTGAAGACGGATTCTACATAACATGTAGTTGAATACACATGAAGTAGATGGAGTTGCTACACTGTGTACTGAAGTACTAAATATAACTCGTAATCGTAATTTTCACTCGATCCCTAAACTTTAAACGAAAATCCTAAACGGACACGCCGACCTGAAACATGCAGAAAAGTGCCCGCTATGGCAGGTGGGCGTGTGGCCACCCTGAAGGGGCGAACGCAGGAGACCAGCAGCACGAAGTTGGCGGTGAGTTTAACGTATTGGGCTCCTTATAGTTAAAAAGCCCTTAGGAATAGTATGGGTAATTATGTAAGCCCTTATATTAGACTTCTGTTTCGGGGGCTCTCTACATTGAGGGGTATTTTGGTGCGAGGGCCACAGAGCTAAAGTTACCGGGCAGCGTTTCTGTTTAGACAGGGGAGTTTCCGAAAAGTGGGTACCCTAATATAGTACCCTAATACTAGGATCCTTATAAGGACCCCGAAATAAGGTAACCCTAAGTTTCGGAAACTCCCGCATGCGGGCACACGCCGTCCTATGCCTTTGCAGCATCAAAGCTTCACAGTCTACTGGTAAAACTCTACAGCAGCTACAGCAACATGTCATGGCAAAGGCAGTTGAGTCGTATAGGATCCAAGTGAAGCAGACCTGTGGCAGGAAGCTTCCCAGGGATCCTCCCGAATCCTCGTGGTTCTGGCCTCCACGGTAGATGTACCGGCGCGCCAGGTGTAGTTTGCCGCTCGATCGTGGTACTTCAAGCACTTCTGGTCCGACTTCAGGAAGAAGCATTCTTATGTATATCAGCCATGAAGGGTTGAGGGCAGTCGTAACTTAGCCATGAAAGGCACCCTTTTTGCAGCAGCCTTGCCCTAAACCCTAAAACGGGATGTGGGGCATGATGCTTGGAGTTGCGAGGTTTCTGCCTTGACGCAACTCTGGGGTCTTTTGGACCAATCCCAAGTCTGACTCTAGGGCTCTAATGCAGGGCCCTGAAGAGTTCGAATCGGCTTTTCGGGCCCATTATACTATATAACTTTAATAAAGAACCATTATAAAGGCCCCTATAGTAAGCAGCTTAGCAACACTGGAAAGCGCGCCTACATGCTTCGACTCGAGTAATTCTGCGCCTCAGATGCCCCGACAAGGAAGGCCGGCAACCTGAGGCCTCAAATCGAACAGGAGGTCACCGCCACCGCAAACATTGCTGCATACAAACACCATCCGTCAGGGGATCTTACAGGATCTCGTGTCCGGACTTCTGCTCCAAGTTGAGATGTATCGGGGACCCAGGCAGCTACAGCATGCTGAAAACGGTGACAAGTCCTAGAAAGTATTGGGGCTCAACCCCTACATGCTAGAACTTAAAACGTAAAGGCTCTGGTCCGAACATGCTCTAGATCCGAAATCCTAACATAGGGGCCTTAACAAGTAGAAGAAGAGGGTTTTGCAGTATATCATATCATAGCTACAATTATGTCAGCCCCCAAAATGGTATCTATGAGCGGGGGGAGGCTTCCTTCGTGGCGGGGCATCCGATCAAAGCCCAGCTTTGAGCTTTAAGAGCTGCATCCCTCGACTGGAAGAGTCGCTAGGGAAAGAAAGGGGCGTCCAAGATTATGACGGCCAAGGGCTTAGGGCAATGTCATTGGTAAACAGTCACCAAGATAGCCGGATAGCAGGTACGATGACTCGTCACAACATCAGAGTCATCAGAAGAGTAATGATAAGAACAAGAACTAAGTCGTTCATCACATAAAATGCCAAAGCGTTGATGCTGGCATGTACGCAGGCACCGTCTTGTCCAAGGCATGTTCGAAGTCTGCTTGTGGCCTGTCTGAAACTGCTCTTGGTACGAGTACCCACTAGGTAGGCCGGTAGGCAGGCAGACAGGCAAGTAACTGTATTGGTCGAGCTGCGTGAAGACACCAAAAACACAAACCGACATGTTCCAGATATGCAGGCCCAACTACAGCTTGGAAGCAGCGCAGCGCGCATGTGGTGCCGCTGTTTGGGTTGCAAGTTGCAAACTGATCAAGAGGGTGCATATGGGAAGAACCCTTGCTCAAAACAGAAACATACACAGACTGGTGTACTCTTTCATTAACGACTCTATGTATGAATGTGAGCGAGACAGAGAAAGTCAGAGAGAGTGCAAGCTAGGATGAGGGAGAGGGGAAGAGAGACAGAGAGCGAGAGAGAAACAACAACGTTCGGTGTACGCATGTACGTCGTGACAAGCACATGTTTGGCAGCTGAACCCGTTCTGCGAGCAAGTACAGTTAATGTAAACACCCAAATAATAATCCACTACTACTACTACTACTACTACTACTACTACTACTACTACTACTACTACTACTACTACTACTACTGCTACTAGGAACTACACTGTTAGCCTTAACAAGATAGAAACGGAGAGATGCAAGGGATTAGGAAGGCTTCTTGGACCCCCTGTCCTGCTAACCCCGATGAAGGATGCATCATGCAAGCGGTGCATTCTGCGTCTTCCAGAAATTCTGCTGATAGTTCTGCTTGCAGAAGTGTTCTCCAGCATCCCTCAACAGACCCGACAAAAATTTGAGCCCGAAGCTACTGAACGAGTGAGGGGAATCTTATCCTCTACGGTCTTCAGCAGTCTGGAACGAGAATTAGGATCTAACCGTTCTGTTGCGAGCAGCTAACCCATCAGACTCTACCGACTGTCGGGCTTCTGGACATGCATGGGCTGGGCCCAAAGACTGTTCGGCATCCGCATTTAAGTCTGAGCCCACAACACTTTGGAAGTCCGAACTTGGCGAGAAACTTCCGGGTTGCGGGAGATTCCTGCCCTGGAAGTTTCTCGTCCGAACATCAGCCTGAATGTCCTGGAAGGCCCTGAATGAATATGAGAGCTGCAGAGAGAAACACTGGTGAGGCATGCCCCAGAATCGTGCTGGATTCACGGCAGAGCCAAGCTTACAGCCGCAAGTGCCTTTCGGACCCAGCATGTCCGTTCCGAGTGTCACGGTTTTTTGGTGCCACGTGGGCATGCTCTATGATGATCACATAAGAAGCTGTGATGGGGAGCCGTCTGGATGTATGTTTGCATCTCTTGTATATGCCTGTAAACAGGTGCGCACATAAACAAGTTGATACGTATCATGTGTACATGTGTACAAGAATAGGCGGGCAGGCAACATGCAAACAAGCGGACAAACGCACAAACGTGGAAGCAAACACACTAAAACAAACATACATGCTTGCACACACAAACACACGCCAACACACACACACACACACACACACGTGCACAAACCCATCCATCCATCCATCCATCCATCCCTCCATCCCTCCATCCCTCCGTCCCTCCGTCCCTCCGTCCCTCCGTCCCTCCGTCCCTCCGTCCCTCCGTCCCTCCGTCCCTCCGTCCCTCCGTCCCTCCGTCCCTCCGTCCCTCCGTCCCTCCGTCCGCGTGTATGTAGGCATGCATGAACGGATGGACGGACGGACGGACGGATAGATGGATGGATGTGCGTATGTATGCATGCATATATGTATTCTATACTGTATACTATAAATACACGTACGTGCATACATACACATATGTACATACCTGCCTGTCTGCCTGAACACATAGTACAGAAATACATGCATGAAAGCATGCAAATTAGGACAGCCAGACAGACAGACAGACACACGGACTGACTGACTGACTGACTGACAAACAGACCAACCTGCTGCCTGCGACACGGTCGCCGGACGGACCTGCTAGTCTACTCTAAAGGTAGACTGTGTCCCATGATTCCAGACCCTGCAGCGAACCACCATGCTGTATTCTGGGCACTTGCAGCCCCAAGGCGATCGTGCATCGAGCCCCTTCCCCGTTTGTGTTCTTTCAACTATGTGACGTCCCTTGCCTGAGAAGGGAGTAATACCGAGTATGGCATAAGCCGGCTAACTTCAGAGGTAACTTGAAACTGGTAGGCATTTGCAGGTAAAGTTGCAAAATCAATATGATCCTCCAAGTTTGGCAGCCTCATACCATCGATTCTGCCTTTGATACGGTTCTTCTCCGCCTACAGGATGAACACAGGCGGTGCCACCGTTCTGCTGACTGTGACAGTCAGGGGCACATATTCGACGGTTGCATGTTCACTGGTGGCATCATTGCCCGAGCTTTCCTTGAGGCAGCAAGTGGCCAAGAAGCACTTGCAAGGCAGGCAGGCGGAACCCTGCCTAATTACAACTCCCCGTCTAGAAAGAAGGGTACGACTCTCTCCTTGTACTCGAATTCCCCTGCATACCTAGACCTGCGCCGAGCTGCCACGGAGACTGGTGCGCTCAAACGAGACATTCTCCCGGAATGGAAACAGCCACTGTAAGTACTCGCTTTGTAGTTTCGACTTCTTTTGGCCGACCCCAGCACCAAGCCCTATTCTAGTGATGAGGAGGTAGACGTTGAGCTGCAGGCGTCAACACCGACAGCAAGACCGAAAGCTGCTGAGGCTTTTTGTTTGGCCATATTTCCGCCCATAAACTTTAGACCGTGTCGCCGAGAGTCTGCAAAGCCAGCGCCGCGGTTTTCATGGCCTGCATCAGCTGCGGCGGCTGTACACCGCCGCTTTGCCTGGTCTTCTGCGGCTTGGGTGTGATATTGTTCTGCATGCGACGAAATGAGGCCATCGAGACGAACATCTCGGAATTGCAGCTCGCAGGATGCTCGAGGCTCGCGTTTTCGGCAGACTTGTTTCAACTCTGGGAGCCCCATGCGGTACGTGAGTTTGTGACCAAACCTGCGGGAGACAACTCGGGCATCAAGTTGAAGACAGAACC
Source organism: Symbiodinium sp. CCMP2592 (assembly GCA_905221615.1). Taxonomy (NCBI): domain Eukaryota; class Dinophyceae; order Suessiales; family Symbiodiniaceae; genus Symbiodinium; species Symbiodinium sp. CCMP2592. Next base: position 863,396 of record CAJNDT010000824.1, on the reverse strand, counting down.
TCAACCCGAAAGCCAACTTTTGCACTCAAAACTGCAAAAACACAATCTGCTCTGGACTCACAGCTAAGTCAACAAGTGTGGCATCCCAGTGGCGGGGCTGCCATACCCTTCTTTGGGGGCGGTGGCGGCATCGGGCGGGAAGCTGCCTTCCAGGAGCAGACTCTTACATTTATCTATACGGGCGGTTGTCAGAATTATGGTCCCCTTTATGGGCCCTTACTATGATACGACCCATACACACCTTTCCTCTGTGTCTAGTTATCAACTCACCTGTCTGGATATATCTATCTACCTATTTACCTTTTACCCTACCTTTAGCTAAATGTCTGTTTATCCATCTATGTATCCGTCGGTCTATGCATCTAACTAGCTAGCTGCTTACCGAATTCATCATCCGTCTATCTGCCGATTTGTCTGGTCATGTGTTGATCTACGATCGAGCTGTACATACGTACACATTACAGTATGCATATATATATATATATATGTCTACGTAGCTGTTTGTTTGTGTTTACCCCGACTATCGATCCTTGTACACTTACTGGTCCATCTGTCCATCGCTTAACCTAGCAGTCTAGCTTGATGTATCTACTCTTTTGCCGATCATCTACGATCGATCTGGTCGTTCGCTTGTCCGGTTGTCTGCTTGTTTACCTGTCGATCCGCCACTCTACATATCTATCTTGATCTCCATATCTATAAGCCTGGCTAAGTATCGATATATCTCTCTATGTGCAAAGCATATTGTAAAGAGATACATAGACATAGAGCACAGGTACTTACAGCCTCAAGAGTTTGCGGCAGCGTAGAGTTCTGGTTGTCAAGCCTTCCCGCGTTTGGGATTGGATAGACTTGACATGATCATGAGAACTCAGGATACTCTTGCTACAAGGTGCCAGTTCGCAGGGCTTGCCTGGGCGTACAAGATTGAGTGTGTGAGCGTTAATTTCGTGCAGACGGAAATCCTAACAGCAGTCCTGCCTTCGTCTGATTTGCTGGCGCAGGTTTTGCTGCCTGCCGAAATCCTGAGGACTCAATTGCTGTGTCAGGAGGGCTCACAGTCGAAGTCTCATGTGTAGCCAGGGTTCTTCCGGATGCTCGGGTGCGAAGGAAGAGAGAGAGAGAGAGAGAGAGAGAGAGAGAGAGAGAGAGACAGAGAGAGAGAGAGAGAGAGAGAGAGAAGCAGGGAGAGGCAAAACTTTGCGAAGTGCATAGCAGCTCGAGGTCTTTACTACCATCTGAGAGGCTAGAGGCTAGGCCTGAGGTGGGACAAAGCCCACGACTTCACTTGAAGCTTACTCTTCGCATGGGTGCCGACAGGTGTTCACACCTGCTCCAGCACCCTTTCGAGAGCGCGCGAGAGAGTGAGAGAGAGATTGGTCGACGGCGACCCTCTGCACCCAAGTGGGGCCTGGGTCCTATGGAGCTCCGAAGACTGACGTCCCAAAGCCGTGCATTCTCAAGTCCGGTTGCGTGCCTGTTGCACTCGTACGAACACATCTTACTAGGTGGGCTCAAAAAACGACGGAACCAACCCAAACCCCGAAATCTCGAACAAGATCCCATGCCCCGCCCTAGGACTTTCTTCACTCGAAGTCGTGGACGCACACTACCCTATATCAAAGTCCGGCTCGATAAAGGGCCTCGTAGTGTCTAGGGTATGGGTTTAGGGCTGTGGGTTACCTCAACTCTTCGCTGCGAAGTTACGGTTCTCCGAAGACTTCCCCTTCGTCGGTGGCCTCGAGGCGGCATGGAGCTGTGCGAGGTGGGCAACTTACTATACGGGCATTAATAGTTAGTGTGAATACGGTTTGGGGGCATATTATACTATACTTATAACAAGGACCCCCCTATAAAAATAGTATTGGCATTTAAATGCACAGGCCCCTGTATTGAAATTGTGTTGCAAGTAGTTCCAGCATGTCAGTGCATGCTCATATGAAGCCGGTGTTGCTAGTGTCTATATTGAGAGCAGCATGAACATAACATAGAAATCACTGCGATTACCAGCTCCGGAAGGTTCCGGAACACACACACACACAAAACAAACAAAAACACAACACAATCAAGGACTCTCAAGCCCTAACCTGATCCTAATCACCACCACAAACACGCAATCCCCCAGACAGTCAAACCCGTCAACCTCAAACCCTAAGCTGCCTCAATCGCAGAAAGAAACCAAAGCCCCGTTTGCGGAAATCCCATGTCCTGCAAAACGCCTAAAACCCCTTAACATATGGAAAAACATCTACTGTTGAGGGTCCGTCGCGCGCATGCCCTCAGGCCAAGTCTGGTGCACTTCACATTCAAACTTCAGGAAAATCACTTTACATGTCTCACGAATTCGCAACACTTGCTCGTCATAGGGTGTGGAGACTTGAGAATGCCCAACCCTAACCCTTTTCAGCACGGACTGAGGTGCCGGCCAGCGCCCACGAAACTCGCAGCCCCGTTTTAAGGCAAGAGTTCGAAGGAAAAGCTGTAGAAGATAACGGACTGAAGCTTAAGCTGAAGATCCCTAACCCTAAACCCGTGACTCCAAAGCCCTACCTATTCCTATAAGGTAACCCCAAAAAGGAACTACAACGGAGACTCTAGGTGCCCCTGCCTCGCCACCGGCTGCGAAGGTGTTGCTCTGAGCATGTCGCGATGGCTCATGGATGCCTACCCAGAGACTCCAATAGCCCTTAATTAAGGAATATACCTTAGATTATAGTAGGATCCCAAATAATTATGATTTAAGGTATATTCCCGGTGGACTATTTCAGTCGGCTTTGGGACTCAAAGAGTGAACCCTTGGCTCAGGCTTACAAGATCTTACGAGGGTTTCGGGCTTAGGGGTTCGTGGAGGCTCTGCTTGCGCGTCGGAGTGGGTTGGGGGCTTGGTTCTGTTTTGGGGCCTAGGCTGCGCTTAATTAGGGTTCTGGCAATTGCAGTCGGACTATCGAGCCAGGCAAGTAGAGGTTTTTTCAAACTTAGGATAGGTTGAGGGATGAGGGTCCCAGGGAGAGTTGCGAGTTTAATGTCTGCAGCGCAGCATCCTTGGCACCTGAACGTCCCCCTCAGAACCCCCAACACCCAACGGGCTCAACACACACACACACAGGAGATCTTAAAAGCACCCAGAGCAATGAGATTGCATTGACTCGGACCGGCCTTCGGCCCGAGACCTAAATCGACTCCAGGAACCCTTTTGCCTAACCCTGGGCCATCAGCCCAACATCCTGGCAAAACTGACCGAAGCCCGACAGGAAGGCCTGGAAGTCCGACGTCTCTGGGGCATACTTGGCATTCCAAGCCTGCAGAAGGGTGGACTTTAGAAACTGGAGGCATGGAGTTTATCAAGGCGTATGGAGAACCGACCGTTTTTGCAAGAGTGTTGCTCCGGAGGCATGATCTCTTATTCTTCTGGCGTTCAAGAGCCCTTTGCCGTAAAGCCGAATTCGCATGTCAAGCCGTAATGCCTTGTTGAAAATTACACTCCGTTCAAGGTTCGTGTGGCGAACCTACAAAGCTCCTAAAGTCTCACCCCTCCAAATATCACCAGAGCAGAAACACTCCCTGGAGAAAACTGTGTCTGCCTTCAGTGCAGCATCCCTGCCCTTGCTGATCCTTGCTGTGCGGCCTGGTGCCCAACTTATCCTTGGACATCCATGAACCCATCCGTGCATGCATGCATGCATACATGTGTGTATATATATATATATATATATACACACACATATACAATACATACATGCACATGCCGGCCTGGATAGGGGGAGCATGAAGTTCTGACTGAAAACTGAAACGATGCTAGCACAACTATAGTAACCCTTTTGGGGAAAGCCCGAGGCCACGAGCCCTAAGGGATAAATCCTCAACATGGAACCCTAAACCCTAACCCTTGAATTACATCCACATAAGCCCCTTTCACGGCCCCATAGACAGCCCACAAATAAAACCCTGTCGACCACCCCCAGATCCCAAATCCTGCACAGCACCGATTTCGCTTGGCCTTCTGAAACTTGAATGCGACGACACCGGAATCGAACTTCAGCACTGCAAAGCAGTGACCTGCAGGGAGAGGCTGTGCGAGTAGATTCAACTTAGATTTGTGGGTCTTCGGGGCTTTGGCCTCGGGAGGCTCATGAGAATCAGAGAACAGTTCAAACGGCGATCACGGCGTTCCGTTTCCACAGACAAGCCTCAGCAGTTGCTAATCAGATGGCTATAAGTCATTCCAGTAGTGGAAGCGCTTACCGAAGCAGAATGAAGAGCTTGGGTGGCAACTCCGAAACAACTGGTCTGCCAGGCACACGGGCGAAGAATGATGCGGGGGCCTGCTTCGGAGTTTCAGTCTGATTCCCTTACTGGAACTCGGGATCTAAGTACGGCCTTTGGTTCCGTGGGTGCCAATCAAAGCCGAATTCCGCAACCTTTCGATTTTTTTGCCCGGAAGCGACTGCAGGCCTTGAGTCTCGTGGCTGCTGTGATTCCCAATCCCGAGCAGCTTGTACCTCGGATGCGTCTTGGCCAGAAAATGGGAGTTTAATGTCCTAATATTAAGGATCCTACTTTTTAGAGTGCCATATTAGGGTCCCCTATTTTTGGAAACGCCCAAATCGGTAAAGCAAGCAGCTTGGAAATCAACGGTTCTCGTGCCGACAGCTTCCATAGTGCCGCTCTCCCGGCACGTAAACACGTCAGACAAGGTGAGCATACAATACTATACTCTACTATATATACTATACTATGCTGTATCATGAAAGAAAAAACAAAAATGATTGGATAGAATCGCGGCAGTCCGGAGTGCACATATCCGCAACACTCGGAACCATGAAGCTAACGGCACAAACCCTACTCCCTGTAATTCAATTTTCTTCCCCTTGAACCTGATAAGCCCCAAAATTTTGACACGTGTCGTACAGCATACTATATAGTATAGTTTTCTTTGGAATAATTGGTATAGGTACTGCTATTTAGCATAGTACAATATATTTACTGTGGAATGTTCTTAGCTTCAGGTCTCCAAGATGCTGGCCGGCGAAGCGAAGCCCATTGATTGCTTTGATGAGGCGCTGGCGCGAGGCGTTGCCAAGGAGGTTGCCTGGTACCGTGTTTGAAGCCGTGCCTGCTACTGTGTTTTATTGTTTTCTTTTTCGGGCCCTTTTCTGTCAGCCGAATTAGCTTCTAGAACTTCTAGGTCCTGGTACTATTTTTTCCCCTCCTACCTAGCAAGGACGAAGCCCGCATTGCAGGGAACCTTGGTTGAACAGCTCGACAAAACTGTATTATTAGGGTTTACTTGGAGGGTCGGGGGACTTAGTAACTGGTTATTTTAGGGACTTATAAGTACCATAACCCCAATTAGGGTCCCTTTTCGGGTACTTATAAGTCTACTTACTACCTACGTACTAAGTCCCCCGACCCTCCAAGTAGGGTTTAGGGGATAGGTGCCCAAGCCTGAAACGGCCTCAGCGATTAGACTTGGGTTGGGTCAGATACTACTGGAATGCAATGTCTGTGGGCTATACAGGAGTCCGGGATACTGCTAGCGCAGTTCGTTCAGGGTTCAAGGTAGGCTTAGGTTAAGGAGTGAAATCCAGACCTGATGTTCTTTGTGCAGCGAAACATCGGGGCCACCCCGTCTCCGCTCTACAACACCTCGCACTCACGAAGATCAAGCCGGATGATTTATATATTTCTGCCTTAACAGTACAATCCACCCACCATTTTTGCAGCCCTCAAATCGAGCGGCACCTCCGCGCCAAAAATCCCAAACTTGCCGGGTTCACAGAGGCGCACGGTGGTCTGGGAGTCATCATCGTCGGCTTCGGCAGGATGCTCAACCATGGCCTCTGCCCCCAATGGTGCAAACACCAAAACTTTGGGTCCCATTCTTCGGGATCTGAGGCAAAGCCTTTGATTCCGTTCGACGCGTTCGATTGAATGCCCCGGGACTCAGGAAAGCACCCCCCGGGCCCCAACCTCAGGAACCCTGGAGACTGATGGCCGTTATTCTGCAACACCACAACGACTGTCCTGAATCGCTGACCCGCTATGTCTAGGAATTTGGTAGTTTCCGAGAATAGGGGATCCGAATCTGGTACCCGAAATAGTAGGATCCTCTTACAAGGACCCCAAGATAAGGTACCCCCAACTTTCGGAAACTCCCCTATCAACTTGTAAAGAACAAGGCATCAAGGCAGCGCCAAGTAGCAACAGCCGTCAGTTTGAGCTCGTCTGCCTCGCTAAACTGATTTCAGATCTGTTTTCGAGTGTTCATTTAGGGTGTTGCACAAAGCTTGCGTGTATCTTTATGCTGCAAGGGGCGTTCGACAAACTGAGCAAACAGGCAGGCAAACCATAAGCTTCAATGATCAGGTCACCTCAACAAGTGGTAAGATAAACAGACTTAAGGTCCAAACACACCCGAAGTTATCACAGTTCATCCATCTCGCTACCTGGTCGGTTTCGTGTAGGACGCAAGAAAGAGAAGGAGGACGACCAAACCAATACAAAAGAAATAGATGTCGTAACACATGCCAAAGCTGCCCTACCAAACAACCCGAACCTTTGGATGGACGTCAGTCCCTACCGTAGGAGTAGTCACCGTCACAGTAGCCGCACTCAGCAGCGCCTGTAGTAGGTATCGCAACGGCCGTCGTTCTGGTGATTGTAGGTGCTACACGAACGAGTAACACTAGTATCCATGATAGTAACCATTCGGGCATAAACCCCAAAATGTTTTTCATGTGAACAAAGCCCTTATTGTGCCTCGGATCCCGAACTCTCCATTGACAGGCCCCCGTCGGAAGCCGTAGTCGACTCCTTGGCTCTTCTTTCCGAACAAGCTGGGAACTGCAAAGCCCGTAGATGAAGGCTGCTTCCGTAGCTTATGGCTAGTGGTTGGCAGAAGTATTGTCTTGTCATAATATGAGCATGAGCGGTAGCATTAGCATTCAGTATGAGTGTTCGGAGGATTCATATCTACAGTATGCACAGACCACAAAGGGGTTAACAGGCTGCTTATGATTGGCCATGACGACCGCGATAAGGGTGGGAGTGTAGCATGCCAAGCAATGCCTGGCTATCCATATCTACCTATCTACCTATCTATCTACCTGGGTTTGTTGTGTAGTTGAAGGTCTGACTGAACTGCATCAGGGCAGCTGAGGCGGGCGGAGGGTATTTCACGGCTGAGAACGACGAGAAATGGCCAACACCTGCAGTTGCCGAACTCGGTTTTTTTTTTTTGAACCCTCTTTTTCAACCGCCTGAAAGTTAGTTGAAATGCCAAGTCTGGCGGAGGGGTGGTTCGGGGAGCCACTCAGGATGACCACCACACCACCGCTTCCCGATACTGGCAGGTCATGGCTCCCCAAAGCATACTTGTTGAGTGTGGGCATCGCACAACCTGCAAGAAGCACACTAGCAACCAAACTTATGCCTTACAACACAAATACCTGAAGGGATGCACCACGCAAGTACGGAAGATTCTCGACGATACTTGCAGTCACACTCCAAACACTGTCAGATAGACTCCTGAGGCCAAGCCCCACAACAGCACCTGCTCACTCCTACGGCCAAGGCAGCCACAACCACACAGAGGTACAACTACACCCAACCTACCAACAAGTTTCACTGCAATGGCGACCAAGGCCCTGGGCTCACCTACTCAGTCAGCTGAGTCAGAAGACGGATCCGGCGACCATGCCTCAGTTCGGCGACCTTCCTGTAGTACGCGTTCTCGGTAGGCTCGTTTGGCAAAGGTCCTGAACACCTCGTCACCCCATGCGTCCACCACTTCATCTCCCCTGAGTAGCCCAGCTTTCCACTTGAGGTAACCCTCCGCCTGGCGGGTTGCATCAGCGCCCCTGTCGGCCTGCAGCAGGTTGACTGCATCCGCCTGCCCGTCATCCACACTCGGTGCAGCTGCTTGGTGAGGGCCATCATCGAGTTGGGTCGGAGCAGGTGCTCGGGCTTCATCCTTCCGCATTCGGCGTTCTCTCTGGGCCCTTTGGGAGAAGCGGACCATCATCTCCTCACCGCCGACCGCCGCGAGACAGTCAGCTGTCGCTTTGCCTTCTCGCCACAGCTGACTGTCTCGCGGCCGAACTCGGTTTAGGGTTTAGGGAATTATGTGCAGTGCGAGAAGAGCTGTCTTCCTCAACTGAAGAACTTGTTCAGAACGGGCTGTAGTTGCTAAGCGCTGAAACTACCTTTCCACCTGCCCGTTGTACTTCTTGCCCTTGATGTGCAAAGTCGCCTTAGCAGCTCGAACAGTCAACAACTGCTTCCAAAAACCTGCAAGTAACAAACTTGCACAGGAACACCGTATAAGTACAAGGTATCAACCACGGACAGGAAGCCTACTACTATAGACGCTCCTGCGAGAAATCCCGCCTGCAGCAGCTTATACCCTCGCCAGAGATACTACAGAGCCTGTGGTAGCATCTCTATCTCTACATCCTCGTCCTGGGTCAGGCCCTTTATTCGGCAGTGCGAACTGCTAGAATCTGCTAGATTCCCATCAACTGAACCATGTACGTAGAATCATGTCCTGTAATAGGAACCCAAGGAGGGGCTCGGCTGATACCGCCTGGACCCTGTTCAACCCAACCCACACCCTAAACCTTGCACTAAATCCCACAGGAACACACGAACGCACACACATTCTGGTGAGAAGGGCATAAACAAAGCTCTTGTATCGAGAAGCCGCGGTCACAATGCGCAACAGGAGGCATCATGGATGCTGCAGAGTGGCTGCCTGAAAGAGTGTACACTTGAAGGGTGTTGGGTTTCGGATCTATGAGATTAAACTGCATCAGGATACTGTGCCAGGTTAATCGCGCCGCAAATGTTGATGGGCTCTCACACGTCGTCGGACGAGTTAAGGGACACGTCTTTCGGGACGATGTGCTTCAGAAATGACAGGAAATAATTTGCAGAAATCGAAGTTTTGGCGGCTTCGGCAAGGAAAGGGTCGTTGATGTCCAGGCTTTCAAGGTGGTTGCTCTGTCACTCCACTCGTCAAAGTTGTTCAGTACCTGCGCAAAGCCTAGAGCAATTCAGACACTATACGTGATGCTGATGCCAGTCCTAAGCTGCTGTGTTATAAGTCGCATCCGTGAACTCTCTACTGTTCTTTTACTACCGTAAGCATGGCTACTCTTGAGTTAATTGCTTCCAGCATTCACATGCTTATTGTCCCTACACCTCTATGCCATGTTCAGAAGTTGCGCCTCCACACTTGCGGCACATTATATATACCTGAGTTGTCCTTTAAGCCCTTTGAAAATTATTTACTATTATGGTTCTCTACAAAATAGTAGGGGAAATTAAAAAAGATCCCAAAGCACAACCCAGATAAGTAAACCCATAAAAGCCCTGAACCTCTTCGCTCCTCAGCTCCTGCTCCGATTTGGGCTACAGCTTCACATGGGAGAGACTGCATTCTGAAGCATTCTGAAGGGACTTTGCTTAAGAGGCCTGACGAATAGGTTTAATATGCACATATTTCTGTGTCTGTCTAGATATGGGGTCTTCAGAATCAGATTAGGTTGGGGCTTGTATCACGCCACAGTTTTACATGTACCCTAACTACAGTTTTTTCTTCTCTCTCCTATACTGCTCAGCACTACCATTCTCAGGACCGCAGCAACTGCAGGCCGCACGAGCCACCGGGAACTGGGACTGGGGACTGTCAGATTCGAAACTACAGCATGAAGCCGCTAGAAGGAAGCATTGACGAGTTCAACGTTTGCAAAACTCTACCTCTGATATTCAATGGGTTATTGGCCATGCCGATATTCACCATTTAACACTATTTGGGAGAGGGTGCCTTTCATACGGGCACCCCGTACCAGGGGGCAGTAAAATTACAAAGCAATAAGCATGCGCACGGCTATCACAGTCTCACCACTAAACTAAAGAGCTCGCACTAAAAAACACGATGCCCCTGTTCAAAGCGACAATACCACAGGAACGGTGCGACTCGAAACTCATAACATTAAAACTCTCTTTTGAACCCAGACTCTGGACATCCTAAACCCTAGACCCTCTCTCTCTCTCTCTCTCTCTCTCTCTCTCTCTCTCTCTCTCTCTCTCTCTCTGTCTCCAAGGCATTCGAAACCCTGGACCCTAAACCCCAAATCCTAAACCCTAAAGCCTAAACCACAAATCCTAAGCCTCCTCGGAGGTGCCACCAAGCGGCTCTGCGGCAGCGAGCGAAGGCTAGCCATCATGGCTTGCCCCAAAGACAGTTCTCCACTCCCCTTAGGACGATTTAAGGTTTCGACGCTCACACTCGCACCAGGCAGGCAAGGCTCCACATAGAGGGTTTACGGGTGTAGGCTTTGGAGGCAAGCAAAACATGCATGTATGAAAGTTAACATACAAGAAACCATACTAGCTAAAACAAGCACAACCAGTGCCCAAGAGCCTTGTGATGTTGAGCGCCAGGCAGTCGTAGCCTCAGTTTCGGCTCTTGATTGGTTCTCTTGGTTGCTGGCTGGTTCTCCATGTCGTCAATGCTTATATGAAAGAATCACTCGTGATCTCACCCAGCACCGCATGTAAAGATACATGTGCATCTGTACATATACCTATACATAGACATATACATATAATTACATATATATATATATATAGATATAGATACACACAGTTCTGCGTATAGTAGCTGTTTCTCTCCCCGGCAGTCCCATTGCCCCTAGATTATCCGAAGACCTAGAACAGTGGGCATTGCTTGTTGCGACAGCCCTCGAAGAATCGGCGTGCGGTGTGCCTCTTGTATAACACCGTACTCGTAGAAAAATTGGTCCAAGGCCCTTAGCATCCCTCAGCCCTGAAAGCTTCAATTCAGCTTTTGGGGATGGCGCACGCAAAGCTGCCTCGTCCTACAAAAAAACGCTATATACACTAGGAAGGAGCGATGTTTGCCAATGAAATCCGCGGCCGAGGGGCGGTGTGCGCTTCATTGCACTCCAGCCAAGCCATGGCGCATCTTCGTCGGTGTCGGGCCACACGACCTGAGATGCAAAGGCAGGAAGTCAATGCTCGATCCTGCCACGCAAAGCTCCCAAGCTCAAGCATGTCCATTCTACGAAAACTGAGGCTCTGAGCTATATCTGTAGGTAACGAACTTCGAGACACAGCCCCAGTATGTCAGTGCACAACGAACCTTTGAATGATGATCCCTGATCATGGAAGAGGTACCACAGGCTCCTCGCCGTCCTCCATTTCCTCCACTGTCCCTTCGGCCGTTTCATCCGGCGAGGGCGGGGGACTGGGAACGGAAGTGCCAGCACCTGCAAGGAAGCTGTTCTAGGTTTTAGGACCAGAGCCATAGCGAGACTCAGCGTGGATACAGAAATCCGTGCTACCGAGTCCAGTATTAAGTATGAAGGCTGCATGCTCGTCGAATCTATGCCGTGAAAGGCACTGATTAGAATCACGAGTTGGGGGTGTGAAGGGATGCACCGGATAGACCTCCTTGACTATAGCTAGGTTCTCCTCCACCTTCCTGTCCCCCCGAGGCTAAACATTCTTTTGCAAGAATGGATGCCGCCCGGGCACGTGTTGAACCCTCTTCGCCCCAGGAACTGTCGTCTGCGGCTTTGGGACCACAGCAACCATCATCCGCGGCACCATTCAAGCAGAATGGTGCAAACCTTCAATTGGATGCAGACGTCGCTTCCGTCATGCACAGCGCAAACAAATGCTTATGTGCTCTTGCCCTGCAGACAGCACTCTACCCAAGTGGTGCGCGACGACAACAAAGAGAGTCTGCTCACCCAGAAAACTCCGAAACATCCCCTGCAAACTAGCAGGCGAAGAGCCCAGTGAAACTTCTGGAGCGCCGCAATGGCGGAAACTTTGGTTCCTCTGCTGCACAAATGCTTCTTTTGAGGCCTGATCATCTCTCGAACTCGCGACCTCCCTCGTCTCATAGGTTTCGTGTTGTGATTAGTTCTGAATGGTTCTTTGCAGCAAGTGGAAGGCTGGAAAAGCCAGGCCGGACCGTATGCGGTCGGCGATTATCAATATCCTGAGGTCGGATGACACACACACACACATACATTGCATGGGAACTGCATGGTTACCAAAGAGCATGCATGCATGCACATGCCCGAGAAGATGCGTGCACATGCAAGTCGTTGACCTCAGCTTTTCTGTCCCAATTGTTGGGAAGCTTGCCTGCCAAAGCATCCTCTGCCAAGCAGCCACTTAACTGGTGGTTGCGGCAACTATCAATGCGTCAAGCCAAATTAAATGCTAAAAGATAGAAATCTATTCGCCCGGGGCATAGAGCCTGAAGCCTGATCCATCAAATCCCTTAACAGTCCCTGCGTAATGACAGAATGCACTAATCTGTCCCAAGCAAGCCTTTTTCAAACCCCAAAGCCCTTCTCGAGAACTTGGGAGTTCCGTCTAGGCTCTTCGATGTGCAGGAACGTCATCGGCAACGGCGCTAGTCGCCGCTCTTTGAACGACATCAGTCGACAGCCGACGGGGACACCACCACAGAAGACGCTGTCCGGCTTTCCGCGAGACCGTCGGATTTGTGAAGTCTCACGAGGCATATGCTCTGCAACCCTTGCATATTGCAAGGCATGACCATGTATCCGCTAGAACCACATGTCGAAAACTTATGACGGCGCGGAAGCCAGACAAACTGGGCAGAGAGAGAAGGGGATGTTGGCTCGTCCTTGAGCCCACAAATTCAGGTGATTTGGACTCATCCTAGGAACAAACAGTTCTGAGTTTGCCAGCCGAGATCCCCAAATCTAGAACTTTATGCCCTAATACCGAAAGAGCTCTTTCGAAGCCTGAAACTTTGAGCCACAATCCCAACTCTCTCCAAAGCTCATTAAGCACACTTTTGCAACAGGCGTGCGACTTCGCCCGGAAGTTGGACCCTGAACGCCCTTCACAGCACCCACATGCATGCACTGTGGAGCCAGTGCCAGCATCTGCCGATTAACGGCATTAGAAACTAATTATTCTGAACCACCCTATGTGTTGCCACTGGACTCAAGTCTAGCCAGTCGTTCAGCACCCTAGACCCTAAACCCTGAGCTCAAGGCATGGAGCACCCCACCTTGAGCTGAGTGCGGGGCCCCGAGAGGACTCAGAGTTGAGCGCGCAGTTTTGAAAATGGCGGTTGGAATCACCTCATGCTCGGGTTTTCTGATGTTTAGGGTTCGAGGTGAAGCACATCCCACACTGGTCATAGGGCTTGAAGGGTTAGGGACAATCGGACAAACCAGGCGAGGCATACGTGAAACATGCCACTGAGAGGATTTGGCAGCATCTGAACATACTAATTAGGGTCTACGGTATGAGGTTTAGGGTGGTTTGGGTTTTAGGGGTTTCGACTCGCGCACTCGCATGGGGCGGGCACGAGGGTTTAGGGTGGCTTGAATTTGCCGAATCTTTCATGCATTCGGAGATGTTGCTTTAAATTCTAATGGGAACAATGACAATCACTTGTATCAATCTACATACATATATATATATATATATATACACATACACACACACACACACACACACACACACACACTGCAGGCGAGATTTTGTGTGAATAGCAACAAACACAACTCAGTACTTGGCGACATGCACGCATTCTGGCTACCATGCGCGTGCATGCATGGATGCGTACATACATACGTAAATACGCCTGCGTATGTACACCTGGGTATGCGCAGCAACGTCAACGAGAAACAAACAGAAACAAAAACCAGGCATGAGACCTTACAATCATCTCCAGTGCATCTGCGGTTCTCCAGAAACACGCCCTTCAACGAGCTTGCTTTGAGGGAAGATGTCTTTCATGAACAGACGGCCAATCTCAGAGCATTGACCAAGTCTTGAATACCTCAACCACTCACGGAGGAAGGTTCATGGCCAAGAACTAAACCCGACGGAGAAGTACAAGACCATCCGAAGCCGCCCTTGCGCAAACAAAGGGAATGATATCATTCAGGCTTCGGTCGCCTCAGATACGCATCAAGTTTTGTGAACGGCTTATCAAAAAGTCTTGTGCAAACGCACCAACGACGTTACATCTCTTCAAGCCTTTGGAGGCAACATACTTTCCCGCAAACCCTTTTGACTTGTTACCTTGAAAGCCGTGGCCCTGCGGTAGCCTTAGGCTCAGGCCCTGGAACAGCAAATGTAGGGCATCTGTCTGGTTGGCAACCACCTCTTTGCCACAGACTGTTTCCCAATTCTGGAGCGCCTTTTGGACGATCTTCTTGAAGATTTGTTTGGAAGCTGTTCCCTTCGAGCACAGGGTGTCTGCATTTGTGCATTTTATTGTACTGCAAGGTGTACACTGGCGACGAAGGAAAAGCATCGTGGGGTAAGACGTGAAAGATCTCTTTTGGCATCCAGGCTCGGTGGGTGTAACAGTACCGGCAGGGTCATACCCTACCCGTTTTTGTAAGGTCATGGTTGGGATCTATTGCAACAAAAATAGGCAATTACCCTCAAACAGGGGTAGGGATAGCCGGATAGCCTTTTAGGTACCCTACAGACCCGAAACCCACCCCGGAGCGCCTGGCGAAGGAGTCCGACCAAGACAGGTCCGCCTTCACTCGCGCGGATGGGGACCTTTCGTCCGAGAGCCGAATTCGGTAGGAAAGAAACACGGCGGGGCTGCCTACCTACACTATCCTACAGTCCTACCGTTTATGGCTCCTAAAGTCTTCTAACAACCCTAACCCTAAGCCCTTATAAACAAGCCATACATGCTTTTTTGGGAGTTTCGGAAATTAGGGGTACCGTATTTTGGGGGCCTTATCATAAGGATCCTACTATTATTTAGGGTTCTATATTAGGGTCCCCTCTTTTCGGAAACTCCCATATGAGGAAGCATCGTGAGAATCTCCCTAAAGAATTCCCTAAAGGATTTTGTTGGTACACACAGTGTAAGTCGTATTGCTATACATGAACTGTAATTAGCCACAGTTTAGATACACATCTGTAGCTATGCTGGGAGCAGGGTGGCGAGACAAAGGCTGAAAGTAGAAGCAGCTTCGTGGTGATGCCAAGCCTTGCTGAAAGAATGGTGGTGAGACGGGCTTCTAGGGCTGTGCAGTCAAGGTGCAAATAGGGCATGGAGCATGACGATAGCACCAACTGCTGAAAGCAAGATGAGACTGCAAACTAATGCGAGCAACACGATCAGAACGCCAAAATTGGCATGATGCCTGGCATTCCATTGCCAGCTCGTGAAATCCAAAAGGAAGGGTCTGCTGAACGACAGCAACAAACGCAAGCCCTTTCAAGCTCAAACCCCACACGACGAATGCTGTCTTATTCGGATCTCCTCCGGCAAGCCCGATAATCACCACACCCCAAAAGCCCTAGCGCCCAAAAACGCGGCACCTGAAAGAGCCGCCTGAAATTCTGCCCTAGGAGACCTTTCAAGCCCGGCCCAAACGAACATCGGAAGCTCGACCTCAAGTTTAGGATTCAAGAATCTAGAGATTAACACTCACTCCTTCGAAGTCTTCCAAGTGCCTTCCGCCGCCTCTCTGAGAGCAGGTCGATGACAGCATCCTTGCTGAGATGTACAACAAACAGATGTACATATGCATGGATGCATGAATGAACGATTGAATGACTGGATGACTGGATGAATGGCTCTCTTTCTGACTGTCCGTCTTGATGAGCTACATGTAGCACGACATTTCCTGCCAATACAAACCTTGTCCTAACTGGCTCTGTATCTCGGGTACAGACGGCCAAATCTAGCCTCAAAACCGTGTACACGATCCGGGAAAGCTATGTCTTTACACCCTGTGCAGGGCATCTCATGTCTAGCCAGCCTGGCACAACCTGTGCGCACATGCTTGAAACTCCAGCCCCTCTTGCAAGTTCAAGATACTAACTTGTTGAAACAAGATTACTTAGAACCCTGTTATTTCAACGGTCGCCTCCCTTAGAGGATACCTGCATGTACAATCAGTTTCGAAGCACCCTGGGCTGTATCCACCATGGCCTTGTAGAGCTCGTAAAAGGACACGGAAATTTCGACGTCTTCCTTGTCCGGGATGCTTGCCAAGGCCTGACCCACACACACACACACAGCTTAGGATCTGTTCCTGCGCAGTGATAACCGAGTCATAGCAAAGTTTATAGGAAGCTGGCCCAGGCTCGGCATTTTGTTTTGGGGTTAAGTCCCGGGCCACTGAACGTGATTATATCCGCTGTTGCAGGCAAGCTCGGTGCTGCTAGGAAGCGGCTTATAATGACAAACGGAGATTTGTTGCTCTGGACTGTACGACTTGAGGGTTCTGGGGGGGGTGAGGGTGAGAGCAAAGACATGCATTTTGCCTGCCGGTGAAACTCAGGCTTTTCAATGATTCCCCCAAAAAATGACCTTGCAGGATCTTGAGCACCGGAGAAGTAAAACAAGGTTCCTGGCTCTGCTATACCTGTATTTACCATTCATCTAGGCATTCCATCGCCTCCCTCGGTAGGATTCCGGTCACAGTCCTGAACGAGAGCCACGCACCTCAATTACACAAGACAGGCCCCCTTGAGCCGAAAGAAGGGCCTCGAAAAGAGCGGTGACGCTCCGTGGGATGAGACCACGGTCCTGGCACGGACAGTAGGGCTTTAATCGTTGCAACCGTATGAACAACATGTAGCTCTACCAAAGCATGACAACTTAAGAATCCCGCGGTTTTGCACGCTTTTGTATGTATGTTTTCCGTTTGCCAGTGCTCCGGTTCGATTCTTTACGGGGCTACAAGCAGTTGCTGAGGTGTTGAAGACCCTCCCTACAACAACTTGAATCCCGTGGAGAAGGACCACTTCAGGGGTCGACAGTAAGATCCCTATTAATGTTCAAAAGCTCCCAGAACATGCTGAGGGCGGCTGATAGCCACCACATCACATCATAAGTACCGGCAGGTTATAAGCTAGGAAATGCCGAAAGTCTCTCGCGAGCGTGCGCTTGGTGTGATTGCGTGCACAGAAATACCGTCTCATGCATACCTGCATTCATACCTACGTGCCTACATGCATCCATACACGTGTGCACTGATGCCTGCAAGCCTGCAATTTACCTCGATTGATGCTCCCATAATCTGAAAGCCTTGCAGAAGAAAAACTGAAGTCGGACGCTCGTGGTATGGATACTGGGCAAGAGCTCATCGCAGCACGACGCTTTTTTGTGCCGCAGCCACAGCCGCCGAAACCTTGAAACTGAACATCGGGCTAGATTTGTACTGCTTCGGTGTCAGGGCACGGTATCGTCAAAACAGAATTTATGCCCCGCCCCAACCGGCCGTACAATGAAGAACAGAAAATAAAACTGACAGCAAGACCTGCAATGGCAGATCTCTCATTAGGGCCATACCGGTCCGAGCCCCAAACCCAAATGAGAATGTGCGTTACATCTTCCACGTCCAAGCACGGAGGGGCATGCAAGCAAAGATTGACGTGCACGTGCAACAAACTGCGCAGAAATCAGCTACGCTTCGAATTTCCTGGCAGCGAGCCGGAGTGAGGAAGTGGAAAGCCTTACGAGTTTGTCGGGTTTGAGTAGGAAAGCCATTTGGCGATGCTTTCCATCAAGGTGCGAATTTGGGCGGGGCTATCCAACATACACAATATGGAAGAGCTCCTGGGATACCACAGTGCAGAACACTCACTCGGCATATCGTAACCGTGTATCACATGAATATCTAGTTCTCTAAACTAGCGTCCCTTGTAGGGTCTTTTTTCAAACGATGTCGTACTATTTTGGGGACCTAAGCAAGGACGCTAAGTTAGAAAACTACCCACTTGTACATTCCGAAACGCAACGTCCAAGCCTGTCTACCAATCACTGCTGTAAAGTTCGATGAGTGGAAACCCTACAAATTAAACTCCTAACTCTGGGTTGCATGCACTCCTACTTACAAGGACGCGCCGCAATACAACCTTCGGGTTTAAGGCTTTTGGGCTCAGGGTCACCCTCGGCCATAAACCACTGAGGCGAGGCTTCCTCCTTTGTTCCGGATGCGCCGGAGGCTCGCTGATTGCGCTGGGGAAAGTCTACAAAATACTCTTCTTCCTTTTCTTCGGGTCCCCAGATGTATGTAGTACTGTGCTTTACCCGATAGACTTAGACTACTCTAAACAGTCAGGCCCCATTTGTTCAGCTTGTGAGATCTTTCAGACGCACGACTTCTGGGGTTCCAGGGCAGAGGCATACACTTAACAGACATCCGACAGCCTCCATCTAAAGAATCTAAAGGTTCACGGTCCCAGAGTCACGGCTACAGCGGCCGTGGCCTTGGGACGCTGTGTGCCCAGAATTGGCCTGTTGGCACGCACGAAGGGATTATCGGCTTGGGTAGCCCCAGAACAAGACCGTAGGATGTGCATCGTTGCAATCAGAAGCTGCCTGCCCTATGTGGGCTGGGAATTTCATGTTGATCACGGCTCCAGCTCGAATGCTGGACTGGGTAAAACGCATAGCATCTGTGCCGTGCCAACTTGTTCAAATAGCAAGACAACGACATCTGTGGAACATCACGTCAACATATAACGTTGTTGCTTCCGGGGTTGCTGAGCATGCACACACAGCCCAAACCGTCAAGATTGAATCCACCTATCACGGCCCACTTCAAGAACCATCAAGAACCAGCCATCACAGCCCTAACCTGTCACCGAAGCACAATGCGCTGAACACTAACCTCTAAGCATGATAAACCCCGTCTGCAACCGAACCCTTGCACTCTGCTGCCAAGCCCTGAACACCACAATCAAGCCTGAAGCCTGGGTTAGCCATATTTAGCATGCTGGCGTACTTCAACAACCATTCCACAAGCCCCGTATAATTCCTACAACTTCAGCTCTTTAGACTTCAGCTGCTATTAGGCCCGATCGGCCTTGCCTGATCGAAAAGGCGCTGGGGACCTTGGGATGTAGGGCAAAGGCATCTCGACTTCCGGCCTCAGTGTTTGGCCGTGCCATCTTGTGCGGTGCTATGGCGTGTGGCTTTGGAACGAGATTTATGTGGGATGCAAGGATCTGGGCTGAGATTGCTGACCGTCTTCTGAGAGAGTAAGAGTTTGAGGAGCATGGGGCTCAGGTGGCTAAGGTGTAGCGCTGGCCTGTTGAGCTTCTGGTTTCGGCATTCAGCCCGAGCAGACTTCAACAACGATCGGTCAAACCTTCCCGATCCCAGTCCGACGTTTTTGGAGAGCTAAGCCCCAACACCCCACCCCTTCCAACCCACGCCCCCAACTCGCACCAAAAAAGGAATCTACGGTCCAGAGATCCATGTGGCGACGCCGAGTTGCTGGGAATCGCTCTCCAAGTCGGCTAGAATCCTCTCAAACTCGCCTGGGGGAGTCGAAGCTCTGTCTGGAGCTTCGATACGGATTTCGGCGCTCACACTCGGACAATCGTGGCGAGGCATATTATGGTTCGAGGTCTGTTGAGTGAGACTACGCTAGCCGCTAACTCGGAGTGTGTTGTGATGCATATCTGGGAGAGTGATAATGTACATACAGGCAAGACAGAGTTAAGCTCCAAGACGTTTTACTCGCCTTTCAAGATCCCGCTATAGGTCTTAATTAAGTGCCAAAGCCATGTGAGATGCAGGATCTTGAGAACTACCCACGGCAGATCGCTGCAAGGGCGGTCAAGGCTGACAGCCCCTGAACTAGTTGGAAGCCGGGATGGCTTGGGACACCGGCGATCTGGTTGTGAAATCATCACGATTTCACTCAGCTGTCTGGACCGTTTCATGGGGCACAAGTTGGGAATACAGGCCACTACCAGGGTCACTCTATGGAGGCGGGAATGACCCCAGGTATTGAAACGGTCTCTTCGGGATCATCTCGATTCCTGTATTGTGCACAGCTAGCTGTGCTCATGGTGAAACTATCTCCTCGTAATTTTCTTCGGTTGAGTCCATACCCCCATTCGCAAAGAATGAGCCAAGAATTAGCAACGCTAAAAGCGATTCGATACCCAGAACCATTCAAACTAGCATCGTAAAAACCGCGTGCTGTCTCCCATGCATTTCAAGTACAAACTACTATATGAATGTACGGGTTTAGGATTCAGTGTTTAGGCTGTTGCGTTTGGGGTTTTGGACAACATTGGCTCATTCTGGCTGTTCGCAGACCATCATAAGCGTCGAGCAAGCAGGAAATTGCTGGTAGCTCTGCTTGTAACATCGCTGCGGTTGCTGATTCCGATCCTCACGGAGCCACGGTGGCCAAGACGAGATGTCCCATATTTTGGAATCTGTATGGAGGGGGATTGGCTGGATGGAGGGCAAGGAGGTGGATGGAGGGCTGGTTGCTGGAGGCTTGAAGGAGGGGTGGATGGAGGGCTGGCTGGAAGGAGGGGTGGTGGATGGAGCGGGGTGGGGCGGCTGGCTGGATGATGGAGGGGTGCGGATGGATGGAAAATTGGATGGAGGGCGGCTGGATGGATGCAGCGGGCTCAATGGATGCAGGGATGGGTCAACCAAACCGGAACCGAACCGAGCCGCAAGAAGAACCGCGCGAACCGAAACCGAATCTATTCCCATCAAAAACGAAACGAAACGTGGCTTACTGTATTGTGCAATAACATCTAGTTATAATTCAACAGATGCGGCCTTTGTTTTGAAGGGATCCTTCCCTGCGTCGCTTCATGCAGTGAGTCTTTGCACTAGATGCGACTGGCTTGCTCTTGGCATCAACCCTTCTTTTTGAAGGTGGCTAAACTTCGACGTCATAAAGGAGAGGCTGAAGCCGAAAGCCATTGAAGACAGCGTCAAACCCGACATACTAAAGCCTGGAAAGGTTCTACAAGGTTGCAGGTTTGGTTGAAACTTGACGGTTGAAGTTCCGAAAAGTCTACAGAGGACTCTGCTGGAAAGCTGCCGGCGGTGTCGGTGGAGGTTTGGGAGTGCGTCTCGTTCTTCTCAGCCACCAAGCCCTGGCATCCAAAATCGGATATGGGATGGGACAGATTCTTAGGGTTTGGGTGGGTTTAGGTGAGATACTCGAACCACTGATTTGAAGTGCTGCTTTGCTTGATTGAGGAGTTTGGGAGTCTCTGGGCGCCTCCAGCCCTCTCTCGGAGGCAATGGGCTCGTCGACAGCCAGGCGAATGGGCTTGTCCTGTTCAAGGTTGGGTTTGGGGAATTGCCGATTCCGTTATGTTCGGGTGTTGCTATAATCAGGATCGAAACTGGAGGTCTTTCCTGAGCTCCTAAACAGCGGCTTGGCGAAGTCTATGCGATGTGATCAAAGTGCGTACTACCTTGAAGTACGTAACATATACTGTATACTCTGAAAGTCTTCAAGCTGAGCTTTGAGACAAAGCCCTTTTCATGCAATCTCTAAACTGACCCCCTGCCTCCCGAAACCTGGGTCCGATCGCAGGCAAACAGTGAATCACCTCGTCTTCCAGGGATGTCCTGTGCTGCTGGAACTTCATGCCGGGTTGTGAAGGTTCGAGGGCTCAGGGGCCGTACGCGTTCAAGCTGAAGCGTTTGAGACCTAAGCATACGAAGCGGATGGTGGAACTGCTGCGATTGCCATGGGGGTGCCCATGTACCCTTGAGTTCTCAGCCACGGTCACACATAGCGAAAAACATGTTCAGCCTGTTCAGCGCATACCACGTAGCAGTTACCATCCCCATACTGATACTGATAATCAGGAAGCAGCATGGTTTGACCCGATAGTGTGCAGATGTAGGTACCTGCGCACACACACACACACACTGCGTACACTCATAACAGTCTTCAGGAAACGCATGCGTACGGTCAGCAGTCACAACACGAAACATGACGAAGCACAAGTCGCAGATGCTCCATACTAACAAGATTCGTTTTCCCAGGATGTGCACACATGTGACTCAACGTGCATATATGAACAAAGATCTAGCAGTAATTCCCAAGAACGAGTGAACTCATGCGGAGAAGCTCAACGAAGCGAGAAGGACCTGTGTTCCTTCTCGTCATTCCGATCGCAACGAATCAGAAAACAGAAAACGTCTAAGCCTCGTGCCTGCGACCTCTTGCTGCGAACATCAAGCTCTGCAGTCACATATGACCTCGGGCCTGGACAAACACACACGCCCACGTGCGTTTTTGTATGCTGGTATTGTGCTGTACCTTACTTGTTACTGTAGCTTGCTTGAGATGTCTGGGAGCCCTCTCTCTTCCTCCCTCCCCGTGTCCCTGGTCTCTGGCACATGTGTGTGTGTGTATTGAATATTAGTCACATCAACACTGCAGAATTGCACTGCACGACCAGATGCAGCAACGGAGAGACACAAACAGACACAAAGAGACAGCGAGAGAAAACACCAAACTAAAAGACAGAGAACGAACGAGGAAGATACGAGCCGCTCCACGTGGACGACAAGTCAACTTCAGCCACAGAGCGATGCGGGCTCAAAGAAGAGCAGTCGCGTGGCGATGGTGGCAAATTGGGGCACTTCCTCGGTGCAGCCCGACACTTTAACCCCAGTTTGTTCAGGTGATGGAACCCCTCAAAAGCTGTCCAGTTCTGGTGGGATCATCACCAAAAGAACCATTGCAAACGCAAGAAGCAAAGTGTTGCAATTTTTATCACTAATACAGACAGCAGCAACATCTATAACACTACTAGCTGGATAACAAACGGACCACAACCGGCAACAGTCGCATACTGATGCCATCGAGCATGGCACCACCCTCCATAAGCCCTACTGTAAGGACCTATTCGGTGTAAGTGTCGGTCGTTAATCCCTAAATTGTTCAGAAAGGCTCAACAAGAAGGGTTGAGTTCGGGCGGGGACCTCTGACAAATCTCTTTTTTGATTACGGGCCTACGGGGGTCTTTCATGTTTAGGCTTCGGAAGTTTAGGCCGGACAACGGTAAGGTTCTTGGTTCGGCAAAAGGCTTGTTGGAAGCGGCGACACAGGGCAGGCTGTCGAGTAGCGAGACCAAAGGCTTTGGCAATGGCAAGCAGGTCATGTAAACCCCCAAAAGCTCAATAGTTGCTCAAGCCGACAACATCAGAGACGAGGATTCTGACACTGGCGATCTCTACAATACTACAAGTCGAGGTTCAATGCTACTAGGTTCAACGGTACTCTGGTCCCTACATTATATACATGTTTATGTGTGTGTATATATATAAGTATATATATATATATAAGTATATATATATGCATAAGAAAACCCTGTTCAAACCATGTATACCCCTCTAGTGAGGTGCGCAAGGCCAGGCTGCCAAACACACGAACTATGAAGCTTTCAAAGCCCATCTCCCCAAACTCCAGAAAACAGCTGAACGATGAGGCCAGAAGATTCCACCCTGGAACCCACAGCTTATCTACATGGGCGGTTGTCAAAATTATGGTCCCCTTATTTTTGGGTCCCTATTATAATACGGCACCTATTTTTTGGGCTACCCAAAAAAGGGCCCCAATTTTGACAATCACCCACATGTGCCATTGGCTAGCTGCAGCCAGCAGAAAGTGCAGAAGGGGGTGAAGCTTGCAAACCACAGCATGCGCAGCGGCACCTGGGCAAGCCAACTTTGTTTCACTGGCGCTTCGAGCCGGTTCGTTGCGTGATCCTGCCCCGAATTAAACTGTACCCCATAGCACCCCTGCAACCTTGAACCGCAGACCTTCAACCCTCTGAACCCCTTTGCAGCAGGCCTCGTTGTCCAGCAGCCCGGTACAGCAAGAGCCCCCCCTTTTCCCCCTGTGACCCTAAACCAGAAACCCCGAAGTGCTGCAGGCTTGCTTGCAAGGACGCCGGGTAGTTTGCCGCTCTTCCGCCAGTTAGGACTGTGCCCGAAGCCCTAAACCCCGAAATCCCCCTTTGTCAGCACGGGCTTCCCTAAATCCCCCTAAAATCTAAAACCCCTTTATAGAACCCCTCTGAATCCTGAGGAAGAGCCTGGCTCACCGCCCTGCTGGCGCATGAAGTGCAGCAGATGAAGACCGCGAAACTGCGGCCGCCAGTCTGGAGCGGACCCATCCCAGCCTGCTTGAACCTTGGCGGAGCGGGGTTCTACTCCGGGTGGCCTTAGTAACTTAGTAGTTAGGAATAGGGATATATGTATGTTACTATAACTAGAATAAGGAAACTCCGAAATAATATAGGCACTTTTGAAGACCCCTGTATCAGGCCTGAAGCAAGGGTCCAGAGCTCTTTGCACCAAAGATGGCATGGAAGGGAATGCAACTTCACTGGGCATGAGCCAAGTTTCGGCAAGCTCCACTGCACACTTCTGGCGTAGACGGCAATTTGGGTCGGGACTTTCGCAACTCTGGTAGGCAGACACTTACTGTTATACGCCAGTGCAACACACTGTACGGTTGCATATTTATAGTGACACTGCGATCTTTGGGATCTAGAAGCAGGCGCTGCTCCAACAAGTCAAGTCACCTGGTGCTCAAGTGCCTGGGTCACAGAGCTCGGCTGAAACTTCCGCACGCCCTGCGCCAGAACGCTTCACAAAGCTTCTTGGGTTCTTACAAAACCTTCATATATGGTGATGCTTGATGTTTCAAGGGCCCCCCTAAACCCTAAACCCCTAATTCCTCCAAAAAAACAAAAACCGGTGGCCTTAGTTTCAAACACGGAGCTATGATACTACTACTACTACTACTACTACTACTACTACTACTACTACTACTACTACTACTACTACTACTACTACTACTACTACTACTACTACTACTACTACTACTACTCCTACGAGCCCCGAATCTCCAGACCAGGGAGGCCCTACACTGCTCCCAGGGAAAGTGGAGCCCAGGGCCCAAAGGAAGATGGCGTAGAACGTCGAAGAAAACAAGGATATACGGGACTATCATATCAAATCATGCGGCATGGACGTAACTTGTTTATGAGTTCGTATAGGGCGCCGCAGTATGAAGGAACACCGTGCCTAAATCTTCGATCGTGCTTCCGCATACTTCAGCCTGATTGCTCTTCGAAGAGAGCACTTTGAGCAACTAGTCGGTTCTTACTCAGTCTGTGCAGCCCTTCTTGTGCTGTACAGGCAACCTGACCATAGCATCCACATGGTGAAGCCTAGTATTGTCACAAACAAATTTTAAGAAATATGTCAATGTGATTGCACTTGTGTGTAAGCAGCACTGCAGTATTTTAGAAAATCTTACAAGCTCACCATCTTCGTGCACAGTTCCGACTCCTCCCACCACTGCCGCAGCTCGGAAGGTGTTGGCTCCACACCTTCGACCCAAGCAGACTGAGCCGAGTTGATAGGTTTCATGTATGAAACAAATACTTCAAACAGCCTGAACCTGTTACTTCAAAAAGCATGATTCCTGCTACTCGTTGTTTGGAAGAGGCGACAGAGGCTTTCAGGCAGGCGCGGGCAATGCAGCAAACGTTTGTGCAAAAACAACCAGGACAAGGGAACGCGGCTAGCTTCTGCCGGGAGACACATCGCCGATTGCTGCTTGCAGGCACACTGCACGAGCCACCTGGCAGCTCAAACAAGCAATTACACTTCGTCCGTCTTCCTTCAACAGGGTTCGAGGATGGAACTTTGGCAAGGTGACCAATTACACAAGCTGAACTCCCGCGGGGCGTCGCTGATACTGAGCTCTAGAAGCCCCTCGACTCTGTACTCGCACTGCTGGTGCAAAAGGCTCGGTAGCCGGGTTTATCCGACAGTGCATCGGTGCCACCGGTGCATCACCAGACCGGGGTAGCCTAGGCACTCTTAGTCTCGGAGCCCCTCTGCCCATCCCTGGAAATTCAATCGAGCGACTTTGCTTCTCCCAGCTCCGCCAGCCGAGCCTGAGAGTCGGTAATCCGGTCAGTACGCAAACATTAAGTAGGTTTAGAAACTCTAGACTTGCTCCAGAGTTCCGGATCAAATCTCATACTAGCAGATGTCGCGTGGTCCATTAACTTCTTCAAGCTAGGTAGTTCTTTACTTCGTCGACTAAAGGTACTGAAGGTTCCTCTTCTTTCATGAAGATCCAGCTCCTTGGTGATGCGAAAGCTTGCATGCCCAGTGCCGATGTCTTGGGGCAGCATACTACAGCTGTACGGGCCCCTTGCCCCCCAGTTCAAACTCACAAAATTCCTTAAAACCCGCGAGTCCCTGAGGGAACCCGAAGATGCGGAAACAATGAACCCTACGATCGCAAACTTGAAGGAACCTCGAAGACCTGGAAATTCGAAAGGCCGCAGAGGCACGCCGCTGGCGCAGAGGATCTCGGAGTGGCCCCGTGGATGCCGGGGTTCCGGGCAGCCCAAGGTTCCTTTCTCTCCCAACGGCTCCGTGTACCCTTGTAGTAGATACTTAAGCCTTCAAGGGGTCCCTATATAGGTACTTTAAGGTCTAAGTATCTACTAGACCCTCCATCTACCCTCTATTAGACCCTAAGTGCCTATTATTTAAGGCCATATACCCCTATTTGAGGGCACAAGGAGGGTCCTGGTAGGCTTTATACTGGGCTCTTGGTAACTGAATTTCGGACCATAATAGGGATCCATAGTAAATAGCATGCCTTCTTTATTATGGTACTTGTACTTAGATTGAACCCTTTAACAACCAAGCAGTCTAGGTACGGGGGGGCTTCTTCTTCACTCATCTTTGACTTTAAAGAGGTGTGTCCAACAGGCTCAGCCACGAGTTTAGGGGCAACTGTATCTGCGATGACATCTCGGGAATCCGAAATTCGATGGGTGTTGGATTTGTTAAACCCTTTTAATCAATCCACAACAGCGTGTGGGAGTTTGGGACGAGATCTATAATCACACAAGGAACACCAAGCTTTGTTCCGCCACAGGCCCGCTACAGCTACCTCCCCGAATGGCCTGCAAAGCGCGCGGCCTTGGGCGCAAAGGTCCGTGCCCCCGAGGCCACCATGGCAGCAAAGCCTATAAGCCTGATAAGGGAGCCTCGATAAGTAGAACAGCGTCCTTTAACGGGCGCTATAACTAGTAGCTGACATGTTTTACGTGTTTGATACGGGTATCTAGACATTTCATATCACGCAGTGAATGCGATAGTTAGTTAGTCGGCCGTGAAGTTCGAGGCTTTCAAGCATATGTGCCAATTGCATGCTCCATGCCTATAACTACAGCTGAATTCTGCTTTACATGTGTCCAGCGGACTGCTCGCCTCTGCTGCCAAATAAGAAGCTGCGGGCAAAGCGTAAGCATCAGAGACTGCCGACTCGATAGGCTTCAAAACGCGCAAAGCAAAACCCCGAAACCCATCCCTGCAAAAACCCGTCAAATTCCGTATTCCCGACCCTGAGCATTTGAGTTCTGATATATAAGGAGCTCCACCACTTCTTTGCCGGCGGGCTTGGAAGCAATTATGTTGTCTGAGCCTACGTCCTGCATATTTTAAGCTACCCTAAGGCTCAAAATGGCCCAAAAGCCTTACATAATAAGGTCTTTAGGCCCAAAAGCCATAAAAGAGTATGAGTCCTTAGAGCCTTAGGGTTAATGAGTCGTACCTCGCCACCCAAGGAGCTCTCTCTCGCGCACCTCCCACGACTGGGCCCCGCCAGTGATTGCGAAGGTCTTGCCGCTGCCTCTTTTGCAGAGCTACAGTGCAGTTAAACTACTGTTAAACGTCAAATCCTACAGTCCTACACGCAAAAACCTTAAATCGCACAAGCTGAGGCAGCTAGGTATCTCCATGCACAAGGGTTTCCAGCGCAATGTTCATGGGGGCACGGATTCCGAATTAAATACATGATGTACTTCGCCTACTTCACAGTAAGAGTGGCGACTATGCTGCAAGCGAGTATCCTGCCGCTCACAGCACAATCTCAGCTTTCTTTAAATCCGGTTCTGGGAGCCACTTGCGCCCGCTGTTGAATTCCGACATGTGCCGAGCCTGTGGCACCCGAAGCGATGAACATGGCCTCAGAACCCCCCCACTCATCTGCTGGGCAGGGTTCAGGCAGTGTAGTCGAAGGCTTCAGGAAGTATGAGGACAGACCTCTGCGCTTTGAGTCGGAGTGTTGTATATGTTGGGCCCTCAAAGAGGCTCTTGCTGCTGAAGCGGTGGAGCCAAAGACGCATCAAGCCGCCGCACTGGATCCCTCATTTCAAATCCGGTAACCTAAATAGTAGGTTACTCGGGTATAAAATATACGCTTAGTAGTAACCGACTATTTATAAGTCGCTGGAGCCCTAGGGACTATCATTCTGCAAGGACATCGCGAGTCTGGGCCCCGCGGCACTTCGGAAGTGAGTCAGCGCTGCTCGCACGTGGGTGTGGGCCTGTGACGGATCGAGGGAAAGCTTGCAGCGAAGGGGGGATCCTTAGGAAGTGCAGAGGTTTCCGAAGTGTGCAGTAGTTATATGCACCTGTCCTGGTACATGTTAAGGGATAGTGCCGTGGTCCAGAGATGCATCGCTGCTCTGACAGCTCCCTGAGAACCGCTGGTCTGATGCTGCAAGGCCGAGTTCGCTGCCACATCACGGAAGATTTGGTCCTCTCTGTAGGTAATTGCAACCGGTGCTTTCCTATGAAGCGATTGCCTCTGCCCCTACTTTGCTCCGACAGTGCAGGAACGGCCTGAGTTCTGCACCCGAGATGTCGGGTCGCATGTTCGACATGTGCGCTTACAGCTGCAAGCATGCTTTGGTGGCTCCTGCCCCTCAAAAGTGCAGAATGAATGTGTGAGATGCGACTTACAAAAGCACAGCCGGGGCAGTCCTGTGACGTGTTCGGGGCAAACCTGCAGCTGAACGGAACATGTCGGGAACGTCATGACTACAACCATTTAGGTCAGGAAGTACCAAACACCTCTTGCTGCTGTCCCTGCGTCTCCCACCCTCTGAATGTCAATGATTGTCTGTGTTACGCTGCCATTAGCATCCTGAGGATGAAGGACAGCAGCAGCAGCTCGATCCTGATCACACCTTCTGTAGCGCTGCTGAACTGTCGTCAAGCTCTCCCCCCAACAAACTGTAATAAGTATAGCAACTGTTGGAGAGCACGCCCTTCCTCTGCAGGTTGTTGCAGGCAACGCCACACAGTTCAGCTACCAGAGCGAAAGCTTAAGTTTTCTTCCCTGCGACTGAAGAGCACAAAGTGTAAAGTGAGGCTTCCCCTCCCCGACAATCCTCGCTTCTACAGCACGCAGAATCATTAAGGCGTGAGGCCTCTTGCCACAGCTGTCCTACCGATATGAAATCTCATAAACAGACTAAACAGAATTCCTTGCATACCAAATCCTCTTGATCAGCCTCACTCTGTTCTCGCCAAGCCACACGTTCTCAAAGTAGATGACATCCTCCTCGGCGGCACCTGGCACTCTCTGAGACCCAAGCATTCCGCTCAGCCCGGGCCTCTCCCCAAAAGGCTATTGCTCAAGGGTAATACCCTATAATGGGCTATATAATGGATATATAATTATGGCTATATTAGGAGTATATACGTAGGGGTGCTTATTAAAGGTCCCTCCTTTTACCCTTTGATATTGCTCTCTGCTCTCCAGTTAGGTACGGCCCCCACTCAGTAATAGAGTAATATTCATAATACAGATATATTAGGACCCTAATAGTAGCCCTATAATAGACTATTACTGTAATTTCTGTATGGGGGCAGTACAGTACCTAACTCTCCAGTCTCAATCTAGAAATACAAACCACAGCGACACCGAAATCCAGATGTGAACCTCAAAGACCCGAAACGCTGAGTACAAATGCACGTGAACGGAATCCTAAACCCACAACCTGAAGCGGTCGGTCCTCAACCCCAATTAAAACAACCCACACCTTAAATCGAACATCCCGAAGACCCTTCTCAAAACCATAAAAACAAAAAAACTCAACAAACAATCTGAAGCCCCAAGAGGCCCTTCTGCACAGGCTTGTGTGAATCCCGCCTGGATGTGTCGCACCTGTTCTCCGAACAAGAGGCCTAAACTTGAAACCCTCAGCCCCTACAGTAAACCCCATAAAATTGGAAACCGGATTAAGGACAAATAGTGCTGGGACTCCTTATACATTACTCTTAAGGACTGAGGCTATCGGGTTTCAATCTTCTTGGCTTCTACTGTAATCTACCATAATACATTTGGGCATCATAAACGTTTGCATCCAGGCCTCTTGAAGTCTTGCCGGGGAACGCTAAACCCTAAACCCTAAGCCCCTAAACCCCGAAACCCTCATGGAGGCCTTGGGCCAAGCTTTGCTCTTCCAGGTATGGATCGCCCGAGGAATCGCTGGTCGGGACCTCCGACTTCCGACGCTGTTTAGAGTGTTGCTTGCCTTTAAGGATCTAAGTACTCATTCATTCATATATAAATTATATAATATAATATACAGTAGTATTATAATATATATATATATATATATATATATAGTATACATATATATGTATATATGTATATATGTATATGTGTATATGTGTGTATATATATATATATATTACGGCTTTTGGGCTCAAAGACCATACTATATAAGGCTTTTGGGCTATTTTGATGCCTAGGGTGTAGGGTTTAGGACGTAGAACCTATCGCCAGAAGCCCAGAGTAATTGACATGACATGAAAGGCTTTGAAAGGGGTTAAATACACTAACGGCCAGATGAAGAGTTGGCATACTCAGGGCTGCGTAAAGGTTTACTCTTATTACTTAAAGGTAACGATGTAGGGGCTTTTCGAAAAGGGTTGCCATGAATTCCTACCCGGGCTGCGATGCTATGGGGTAATCAGCACCGCATCTTGCTGCAAGTAACTGGGCTTTTCTGATGACTCACGGCCATCACCGAATCACAAAGCAACGTATGCACAAACTTCAACCGGCATATGGGCTAGGAAACCAAAGGGAACCGTTTGAAGCCAGGAACTACGGGTCTCTCGTGGGCCAATCTCATGGGGATCTTCCCATGCCTACTGCTTCTGAAAGATACGGCAGAGTCGACCTAAAGTATGCAGAATACTACAGCCGTATATTTCCCCGACCTGCTCGGGCTAGATGCTTGCGTGATCGCTGCGGCCGACAGTATGGGACACCCTGCCAGCACAGACACATCTCAACCATACAACTAGCAGAAGCCGGGTGCCATAAGTTCTGCCCTTAAACCTGAAACCTCCGAGAAGGGGAAGCTTCCGAAGACCATCTCCCAAGAGACTTCCCGGGGAAGATAACCGTTTACCTCTCAAAAACCAACCCTGAAACTCAAGTGCCTGCCTCAATTTTCACCCATTTCGAGTCGTACTGAAACTTGGCGTCATTCAGCGAGCTGCTTGGGTGGATGATGCAGAAGCCTCAGTGTGCCCGGTGATTGCCAAGCCAATGTAATGTATATAGGGGCCTTAATAATTAGAATAGGGTTTGGGGGGTCCATTATACTATAATTATAAAAAGGAACCCCAGATAGTATAGGCAAATAATTTAGCCCCCTATAACAGAATCACGTGAGCGTCCCATCAGCTCCTGCCGCTTCTTTGCTTTGGTACCAAAGAACGCAAAAAAGAGCAAATCCAACAGCCGAAACCCACGACTTTGAACCGTAAAACGGTCTAAACCGCCCGAAGCCCAACCATCCATCTGGTCCACAAAAGCCGTGAGTGCTGTAAGACCGGAGCTCTGCAAGGAAGAGCCTGACATCCTCCTGGGCTTGTTTTAGATAAAGTACTCTAGTCGTGATACTTCACATGCCAGGTGAGACATTGTCTGTCTGTCTGTCTGTCCGTCTGTCTTGTCTTGCAACAACTCGGGTGGTTGTCAAAATTAGGGTCCCTTTTTGGGTAGCCTAAATTAAATATTAGGTGCCGTATTATACTAAGGACCCAAGAAGGGACCCTAATTTTGACAACCACCAACTTCAGTCAACTCCAGTAGGGTCTGCATATTCGGGATCTGGCTTGGTGCTCCCGACGGCTGTCTGTCTGTCTATCTGCCTGCCTGGCTTTCTGCCGGTATGTATTTTTGTTATGTATGTGCGTTCGTATGCATGCATGTATGTTTGTATGCATGTACATAGTGTACTACACTTGTAGGTACACACTTGTAGATACACGCATGTGTATATATATATATATATATATATATACATATGTTAATGTGTGGGTGTGTGGGTGTGTATTTGAGATACATGCATGTTAATCATAGCACGGGTCATGTTTGCTGCGTTTTCATATTTCTGAGTTTGACTTTTTCGATCGTTCTGATGCCACAGTCTGGTCTTTTTGCTCGTTATTGCTCAGCCCTGAACCCTGGAAAACCCTGAGACCGTGAAGCCCGAGACTGTATCCCTTCTGCAGCCGCCATGTCTGTCAAAATAAGTCTCGCTCGCAGAATCTGAAAACTTGGAAGACATAAACTAAATCTCGGACGAAAGCAAGAAGCTCAAGACACTTTGATAGGTGGTGCAGCTCCAATATTTTGGCCTTCTTGGTATGCAATAAAGTTTACAAGTATACAAGGACTCTGAGGGGATGATACTACTATTTGTTTGTGCTACTAAAAAGGAATTTCTACCGGGCTATAGAGGGGTAACATCCGACCCGGTGAAGAGCGATGCTGAGCTCCCGCGCACCGCGTATCGGGTTCTGAACGTCTCACCGCATGGCGAAGCTTGCTATGCCAGTCAAGCTGTGGGAGTATAGGGGCCTTCAAAACTAGACTAGGGCTTTTAGAGGTTCGTTTGCAGTATATATAACATCACAAAGACTCTCGCACTAGAAGGGAAATACGAAAAGTTCCGACCTCCAGATGAGAATTCTCAATCGTAGCGCATGTCATGCGCCTAGGCTGCGCAATAAGCCGCTTGCATGCACATGTGGAGTGAGGGGAGCTCCAGATCTGAATGCTCATGTGCTGGAAGGCCGTTGCTCGCTCATCATAGGCTATTCGGGTTGATGGACTCCAACGACGTGCCGTAACCTGGAGCCAGAAATACGCAGACGAGGCTCATCACATTGTCATATGTTATGCATATGCAAAAATACAGGCACTCTGTTTTGGACATGTTCTATGACAGTAGTTGGTTCAATACACCGGATTATGTTATGCTATGACAATTTTGTATTACATTACTAGCCTAGCATTATATCATATCTCAGTGGGTAGCTTCCCGGAGCTGCAACTTGCCCGCAGTAACCTCGAATTGCTTACCCGTCGACTCGGCTTTGACGTGAACTGACAAGAGCATGCTGCCACCAACTCAGTTGCATAGCAAGAAACACCCCAAACCTTAAACCCGAACGAAGTTCATCCACCGATGCACACTGGTCTTGGTCGTCGATGCGATAGCAGCCACTTTCAGGCGGTTCGGGGGACCCACTTCTACTCCCAAACGATTGCAGTTTCAATGCCTTCCGGTAATGTAGGGGCCTTATCAAGTAGAATAGGCTTTTGGGGTTCCTTACTGTAGTCATAGCATAATGTACCCCTCAACCCTATTCTAATTCTTGAGGCCCATGTACTACATGTTCAACTTTGCTGTGCAACTCGGGCTGGGTTATGCGAGAGTTCGACATCGCAGGGAGCGAGTGCACAATGGAAGTGACGCCGTTTTCCGGAGAGGCCGACGGTGGAGTCAGAACCCGCTGAGCGGCAACGAGCCGTGGTAAGAGCAATCTTGCCAGAATCGGAATGCTTTGGGGCTTCTATGCCTGAAATGCTGGAAATCTGGAAAGATCACACGAATAGCAGTAAAGGGCCGCTTCCAACATATAGATTCGGTCATTCGGTCTGCAATTGGAACTTGACTGTCTTAGTTGCTAATTTCATGAGCCCCCAAAAGTGTACACTTTCAGCTCTATAGCCTGTAGTATCATCCCAAAAAGCGTAAAGTGTATCCACTCAGCTACTGAGCTGTTCCACTGCAACAGCCTCACGTATCCCGGCCGATGAAGTTACGGTACTGAACATTTCGAATGCAGACTTTGTTGACTGTAGAAAACATAAAGTTCCACCGTCTTTGAACCCAGACCTGCTGAATTGGGGCTTATATAGGGGTTTAAGGGCTTAAAGCTCCTTGAGCTATTGTGAGCTCCAAAGAGAAGGGACCCGATGCTCTCACAGCATCCCAGGGCTCAGTCCATGTCGTTGAGAGCCTAAGAAGTCTGTGCAATGCAGGGCGGAGCCGGGAACGGAGGCTCCCGAGGATCAGAAAGGCGACTCGGGAGGGGGTTTCGGCGCTCACACTCGGACAATCCAGGCGAGGCATATGGTTCGGAGTCTGACAATGTGAGACATTCTAGTGGGATGGTCATATGACGAGATGAAGCAACATAGTTATAATAACACAGGGTTTATGACTTAGGGGGTTAGGGATTTAGGGTTTAATTTAAGCACCCACACTCGGACGAAGGGCTTAATTTAGGGTTCAGGGTTTGGGGGCTACGGCTACTGTTGTCAACGAGCCTGGACCTCAAGTGCAAAAGCTGTTGGTTCGCGCGTTGGTTTGGCCCGCCTTAGACACTGTACTCCACCCGATACAGGTCATATGGCTCATATAGTCTAGTCTTCGGGGTTTGTGGGCTTCACCCGAACGCCACTGAGAAATACTCAATGTCTGTACGGTGGTTATGGGTTTATGGGCTAGCGATGCATGTGCTTGTGGTTACTTACTTACTGCTTCCGGAACCTTCTGTCATGCATGATGTATGTCCATGAAGCGGCTGACCCGATTCCGAAACCCGAACCTGACAGCAGCGGCTCTTAAAGGGAACTCCAAGATAACAGGGGCTCTTGCGGCTCCTTCGATCTGTGCATATCCACCAGCTTTTTCCTGAGCAAACAAAGAAAGCCTCGTGACCCTTAGCCCTTCCACCGCACACACGCAATATCACTGAATGACTTCACTGGAAGAGTCTAACAAGGTGAAAAGGTGTTGGCGTTCTTGCTGCCCCTGCTGTTGACCTTCTTACGTCTTACGGTGTGACCAGGGCATTCCCATTCTGCAACACATTAAAGATGCAAGCTATGTGGGGGTTCGTGCCTGGCGACTACTCCGAAATCCCCAGCTCGAAGATGAGGGAACACCGGATCCTACAAGTGCAACACTCCTACCCCAGGTCAGGGTATGCCTCAACCCTACGCTAAACCCAACATCTTAATACACAATTCTCAGTGCTGCCCCCCTTGCGATTGAAAACTCTGAGGCCGGGGCTACGGAGGCTTTCACAAACTCCTCTCCGCATGTAAAAGGATCAGTTCTTGATCGAAGCAAGGCTCCTACTCACACATGGCCAACGACGGCAGGGGCAGAACCCAGAAATCAACATACATGCATACATACATACACAAATGCATATATCCATGTATATACATAAAGAGGTGTGTATGTATGTATGATTAGGTTTGAGTACATATATATATATATATACACATTTCGCGAGAGAGTCAAGAGAAAGTGACGGACGAAAGCATGCATACCCACCACGACGTCTGCCGTGATAGATGCATTCGGGGACTTGACAATTCGAACAGGCTCGGGGGTAAGTTGCCATACATATAATAGGGAAAACTAAGGAATCATATGGATAATCATCACCGATAGTACGTGCGCAAACTCTCTTGGTGCAAAGTCTGCTACAATGAGTGCGACGGGCAGACCAGCATGCCACAGAAATATGACTCTGTGATTTTATCTTGGAAAAGTCCTGGAACCAATTCACACAGATACATCTCTAAAAATAGAAAATTTCGTGTTAAGGTGTCGTCTCAAGCGGAAGTTCCTGCCTGAAGCGCACCATGGGCGGAGCGGTCGGGCAGCGACCACTCATCCTCATCGTCGTGGCTTGGCCTCCATTCTGAAGTGTGCTTACTGGACTTCAATCACCCCTTCCAGCTTTCAAATCCCGCACGATTCATACAACAAAGCCAACTACAAGGCCAAGATTGAAATATTGCGATCAGCCGCTGCCTCCGGGCATCCGCAATCACCACACCACTGTCTTCTCTTAACCCAGCACGCTTTCTCTGTTCCGGGGCCCGCACAGAGCTCCAGCCGGGGGCAACCTCAAGCCGCGAAGCTTCGACGGATTGTCTATTGACTTCTTCGACAGGGAACCGCAGAATTTAAGCCTACAGGCGAAGTAAAAGCTAAACTTGCTCATTGCAGGGTACCGAAACCGACCACCCGTGCATGAAGACATGACGAGAAATAGAGGAAACTTGGTCGCAAGAGTGACACAAACTGGGTTGACATGTTGCGAGTACTGGGATGCCCGCAGATCAGTCCGATGCATCCTCCGTGCGACCGAGACCAATGCCTGCGTCCGGAAAGCACAATTTCTGGGATGCCATGCCGTCTGTCATCTTTCATATGCATCAGTGACACATGCGACTTCTTCTGTGTTTACCAAGCATTACCTAAGGCATTCTTTCTCGTAGAAAGGAAAGCTAACGGCACACCGCTGGGCAAGAATACAGTTCTCTCCAGGCTACGGCTCGCTGAACTGAGGGGAAGAGACAGGAGAGCCAAAAAGTCGAAGGTCAACAATTTTGGATGCCGGGGCGGGAAGCTGTACAAGCTCCACTATCGCGCATAGCAAGCTGGCGACCTGGTGACCCGCGTCTGACATCTTCATTTCTTAAAAAATAGTGAAATAGTGTCGACGCATGCTTGCACTTTCCAGAAACACTAACAGCCCTGTGTGCAAATCGCACGAAGCAGCATCCAGAGACACGCGCTGCGGTCATGTTGATGGCTGACAGCAGTTTGTGTCTGCAGACATGATTATATGCATTCGCATGACTGACATCCGAAACCACTGTTATCTCTGGGTTTTGCATAGCAATCAGTATAGCTGAATGCGTTGGCATCTAATTCTAAGCAATGAGACCTTGTATAGTCTTGTCGACACAGCACACACCTACATCCATTATGTACATACATAGAGATTCAGAGAGACAGAGATGACACCACGTGTAAAACATAGACATACGCCCGTAGCATGTGCATGTTTAATTTTCGAAGATATAGCGTGTGTGTATATATATATATATATGTATATATATAACATCTATGATACAACGAACCATGTTGTACACGTTTTGACTCCACGTATAGTATATAACTCAATAATGCCATAAATAGATATGTCTCTGCCGAGTCACCAGACATCCTGTACATAGCTGGGAGCACACCTCTGTTCCAAATAGTGTGGCCAGGGGCGGCACCGTGTTGTGTACGTGTCGAGCAGTCTGCGAAGCCGAGAATGCACAGCGAATGGCTTTAGCGGGTAAAGGTGACAGGGTTAAGGGTTAGGGCTTGGGGTTATCTGGTTGTACATGCGGAAGGCAGGACGGCACTCCTCAAGTAGATCAACAAACATTGCAGCATCGTGAATGCGTAGCATTCTTCAGGGTTTAACTATAGGGTTTCGGCGCTCACACTCGGACAATCCAGGTTTAGATTATGTGCTCTTCATCTACTTGGAGAATACATGTAGGTGCTTCCAAAGTGGGCCAGCTGACGGAGAGCACTGCCCTTCCATTCCAAGCGAAAAAACGTGGGAATATCGTCTGACTGTCTAACTAGTCTATCTCCTGTGATGCGGTTCCGGATACACCCTGCTGATCTGGCGATCCCTCCAGTACGAGTTCCTTCCAGAGAAAACGAACCCCGGACGGCGTTGCCACTGCTAGGCACGACTTCCTACAAGCAACTTAGTTGCCGAAAATTCTGCTGGCTTGCTCTCGGGCTGGAACAACAGATGAACGTTTCAGTTTTGAAGTCCACCAGCTCCGTGCTAGGCTTTGTTCCGTCCAGCCAAGAGCATCTTCGGCTGGAACGGGGTCCGATGCAGGCGCTAGGGCTGCTAGCTCCTCGAAAGCCCTCATTATCATATTTTTGCAAAGGAAACAAGAAACGAACGTGTGCCTAACCGCTCTCAATGGATGCACCTGGTGAAGCTGGAACTCGCCACTCAGTCGGTTCGAAGCTCATCTGCACACGGCTACCTCAACTCAACATGTGTTCAAACCACATCATCTGATGGCGCGACCCTGATGATCTTGTGACCTTTGGTCCTATGACCGCCTCGGTCAATCTAAGCGGTCCATAGAATGACACCCAAGCCTTCGGCTCAATCTTGGCTCGTGTGCCACTGGAAGAGGCTTTGGTGAAGCCGAGTGTCCCGTGCGCTCGTCGCAAACCCCAGCGGTTGCGCCTGCAAAAGCACGAGAATCTTAATTCGCGACCGGTAGGATGCACGTAAGCACTGTATAGGGAACAGTACTCAATCGCGACATGGAGCGCCCTCCACCCACTGCCCCTGCGTTCCGTGGCCTCGGAGGTTCTGTCGATGCACAAGCCTCGCAGCAAGGTTTTGTCGATTGCTGTGATGCAAAAGCAGAAGACGAAATACGAGCAGACCCCCTCACTTACAGTGAACTGAAACTTGTGATGTCTCTGGCCGACATCACTTCAAAGCATGTTCTTGGTCCTGGCAGTCATCCCCAAAATAGTCATGACAAAGCAACCTTTCCAGCCCAAGGCTGCCCGTTCTTGCTTCACCATGCAACACCACGGTATGATAGGCATCACTTCTGCATCTTCTACAGCTTTACATCACCACTCGAAATCTGAACCAACGGCTCGAACTGAGCTCTGCTTCCTCCATCCATTGCATGGCTCATGAGCTCATACTGAAAATGGAGATGCACAAACAAGAAGCTGTAATATGAAGAGTTTCGAAGCCCGTAGCTCCAAGCTCAACCCGAAAGTCCCCAACCCCATGCGTTCTCAGTGCCCGCTGGGAAACTTCGGAGGGCGCTGTCAACGCCTCGACGCCTCGGACAATACGAACAAAGTGCATGATGGTGAGAACATGGCACAGTAGGGTTTAGGAGTTTCGGGTAGTAGGCTGGACAGTCGCAGCAATCTGGCTGGAAACTGTTTGGGCGGCATGAAAAATTCTTCCCTCGATAGCTCATGGGCCTTCTTCAACATCCTCTCCTTCGCTTGGGATGTAGCTGTCGAGGACCTCCTTGCAGAGTGCCCTAACTGTCCATGTACCCAAATATAGAAATACTTTCTGTAAAGTAGTAAGACGCCGCTAGAAAAGAAGTTATAAGGGCTAAAGTCCAAAGTATATGCTATATGGCCGCATCGCCTGGGGTCGAACTTCGCTTGGGTTTTGCAAATGTGGGAATGGGGCTACCATCCCATGACCGTAGCTTTCGGCTTTCTGAGAGTCGGTTTCAGCATGAATTTGTTTGGGCAACTATTGCGTGGGGCATTACGACAGAGTAAAGGGAGGTCGTGCCAAGGCGGTTCCAGGAATCCAAAATCGGGGCTTTCATAATTAGAATAGGGTTTTGGGGCCCATCTAGAATCATAACAATGGATCTGCTCAAGCTGCCCGGCGAAAGCAAGTACGACAGGGCTTGAAATAGACCTCTCGGCTCAGGAAATGCCCTTAGGAACCTTAAAGGGTTTACGCTCTCACAACTCGGACTCAGCCAGGCAAGGTTCTTGGGTGCACAGTCGGTGTGATACATTGCCTGACGGGATTCTCTTAAGGTTTAGGGTTTGGGGAGCTGTGTTCGAGAGGCTGGCTGGCTGCAACACACATCTCAGAACCGCAACACCTTGGGCAAGCACGGGGCCTTGTTTCCAGCTTAGTTTCAGCTCGGTCCAAGAGTCTGAGCGCGCATCAGCTTCCGAAAGCACCCAGCCGGGTAGACATCCATGAAACGCCGGCTGTACACTCTCTTCGTTCACAGAGGACCCTGTGCTGCAATGTGCTTTTTCTGGTAGGTTTGATGCAGGGTCCTCTCGTGGGGCTCTTTCAGAGCTCCCAAGACGGAGCTTCTGAGAGCCGATCTATGTTTGTTTAAAGAGTCCTTCAAGGAGCTTGGGTTGGAAACCTAGCTGTTTGGTTGAACATTTCTGTTGACCAAGCCCTGGACTAACCTGAACAGCATGTCAGCTTTGGATCCATTCCTTGAGCCTGACTTTAACCATGAAAAACCTAAATCCTCACCCCAACACTGTTCCACTCGGAACCTAGAAAATGTCATGAGCCTGCCTCAGGCAGACTCTTAGACTCGTCCGGCTGTCTGCTGCTTCGGAAGTTTTGCATCTCCTGCATTGCTGATAAGTTTCGTATTGGGGTTTAAAGCTTTCGGTGGGGTTTAGGGGCTTCGTCGGCTCCCTTGCACTGCTTGCGTGATGATCGCACTTATGCGGTATCCCCAGGTATACGAAGGACGACGAATGGGCGCAGGAAGAAAGGTCAAAGTCATTGCTGCTGCCAGTATGCTCCCCAACCCTCAAGACCTCCAAAAGGTTGTAACCTCATGCAGCCGGAGACCTTCATAAGCCGCATCAACCCATGAACTAATGTTGGGTGCCCCGCAAAGTACTAGAATGGTTACAAATACTGTTCCTGAAGGTTCCTCACAATAACTGTAGTCAAATATACATACAGCCTCCTACATAGCAGCCCCCGTTGGCAGCAACAGGCTCAGCCGGACCACTGCGAAAATGCCGCTGGCGAGTGCAGCGAGCGATGATCCAAGTTCGAACTCTAAGCTCTTTGGGCTTCTCTTTAGGGTTCCTATGAACATTCGGCTTCATGTCCTTTTTTAAGCACGGACTTTGAGTGTATGTTCATGTCCTACTTCCCGCTCTGCTTCGCCGATTCCCGCTTCCAACGCCCGAAGACTATTAAAACACCAAGGCTTGGCCATGGCGTTTTGCGGTGCGTCGACTTCATGCCGGGACATGGGAATGGTGTAGGGCCGTATCAGTGGCTTAGGCCTTTCTGGTGGGGATTGCTTTGGAGAGACGCCGGCATCCTGAATGCATTTGTTGTGATACCACCAATCAACACGGGGCTATAGACTAGAAAGGGGTTATCAAGAAAGAGGTCGACATCTCTCTAAGTTGGATTGGCATGACGATTGCATGCTCTCACTACACACGCGGGTAGCGTTGTCGAAACAGACCTTGGATCTCAAGTAACTTCGGCTTTCAAATCCGGAAGCCGACAGCCCCACAAAGCTGGGACGCGTATCAAGCGCAAGGGTTCTCAAAGTCAGGTGCTTAACAAGCACAAGATGGCTTCGGAAGTGTCGGATAGAGCTTCTGTCGCGTCAAGTAAACTTATAGTCGGTGAGCAATGCCCTAAGTCTCGGATGTTGCAAAACAGTCTGGCATCGGGTCGCCGATTTCTATGTAGAGGGCTGGTCGGACGTGAGAGGCCCTGAAGCTAAGCATCCCTCCCTAGTGGATCCGAGTGGTCTGGATAAGGGAGAGGATTAGAAACTGAAGGACCATCACATTGAACAAACGTGCGGCTCAATCTTCGAACGACCGAAACATCAGGAACCCCGGAATTCAAGACCCTCAAAGGCCTGGATGCCAGGCACTCTCAACACATCACGCAGTAGCAGAATTACATGAAAGTCGTTGCTGATGTGATTGTAAGTCCGAGTGCCAGCAGAAGAGGTACCCGGAGTAGTAGTTAGTAGTGAGTAGCCGCAGTGAAAGGAGAAGGCATCAGCGCGCAGCAGCAGCATCATGTAGAAATGATGGTCAGGCCAGTAGTACAAAATGCGCATCGCGCAGTTCCTTTCAAACCGTGGGGCGAACTCGTCCATCCTTGAAGCAAACCCGGAGAAGGTGTCGCAGCTCCTCGGTTAATTAGCTGCAGGTGAGACGGAAAAACACGGCACAACTGGCATCAGCGGAATCGCCATCAGGAACTACGGCAAGAAGGTCAGCATCGCCATCACCCTCTCCACCACGATCATCATTGTCCTCATCATCCCCACCATCAGTGTTGCGGTGGCTCTCATCACCAACATCATTACAATAACACTATCTTCGTAAGCTTCGTCAACATACTTTGCTTTTTTTGCCTCCTAATTTGCAAGGGCTCGACTAGTTTTACACATGACTGGTTGGATGGGTTGTCTCGGCTGCTATTCTCCACACCATCATCATCACCACCGTCATGAACATCCTCATCAATATGGTCGCCATCATTTTCATTGCGGTCATCGATCTCTGTTTGTCACCGGCGTCGAAACCAACGGCATCTTGATCATCTCCATCCTAACTGTAATTGTGGCCATTCCAAAAGTTTAAGCCATTACAACTTGCAAAACCGTTTGGTGCGTTCTAACTCCTAAATGACAAACTGCAAATCTCCCATCGAGCAGTGTGAGAAGAGTCGTCGTGAGATCACTCTCGTCGTCGGAGTGCTTACAGCAGCAGCACAGCAAGTTGAAGCAGATGTTGGGTGTTGTTGATTTCGTTGCACTTGAAATTCCGACAGTATCCAAGCCCCGTTCAAACCCTGCTGGCGATCTGGCCTTAACGCATACATGTACCATGCAACGACACATAGCTACGCCAAGCAACGCACGAATAGTCTGTCTGTACCCGAACACCTCCTATTCGAAAGCATGTTCGCGCACCATACTCACCCAAAGCCTTAAACAAAAGTACCCTTAGAGATCCCTTTAAAGGAACCCTAATCAAACAATAAACCGCTCAAGAAAGCCCAAGAGTCTGGGGGCAACTCTCAGTGGTCGCCACCTGCCTTGACCAGAAACTCGGGTCGGGCACACTTGCAACATTGTCAGCTTTGGGCCTTCCTGGCATATCATGCTAAAGAAAACGGATGATGCTAATGATGCGAAGAATACGATGAATGATACGAATGAGTCAGAACTTGGCTTGTGGAGCTTTATTGAATACTCTCGAAGTCAAACATGTCACGCAAGCTTCGCAACTTTGGGGTTGAAGCTTGTGACTTTCGATCTGATCTTGAGAACCCTGAGCCTGGCATGGTGTGAGAGGCAGATGTTAGAGTCGAAACATGAACTGCTGCGCTCTCTCGGAATCACAATGGGCCAAGGGTTCTGTTTGGGGGATCCTACAACCACCACCTTGGGGAAACTCATGAAACCGCGTCTCAATACTTCGGCGGGTGCATCAAGACGGCACTGGCCTGCAGCGAGACTCTTCTCTTAAACAGCCGCGAGCGTCCGGCCGCGCACATCTTCTTGAGAAGATGTTTTGGCAGACCTTGCCGTGACAAGAGACAGACGATTAGGATGCAACACACAATCGTCGAAATCTTACAAGGGATTTGTAAAGGTACTATAATTTTTGGGTTCTACAAGGGTTCCTTTAAAGGGAATATCAGTCCGAGGCCTGGGTTGGAATAGTGGGCATCGTGTTTGTCATGACTCAGGGCCTGCACCTTGCAACACTCCGATCGACCCTCCAAAAGCAGAAAGGCTGTGTGATGCTACAGCCCGAGCCCTGCACTACCTGCAGCTGCGAGGCGGAATAAACACCCTGACATTGGAGCTTCTAAAAATTAAGGGGGTACCTAATTTTGGGGTCCTTCTAATTAAAGTAAAGATCCTTCCATCTAGATCTATTTCAGGTGCTATTTGTAGGGTCCCTCCAGTACTTTCGGAAACTCCCATATCCTGACCCAGCCCCAGACCAAACACCTCGCTCTCCGTTCGTTGGCCTCGACGTCTGCCGGAGAGCTACTGCTCGTCCAGCCCGAGCACGGCGCCTCCCACAAGAGCCGAGGCTTGCATGTTCTGCCCCACAAGCTGAGGCATTTATAATTATACTCTATGAAAAATGGTGTAATTTTCCGGTTCATTGTAGTCAGATTGTCGAAATTCATGATTCTAGTTTCTGCCATGCGAGGTGAGGATCTTCGCTCCGAAAAGCGTCCCGCTGTCAAGTCTGCGGCTCACACGCACAAGACCAGAACCAAAGGTGGTCTGGGGAGCAGCGTTCTTGCAACAGAACCGACATCCATCCCCCTGCTCCGTTTACGTGCAAAGCTAAACCCTTTTACACCCTAAGCCCGGCTTGCATCCAGGCCTAAGCCCCTAAAACCCTAAAACCACTAAACCCTAAACAACTACAGCCCCTAAACCCTGAACCCTAAAACCCTGCATCCCCCCCAAGGCTCCCCGAGCAAAGCCTCACAGGCGAAGGGGCCCTGGCAGGCACGCGGCTTGCGGAGGTGAGGAATTAGATTACCCTTATAGTAACCCTTATAGACCGCCCTTGAAGGAACCCCTATTCTAACTATATAAGGCCACTATATTAGACTACCCTTATAGTAACCCTTATAGACCCCCCTTGCTAAATACATAAGGCCCCTATATCAGACTACCCTTATAGTAACCCTTATAGACCGCCCTTGAAGGAACCCCTATTCTAACTATATAAGGCCACTATATTAGACTACCCTTATAGTAACCCTTATAGACCCCCCTTGCTAAATACATAAGGCCCCTATATCAGACTACCCTTATAGTAACCCTTATAGACCGCCCTTGAAGGAACCCCTATTCTAACTATATAAGGCCACTATATTAGACTACCCTTATAGTAACCCTTATAGACCCCCCTTGCTAAATACATAAGGCCCCTATATCAGACTACCCTTATAGTAACCCTTATAGACCGCCCTTGAAGGAACCCCTATTCTAACTATATAAGGCCACTATATTAGACTACCCTTATAGTAACCCTTATATGTGCCAGCATCCGCGCCCCCCCCCCCCCCTCCCCCCCCCATGGTAATCCCCCTCCCCCCCCCCTGTGGTTCCCCCCCCCCCTGTGGTTCCTCTTGGTTTTCCCCCTTCCTTTTGTGGTTCTTCTGGTTCCTGTCTCCCCCCTCCCCCCCTGTGGTTCCTGTGGTTCCTCCGCGTGGTTGCTGCTGCTTTGTTGTTGCTGCTGTTCTTCTTCTTGTTCTTGTTCTTGTTCTTGTTGTGTGGTCGCCCGGGTCGGGGGGGGGGGGGATACCATTGGGGGGGGGGGGGGGGGGGGGTCGAGAACGGCACATATAGACCCCCCTTGAAGGAACACCGATTCTAACAATATAATTCCCCTATATTAGACTGCCGTTTTAGCAACACTTATAGAGCCCCCTTTACAGGAACGCTTATTCTAACTATTAAAGCTCCTTTAGAATAAGGGTCCCTTCAAGGGGGGTCTATAAGGGTTACTATAAGGATAGTCTAA
The DNA here is from genome assembly GCA_905221615.1 of Symbiodinium sp. CCMP2592. NCBI lineage: Eukaryota > Dinophyceae > Suessiales > Symbiodiniaceae > Symbiodinium > Symbiodinium sp. CCMP2592. The sequence goes on along the minus strand of CAJNDT010000824.1, from coordinate 818,456 downwards.
TATAGGGACCTTTGATAGTTACAATAGGGGTTCCTTCAAAGGGTTACTATAAGGGTGGTCTAATACCGGGGCCTTGTATACTTAGACTAGGGGTTCCTTCAAGGGGGTTCTATAAGGGTTACTATAAGGGTAGTCTGATATAGGGGCCTTACTAGTTAGAATAGGGGTTCCTTCAAAGGGTTAGTATAAGGGTACTATAATATCGGCGCCGTAATGGTTAGAATAGAGTTTTGGGGTTGATTATACTATACTTATATATTTATAGCCCCTACATTCGGTTGATGGCAGAGGACTACCTCGGACGCCCAGGCAAGGCATGTGAAGGGGGATGCCTAGACACATTGCCATGCAAACATCTCGCCGGATCACTTGTGACATGCATCTTCCTGTATGCCCATCCTCCTCTACGTACATACAAGTCAACTGCAGACAGCTAAGACCATGCCAAGCCCACCCTGTATAGCGAGGAGTTGGGCGCCACCACCGTCACAAGCAGGAAAATGAGGATCCCAAGGCCAATCGTCGATCCGACCTTAGCAGTAATGTAGGGGCCTTGCAAATTAGAAGAGGCTTCTGGGGTGGCGCATTATACTACACCTACAATAAGGAACCCGAGGAATAAACATGGTAATGATTATTTAAGCCCCTGTATCACACTTCTCGCGGTGTGCGACGGGAGAGCCATGCTTGGATGCTGGCAGCAGTACCGAGTCGGTCACAGTGCAAGGGACGTGCAACCACAGAGTCGTTTTATTCCCCTTTGGCCTTTGCGGTTTTTGCTGTGGATGAGGAAGTTAGTGCAGCCGACCGGATAAGTAACTTACTGACCTTAAGAATAGGGTTTTGGGTTGCAGCTTAGTATGGCTAGAAAGGAACGACAACACAGGTTAGTGCTTCTAACATGCATTAACTATCTGGAGCCCCATTGCCCTCATCCTATCTTCTGAGCTCTCCCCAATAGCCCGACAGCGACAGGACGATGAAGCTGTGTGCAACCTGCCGATGTCCCGTTCACTGAGAGGTCAGTGCCCTACTCCTCTTGAAGCTGTCATAGAAAGACGATGTGAAGTAAACTCCAAAACGCTGGACGGCTGAAGGTCCGTGCCGACATGGGTCGAATGAACTCCGGTGGGCAGTGTCTGCGATCCCGGCTAAGTTGATAATGGGGTCTAAGCAGTGTAGCAACGAAAACCTTGTGCAGTAAGCCTGGATATCACCGGGGACCTAGGATTGGACAATGCATCTGAGGCCTGAAACGAGCGAAGCCCTCAACACCTAAAAGATCCACAACACATGCTGAACAGCTCAGGCGGTGGCTGCGGTCATTAGGGACACCCTGCAGGGCGCAAAAGCTCTTCAGACTTCTGGGATTGGGGAACTTGGGGCTGCATAAGGGTCCCAAATTGCAAAAGGAGTATCAAAGCAGAGTGTGGTGACTGTGAGAACTGTCGCTATTGTGTCAGTATGTCTCGTATTGTCACGCAGAACAAATACGGAGGGGTTCCCAGCTTCGAAATTCATTACTGGGTTCTACATCCTGCGGCTGCATCGATTTGTTCATCGGGCTCGGTTCCCGGCGCCTCATCTGGGCAAAATAAAGCTGCAAAGTCCCATAATATTTTCGTTACTCGATCCAGTTGCTTTGCGCGGGTGAGCGGGCAAGAATGTGGGTGTGTGTACACTGGAATATCCATCGCTCGATCGCTCTCTTTCGGGATGTGTCGTTCTATGTTGCCGTGTGCGCACCTGTTCTTCTATGCAGTGTTGAACAGTACCCACATGCTGTTGAACTCGTGCTGCACAGCGCCAATTAGAGTATTTCGTTGTGCTATTTGGTGCTAAGTCGTGCTGGGCAATGTCTAGGTGGTATGGCTGAACGTGCTAATGATAGGTAGGCTGGACTCCTGAGCCAACTTTTGACCTATGAAGCTTCCATAGTCTCCAATACATGCTTGATAAGCGGTCTCCCCTAATCCCCTCCAGCGCCTGGCTACCTGTGCTTCTTGAGGTAGGCTGTCGCGCACCGATTTCGGCTTGCAGTAGTGCATGCCTTGGAAAGGATCCAAGACGTTCACGAACTCAACCCGTTTCTTTTGCAGCTGGGCTTGAACTCTTTGCCGCTGGGCTCTTAACCAAACCCTTTTTTGCATCCTGGCCTCTTGAAGTCTTAACCCAACCCTAAACCCCTAAACCCTAAGGTCAGCCACTTGGGGACCGCAGGGCCCAGGTACTCGCCTCTAAGTATGCGTGGTTGCGAGTCCAGGAGGGCATGTGAGCTTTCTGAACCCGGCGTGTTACATAGGTGTTCCGCACGTTTAATCCTTACCAAGGGGGTTATAGAGAAGGTTTGCCACCATCATCCCACTTTAATGCGGCTTACTAAAGCCTCAAGCCCAAAGCCACAGACAGAATCCAGCATCCCTCCCTGCCGCGCCTGCGACGACAAACCAAAACAGCGGACCAACTGGGCCGAAGCAAAGGCAAAGGAAGCAGCCTATCGCGTACCTCGGTTGCTTGCAGATTCGGCAGGCGGATCATCGCAATTCAACAATGTGCTCATCGGTTTTTCTTTGCCGGGCCGCAGCCCCCTCACGGAGAACCAAATCCCGCAGCAAGGCTACCCCCATCCCCAACCCCCTTAAACCCTAGACTTTCCTAAACGTATACCTTCTCTGTGAGACCCAACTCCACCCTCTAAACAGCGGAAAACGAAGCCCTATGCAAATTATTGCCATCCAAACCGCAGCATCCAGCCGGTGCCAGCTCCTGTTTCAGGGTCTTTAGGAATGAGGGGTTGCAAGTCCGGCTTTCCATGCTGGGATTCTGAAAAAGGGGCACAAATATATGCAAGCAAGAGAAATTCTCTTGTCATGTGAACGAAAGCACCTAGAGCATACAGAATTTCATGTACCACCCGGTCGTTGGCCTGCTACTGTAACGCACGAGTGTATCACACTCATACAGGACAGGTTTCGGATGGCAAATTCCTAACCCCTTGCCCTACCTATACGCGAAACTCGTCAGGTACCCATGAGTCTCCATTGTAGTTCCTTTGTTGGGTTACGTTACAAGATCCTAAATTTCCTACATATGTAACTAGCTAAACCCAAAAAGTGAACTACCATGGAGACTATCCCCAGGGCTTCAAGTATACAAATAGGACCTACTTTGGGGTCTAAAGTCTATAAGTTCTACCTACTTTGGGCTTTTGGAGCCCCAATACCCACAGGCCCCAAAGTAGTTCCTTTTTGGGGCTCATATATAGAATCCTATAGGTTAACCCCAAAAAGGAACTACTTTGGGGCCTCTGGGTAGGTACAGTATGGTCCATACAAGATCTCTCCTCGCTCGTCTACTGTAGGAGGTCGGTCGTCCCAGGCTCCGCCATAGCCGCCATAGCCACCGTAGCCAGGACCAAGGCCATCATTCCTTAGACTTGCCTTTGGTTGGTAGGGAATGGAAGACTGGTAGTAATAGTAGCTATAGTTGTACCCCATTCCTCCATTCCCTACTAACCAAAGGTAAGCTTAAACGACTGCAGTACTGCAGTCATGGGTCCTGTGTTTGCAGGTGCCCTTTTTTCTAATGCGTTTAGATCACTACTATTGCCTATTGCCCTAGGGCTGAACGGCTCAGCTTCAGGATCTGTAGACCGCATACCTTCGCTAGCTCCAAGCGGGCTTCGACAAGAAAGATGACCCAAGACATCATATGTTGGCCCCCTTGTTTTCTATACCTGCGCGAGATGCAAGGCGCAGAGAACAAAGAAGAAAACTCCGGGCTTGCAGTAGTAAGTCGTGAGTCTGAAACCTCGCTCCGCAGCTATGCTCCGAAAGCAAAGCTAAGCTGTTCAGAGATGAAGAATGTGCTTCGTCCCTTCCCTGCATTACACATGGTCCTACTACTTTGGCTACGCTAAACATCCCTAAACCCGTAGACGAAGCCTCTAGGAGCTGACCTAATCGTCGCCAGAAGAAGACCCCATGTGCGGGCACAGCTGCACGTAGATTGGCTGGCCGATTACCTCGGCTAGGAAGCAGGGACCGAGTGATGTAGGGGCCTTTAAGGGCCCATCATATATACTGTAATCATAATGAGGAACCCCCACAATCGTATAGGTAATTATTTAAGCCCCTATAGTAGGCTCATCCGGGCCGCTGGGCCTTAGGGCACCATCCCGAACCCCACCCGAACCCGGCACTCCGATCTGACGGAACCTGGCCCTGAAGCCAAGGTCAAGAGGCCTGGGTGGTGCCAATGGGCTGGCCCATCTGGATCCCATATCCTTTCAGGTTTCATAACTTGTTTCAGTGGTTGCTAACACTTTGTTTTGAAAAGTTTTGACGCCTCTCTCGACTGCTTCCGGAGGTTTCGGCTTTAGGGAGTCGGAGTTGAAGGCTTAATCGGGCTCACGCTAGAGTACCCGATGTCGTGACTGGGCTCGCTGGGTTCACTGTCTTCAAGTCTGAACGAAGCCGCTAGACTAGCCGCTGGACCTTAGTAGAAGCCAGAAAGTTGGAACATGGGTTCAGAAGCACTAGTGACGTGCTAGGATCCCTTATACTTTACCTAAAAGGCATGAGGATAATGATGTTCCAACTTTCTGGCTTCTACTCTAATCCGTTGCAGCTCCTTCCTTGGATTTCGATCCGCTGCTTCGAAGTTCCGGATTCAGGGCGCGAGCTCCCTCAGCTTGAAATCTCGTAGCCTCTCAATATCTAGGGGTCCTTGCAACAAATATTGGCCCGACTGTGCACACCAGATGGCCCTGGATAGTAGGATCCGTTCTAGTATGATACGTGACCCCAAATGGGGTTTCCGTAATACGGAACCCTAATATAGTACCCTCAATAGTAGGATCCTCGTTACAGAGGACACCAAAATGAGGTACCCCTAGTTTTCGGAAACTCCCAGATGATCAAACCAAAACCACCGAGGTTTCGACACCCAGAGTTTCCTCCCTCCAGGCCTGGACCACCATTGCCCGGAGCGCCCGGGTGGTAATTGCCCTGAACCACAGTGGCCTGTACAACCTTGCGGTTTCGGTTTGGGGTTTCGGGGGTTTGCTGGTGCTTTTTTGAAGTGATCTGCAAGTTGCCGCTGGAAGGTTTGGGTCTTTTCTACCTGCAGGACTACACAACATCCTCACAGGCACCCGAATGTCAGGATGGTCGTAGCAGGTCTGAGGCGTATGTTGCGCAGGGCACGGACGAACAAGATCTCTGTACAGCTCCCAACAAGTTGTCGCGTGATATCTGATATGTGGGCGAACGAGAACTCGCGAGCCCAAAACCACCTAAAGAACTTCAACCCACAGGAAATCGATGTCAAGTATTGGAAGGGCTCTGCGGAAGTCGCGCTGCGACTGAACCCAGATGAGGCACTCTGTTGCCAGCATTACATTGGGCCATAGCGTGCCTGCACCAAGCACGCTGGATTTACAGGCTGCGGGCGACCCTTAAAACTAAACGCCAGATCTCACTGCGCCAAATTCTGAAAGACGTGGTCCTCCCGGACAGACCCAAATAGAAGTAACAGCAAGCAGTATTCCTACGCTTTTCACTGGCAGTTGGTATAGCAGCTCTATCCTCACACAAAGGGTAAGAGCACTGTGTTGATAGTTCTCGAGTTTCGGAAACACAGCTGGGGTTTTGAGCGGTCGCTGAGGCTTCGTTTACTGGAAAGTTAGACCCAATTCTTCCTTGCGCAGCATCCGAATCCCTGGCCAGTATCCAGAAACCTCGAACGGCTGTTCGGTGCATGGGAGTTGAAGTCTGTGAAGGGCCGTTAAGGAAAGTGGAGCAAACTTGGGAGGAAGGACGGCTGGAAGGGAACTTCTGCGCATCTCAGACTCTACCTCTAGGACTAGTGACTAGTACATGACTGTCCTTCTTTTCGATGGTGGAAGCCGTGACAACCAGACAAAGTAGGCATAGAGCTTATTAGTACATTGCAGCATATACTAGGATATCTGTCCTGGCCTCCGGTGCCCTGCGGGCAGAAATCTGGACAATCAATCTCGAGCCAAACGGAGCAGTCGAAGGGCTGCTGACATGAGGGAGAGAAGCAATGCAAACACCAGCGGTGTTACGATATGTGCCAACAAGGTTCCTGTGAGTATTTCAATACGTGAGTCCTGTGAAACTGGCGACAACCTGCCCCTGTCCCAGCACGATAGACAATGCTTGCTCGGACTGTGATTACTTCCGTCCCTACTCATGCACACTTCTACGACTACGACCACGACGGCGACTACTACTACTCCTCCTGCTGCCACTGCTGCTGCTTTACAGCCCTGAACCAGTCTGCGAGGTCCTCGACTTCCACGGTTCCGCGGTCAACCTCAGCCTCCTTTGAGCCTGGGAGCTTCGGGGCAACGTCGCTTTCAGGCTTTTCCTATAAAGAGCTCTCGACACTCGAAACGGCGACTCAGTCTTAAGGGTTTGGCTTCTTTGGCTCCCACTTGGCGCGACTCGCATGCCCTTTTATCCCTCTCGCATGGCAGGACACTATGTCCACAGGCGAGGTTGATTCGGGACAAAGAGGTATCATGCTTGTGAGCATTGTAGGGTTTCGCTTAGGGTTTGGTGCTTCGTTGCTCCTTGCCCCGAGCCCGAGGCTGCGACCATTGGCGCCGGCTTCCTCACGCTCAGTCTTCTCCTCGCTTCGAAGCAAACGTCGAGGCTTTAGGGTTTACCTTAACCCTTTTTACATCTGAATGCCAGCACCCCACTGAGCACGGTAAACCCTGAATAACCTACGTTTTTAGGGTTCCTTATTATGATTTCCTTATAAAAGTCCTTAAAAAAGTAGGTTATTCAGGGTTGAGGTAGGGTTTGAGGGCCTCTTCAGGATGCACAGGAAGATAGGATAGGAGCTGCAGCGAAAACCACAGAAAGAAACGATCCAACTGTCACGAGGAGGGTGTCTTCGTAGCTCTCCATACTTCAACACAGCTTCCACAAGAAGACTTGCCTTCTTCTTGGCTGCCACCCACTCCGCCTGCTTGGCTGCGTCCTGACAAATGCCAGCTGAAAAAAGACGTCCTGAAAACGCCTGCCACAAGCCCAGGTCCTGCCACAAATCCAAAGGCATGCTCTACAAGAGCAGAGTAAACCCACATCCTTTGAATAGTTGGCGATCCGACTGTCAGTGGCGATTTTGCTGCAAAGGCTGAGTGCGATGGGACCGCGTATTTGAGCATGTTCTCTACAAGGACTGCCCCTTGCAGCATTGAGTTCGGCGATTAGGAGCTGAAAGCTGTGCAGTTTCATCACGGATTTTTGCTGGCACGGCGGGATGTTTACGGTCCACGAGGATTACCACCTGTTTGGAATCCGGAAGCTTGAGCACTTTTTGCAAAGCCAAGATGTGTCATGTGTCTCCTCTCGAATCCACTCGGGCACGTTCTTCAGCACCTGACGACAAGTGAGCTGCGCAATGCTGCAAAGACAGGGTCATGCACCCTTGCTACATGTTGCCCCGCTGTGGAGAGCATGTATAGGATCGCCTGGTCCCAGGCGTTCAGATGTAACAGGCCGCATGACCACATTGTCAATCTCGAAGGCGTGTGAACGATCGGAAGCAACGATTGGTGCAAACGGAACCAAAACCCCTTCCGTTTTAGCCGCTTAGCCAAGTCGGGCTGGCCTATCGCTAAAGGAAAAGCATGATTTTTTTTGCAACTACAACATCTACAGAGGCTAAAGCGCAGTGGTTCGGCACAGTCAGCAGTACGTCCCACATCTGAATGTAAACAGTTTTTGCTGGATGCCTGCAGACCTGATGCCGCACTCGGCCTCTTTGGCTCAGACGAGGCACACAGTTGTTCTTTCGAGGCCTATGTGGGTACTCCCGGGATACGTTGCCTTGTTCGCCAGGAGCCCTTTCTCGTCCGATAAGCGCTGGTAGCGAGCGAGCTTCCGCTGAGCCACGACCAACCTGGGACTCTGTTCGCTTGCTCCGATTCAGGTGCCTGAGCTCATCCAGGGCTTGGAGGCACGAGGACTCCTGTGAACTTGATGTCTCGCGCGTTTCTTCAAGGCACAGGCTTGAGTTCAAATACACAGCATGGGGTACGCAGACCATGCGAAAACTGAGTTCTGCTGCAAGAAGAGCTCATGGCTAGTTACTATAGTAGCTACCCAAAGTAAGACGACCGTCATGCGAACGAAATCATGACCGCGCCGCTCTTAGACAGTTCAACAAGATCAGCTGCCGCCACCACCACCACCACCACCACCACCACCACCACCACCACCACCACCACCATCACAAGCAATTCGGCCTATAACATCAAGACCAGAAAATTTCATCACCACGATGGAAAAGACTTACCTTTGGTGAGCAGGGAATGGAAGAATGGTAGTACTAGTCATTATAATGGTACCCCATTCCTCTATTCCCTACTAACCAAAGGTAAGAATTGTGAGGGGTGGGGGGAAGCATGCTTATGGATAGTGGTCTGCATGACGGCAGCCGAGACGAGTGGCTCCCGCTGGTTGGCTGCATTTCGGAGCTCGGCCATGGCATCCTCAGTGCTTAGGATTCCAAAAACTCAGGGATCCCCAAAACAACATAAGCATACCTGGACCCTCAAAGTATGTAGAGTAATAGCCTTGTATAGGTTTTGGGCCATTATTTTACCTACTTTTGGGGGGTCTAGGTAAGCATTTTATGGGGATATCCCTACCTTATTGGGCTTCATTTTAAGGGGTATTACATGATTATCGCTATTGTCTCCATGGTAGTTCCTTTTTTGGTTTAGCCAAATATGAAAACAGGATCCTATAATATAGATTTGGGTTAACCAAAAAAGGAGCTACAATGGAGACTATAGGCCCTTCCCAACTTCCACCGCATGCAAGCACATGCAGCACGGTTCGATCGAGCACGAACTGCATGGCAACCTTGCTGCCTTGATGTAGCACGGTTGCCAAGTTCGATAATCAATTCCAACATATCCTCTCGATACTCTGCAACTTCAACGGCCACACGCCGAGATTTGGACAATGATACGGCCTAAACCAAAACTCTTCTGGCAGCGGTTCCTTGCCCCAAGTGAAACCAAGCTCAATGTCCGTGGCTGAGGTAGCATGAGAGCATGTGATACACACGTGAACCATCATGAACTCACATGGAACCGAACACAAGTAGTGGCAAGAAGTAACCAGTGAGCAACACAACCCCTGTCAGGCACCGAGCCATCTCTTCGACCGGGCGGGCGAGTCGTGCCGCAACGGCCTGTGCATGGCAATTGCAGGTCAAGTGTACCTGCGGCACAGATCTCGCACGTGTCATCAGAAGGTTGCACAGCACGCCCGTGTATATGCATGTGTATGCATGTATGTGTGTATGTATAACTGTATAACTGCCGAAACCTACAAACAGATGCTGTGCAGCCGCGTGTCATGTAACATGACATGATGAAGTCCTGCATGCTCAACAGGCCTTAAGTGCAAGCCTTAAGCCCCACAGCACATGGTGACTGCAAATCCGACAGCCCCCTTACAACCTGCATAAAGGTACTATACTGAACTTAGAACCCTAGCAAAAATTGTAAATCTATCTGTTTCTCAGGGATTATAATAACCCAAAAAATAAAAAGTATTTCTAAGTACCCCTAAGCATAAAGGTAGCGAAGCAGGCCTCGGAGCTGCGTTGTATTCGGGACTTCTGGACGTGGTTGCCTGCCTTTCCAGCGGAGGATGGCACGGAGTTTCGGATGGTTTACCCAGAGGCCCCAAAGTAGTTCCTCTTTGGTGTTACCCTATAGGATTCTATATATGAACCCCAAAAAGGAACTACTTAGGGGCCCTTGGGTAGCTTCGACTGTACCTCGGCCATTTGGGGGCGGGGTCTCTGCTTTGACGGAAGTCCTCCTTGCCAGGCTTCGTCCAGCACTTCCGAAGGCACACAGCACTGATACTGTCCGCATGGGTGCGGATGCAAGGCTCTTTCGACACATGGCGAGTGCTTTTCTCATCTCATAGCAGCAACAACAACAACTGCAAACCACGTTTCAGTGATAATGAGAACTAATATGCCTGCGGAAGAGCAGAAACCATGTCTATCATCAGCGATCCTGGTAACGGCCTGGTTTGTAGGGCTATTTGTGTGACTGAGCCCTGTCACTGCTATGCTCATATATGCTCAGATTCAATGCCACTTATACATGTACTTCCCTCTCTGTCCTTGCCTGGCTGCGCCTGTCCCCATGGTTCCAGTTCCCTAAATCGTATATCTACCCGCTACTCACTTAGTTGTAAAAACCCAGTCACCCAGCATTTCGGTACTTGGAACCCTACAGGTTCCTAAACCCTCAACTGCCCCAAACCCCAGCCGCTAAGTCCCCCCAGGATGTGTGGCGAGTGCAGGGCGGCCTCACCGGCCTCACGTTTCTTCTCCAGAAGCTTCAGGCGCTCCTTCAAGCTTTGGAGGTTAATGATTAATGCGTGTGGGTGTGTGGGTTTTTAGGGCTTAGGGTATGCTTAGGGTACTGCTAATCTGCATTGCCCATGCAGCGAGAGACTGCACATGCAAACTGCAACGGCAAGACTTCTGCCTGAAGCTGCGTGTATGTCTTCTGAGCAACATGTCGCGGTTACGAGTCTCAGATAATCCGACAGCGACTGTTTCCAAAAGCACCATGTGTTTGTTTGCGAGACACGCGTGCGAAGACAAGAGCTAGAGGAAGTGGTCCATGGCGTGCCTCTTCACGCACCAGCCAATCTGGATACTGAATCCTGATGCATCGCATCGAGCAGTGCCGCCGCTTCAGCTTAAAATCTGCTGAACCACTGAATCGGACCGCAAGACGGGGCTGGGGCTACCCCCAAGGGAACACCATTCGCATGTCTGTAAAACCTGGCTCAAAGCAGGGGACGCCTAATCAGTTGGGGGGGCGGGGGGAGTCATGCAACATTTCATTGAACAACTTGACCTCGGTTGCATGTGGAACTCTGCATGAAGAGACCCAGTACTGCAAGACAACCGCAAATCAGTCTTCGGGGGAGCTAGCAGATACTACGTGCATACATGCATATGAGCGGGATACGCTGCATTCGCTCAGACCATCATCTTCGTCAACATCATTACTACCACCTTCATCCAATGTCAACATCATCGAAAAAGACAAGCACTGGACTCCGCCGTCCCAAACTAACTTGGCTTCCGACCCCATGGCATGGCGTTCCGTGGAGCCGTCGCTCCGCACATGTTCCACGGTGTGCCCTGCAAGACGTGAGAGGCTAGGTTACCAATCTTACATGGTCTGCTAGTCAAGTATCGGTTGGATGACGTCGACATTGCTGCCCGTCTAGCGACAGCTCAAGCTTGAGATAGCTTGAGTGAGCATCATCTACAATGCAGGGCCCGACAGCTTTCTCTACAGCTCCAATCTATCGCCGTGGGCCATGTCCCAAGAAAGTGATCCATCCGGGCTTTAATCAATCAAGATTTATGGACAGAGTAAGAGCCTGTTGTCGACAATTTTCCACATCACATAGCACTAGCACCCGAAAACAGGATTGTGAAAGCAAGCGTTTCTTGCCACGTTCGGGGTGTAAGAGCGCTGTGCTGGAGCTGAAGATGCTGTGCAATTTCCTGGTCCGACACCCATGACCCACAGAAGAAGAATCTCCACTCATACTCAGACCTCTTCTCTCCTAGTCCTGGGAGCTGTAATAGGGCTCCTGTAAAGGGGTTACTATATATGGACTACTATAGGGATCTACAAGGGTACAATAATATAGGGGCCTTAATGATTGGCATAGGGTTTGGGGGCCCAATAGACTAGTCGCAATAAGGATCCCCCAAAAATAGTATATGTAGTTGTTAAGGCCCCTATAGTAGGTGAACCACGTACGGCTTAAGGGCATGAAGCTTCGAAGCAAGATCTGCTTCCGTCCCTGCCTGCTTTCGTCAGTTCCTCAGCAAGAACTTGACGGTTGTCCTCAGAGCATCCACAAAAAGGTAGGCATGGAATCAGGCCGCGCTGACTTCTACTTGTCCTCCTACGTGGAGGAAACACGGAATAGCAAAGTCGCTAAACTATCCCTGAACCCTATTACTAAACCCTCCTCTGGCTCAGAAAACATGGACTCCCGCCTCTTTCAGCTGCAGCCACTGGGCTCAATCAATAAACCAACGTAAAGCCTTCAACGAGGCTTAGAAAATACATGGCGAAGTCTTGAGTAGTAGGATCCTCAACTTCAGGACCCGGAAATAACACATCCAAAACCGAACACATGTCGATGATTCGAACATGGAAATTAAACCTGCGCCCTAAACCCCAAACATGTCAGAGATTCCCGTTGAACCCTGAGATTACCAGGGCCCCAGGCATGGCTCCACAACTCCTCACCTGGTCATCTGGGAGCTCAAGAGATGATCTTCAGGGTTTCGGGGTTTCGGTGCTTAGGGTTGAGGGCCTAGGGATGAAATCCAGCAGTCCAGCATAGTGTGGGTTTGCTAGAGTATGGTCTGGCCACTTCAGCAGATGGTACAGCAGGACTGATATTGCAACTTGATTGCGGCGGCTGCTCTGCATGCTAGGTTCTTTGTACTTTCTGAGTGGTGCGCGGTATCGGCTACTGTGCAATGCAGTAGAACGGTTCTTTGTACTTTCTGAGTGGTGCGCGGTATCGGCTACTGTGCAATGCAGTAGAACGTGTCTGTCGGCTGCCGCGGATTCTGACCTGTTTCACAAAGCCCTAGATGGTAGGAGCCCGACGGCAGGAAACAGAATCCTCCTTGAAACTCCCACTGGGCAGTCAACTGGCGAAAGGGATGCGTGGTCCCGAGTTCCTGACTTCCCATGAAGGCGGTTCGCTTCCTGACCACGGCAACTTGAAGGTTCTGCGAAGGATGTGCTCGCAGTCCCGCTGCAAGCTTAGACTGTGTCTGGGATAGAGACTGCAGTTGACTGATTAAGCAAGCATGCGGTTTTTCACCTTGGCAACATAGGACTTCCATTCAACATGCCATCCCAGGTTGTCTATAGATAGTATGCGACTCAGAGTTCAGTCTTGATTGACGGCCGTGAACAACTGCAGCATGCTCTTGACGACGGCAACTATCGGGAGGAGATTGATCCAAACTAACAATAGGTGTCAGACGGGCAGCCAGGCCAAGGAACTTCGTCAACTGTATAAGCGTCATAGGTTCGCCAAAAAACCCAGTCACGGATTCCTATCCCTCTTTGAAACCATATAGTTTTTTCCTTATCGTGACATGACCCTGAAGTTTCTTACATGCATCGCACTAGCTATCGTCATCAGCACTGATGGAATGCATGATGCTGTCCGGCAGTGGCAGCCAAAGCTCTGTCTCGTCTCTCGGCTCCCACGTTAAGTGCCCTTAGAACCACGACAACACATATGCCCTTTTTGTTTGCAACTTGCTTGCACCGTCACGCCAGGACAGCTGGCTCGTGCCGGGCTACATATGCCCTAAACCCCTACACCGTAACCCCAGAGACCTGAAGCGATTGCGCCTCGAATCAATACCTCATAAATGCTGTACTGTACATGGCACAAGCTCCTTCGGACTTCACACCATTTCTCTGGTGGTTGTTTGCATGGCCAACCACCAGACTGTAAGCTGCCCTGGCCCAAGTATATGACCACCAGAAAAGCCGTCCCAAAACCTCCCCGACCCAGCCTCTTCGCCTGCCAGGCAAGCTCAACCAAGGTGTGCTTGCCCTCGTCGCTCCTGGCAGGCGGTCATCCGCCAATGTAAGGCCGGGAACTCAACGGTCGCCGAGGTCTGCAACCACAAGCGACCATAAGGCTGTCCGGCAGTGTAGAGTCACGTCAGATTGTGTACAAGGCCCTTCGACCGTAGAGCAAGGGCATGCTTAGCTTTTGCTCCGTGAACCCTGAACCTTAAATCCTAAGGCCGGAATCCACACAGTCTTTTGGTTCTTTGGTGGCCTGATGTGGGCCAGCGTCCCGTAGGCAGCTTCCCGGCCCACCGGCATGGACTTGAAGAAGATGCCACGGGAGCGGCCTTGGATTAGATGGCGGTGCGAGGCGGTGAAGATCTCATGTCGGACCCGAACGAAATACCTGATCTACCTGTCCGGTGGTACGGTCTGAGGCTTTGGCAATTGATCCGTCATTTATACAACCAATATTCTGATTCTTCTCTACTGGTCTGTCACTCTTTGGGCGAATAATTGGTTTCACTGCTTTGGCATCGGTCCTTTCTGATGAAGTGTCGAACGACTTGATGGTACTGCAAACTTCCATCCCGCGTCGGGCGTGAACCCTGAGAGCGTGGCACTGCATGCGGAGCGCTGAAACGGAGAAGCGCTGATGGCGTGCAAAGAGCTCCCCCCTGAGCAAGCTATCCGCTCTCCTCTTCTGTACTGGCCTACGAACAGACTGTTAAACGGAGAATGCATGCAATGCCGTCGGACTGCTTTTCTGCCATGCTAACCGGAGATTTGTTGCTGACCCGTTCTTAGGACGCTGCCTGTGGTCGGTCGGCCGGATGTCGTAGAGGACCCTGCTGGACATGGTTGAAGGATGCCCAAAGCGCAGGCAGCAATTCATACGGAATCCGGATTGACATCTGGGCATCTTTGGCGTACGGAGACATTGCTGGGGCTTGCATTTACCTGCAGTGGGGGTGTGAAGGCCGTGATAAGGACCTTGGCAGGAAGCGCAATGTGCTTACCGGGACAAGTCAAGACATATGAAGAGATGAAGCACAGAATGGGGGCAGAAGGATCGAACTGGAATGCATGCCTGTCGACGGCTGCAATGGGGTCTGCGCAAGCCGCTGCAAACTGCGGAAGCTCCCATATATTGTATATACCATATATCCACAAGTCCGAAAGCAGAAACATCGGTCCGCGTCTCAGCTGCCGGACGTCCCGTCATGCCCCAGTTCAGTTCCCACACCTCTCATCCTGTCACCTTCTAAAGTGGAGCTGCCTGCCCCCAACCCCCCAAACTGTGAGAATGGAAACGGTTTCATGCTCCGTACCCTCAGGGATCAAAATCGCCCAAAAGCCTTATATAGTATGGTCTTTGGGCCCAAAATCAAAAGCCTCAATATATGAGTCCTTAGATCCCTAGGGTACTCTCGGTCCACTCCACGAAAGCTCCGAGACTAGCTGTCCTCACAGAGTGGCATTGCAGCATTTCCCAGAAATCCTGCCGAGTGGACAAGAAGCGAATCAGAAGACGCAGTTTATGCTCTGTTCAGGCTTCGTACCGACGAGATGCTTTCGAGACCAGCGTCTTGTTTGAGGGAGGTGCATGTGATACCAGGTACCGTATCCGCTGCTATAGAGGCAGGTTTCCTATTGAGAGAAAGGGTGCTCATGCTTATGGCGACGATGGTGTGTCTGAGTCTTGTCACGATTCAGCGTGTGCTGAAGCCGCTTCTGCTGCATGACGTCCACCGGTGATAGGAGCATCATCAGCAGCAGCAGCCCATGCTCTATTGTCTCAAGAAGTGCCATCACGGCCGTCACGATAGTCATCAGCGGACAAATAAAACCAAACACTAAACTTTTTCTCGGCCCAGAACATCATCTGTAACGGTAGCAACATGGTCTTGGCCCGCCTTCTCCAGCATGTCACCATGGCCGACCTCCCAACATCTCCCAATGAAGCTCTAGAAGGCCCCTTTTTCAGCGACATGATGCTATGACTGGGTATACTTCAAGCATACACCAAACGGAGTCTAGAGTGGTTCACGGGATCTGTGACACATTTTAGACCATGCTCGGGCACGCGCGGAGTAGATCGTGACCGGATCCATCTTCCTTGGACAGAGAAATCAGACTACCAAGCCCCAGGTCCATCTGAATTGCTCGGGGTTCCAAGACGCGCTTTCGATCCTCATCTTGCTTTTGCTCATGCTTGCCCTCTTCGTCACAGGCATCATGATAGTCATCGCCGTTAGTCGCATAGCCGCCTGCAGCATCATCATGACGATCATCCACATTACTGTAACTTTCCCCATTTACCAGGAGGCGATTTCCCGTATTGGTGCACCTGCAAGCCACAGCTCGTCGTCAACCCCACCAGATATGCAAACGAAGGTTTCAGCTGCGATGAAGCCAGCAGCGGCCGTGAGTATGTATCCCTTACATGAGCAAAAACCGTGACTCCAATGACGGCCTGCAACTTGCTGCGTTCTTATTTGATGCGCTCCTTGGAGTTGCAGGTTTCTTTGTTAATGCCAGAAGGACGAGTGCGCGTGATTGTTGATGCTTGAAGTCAGTGGCCTGAACAAATAATAATCTTATATATATATATATATATATACATACATATTTATGTGTGTGCGCGTGTGTGTGTACATATGCATATATACATATATGTATCTACAGCTATGTACGCATACATATTTGCGTGGATCCGTACCAAGACGCAAGACCTTCTCCCAAACGAAACTGCTGCCAAGGCACTCTAGGCTGAGGTGCTCGCGGGAGAATGGCGAATGCATCAAGTCACCCTGCCCATTCCTCGTGAGAGAGAGGCGACAAAGTCACGAAGCCCAGGCAGCCCAGGCAGTGAGGTTCGCTCCTAGACCCTGCATTCGGGGGAGGAGTGTGTTTCTCCCTGTATGAAGCTTCGGCAATGCTTCCGGCTGTCCAAGCTGTACCGTTCTCAACTGACAAACACCAGCACTATTACACGACTACACACGCGCACGTATAGAGCCGCATGCCCATCTTAAAAAGCCTTGCACATGCGTGCGCATGTCTTTGCATGCATGCATGCATGCACGGCTGCATGTAGGGTGCGCATCTGTGCAAGTATGCGTACATCGATGCATGCATGCATGCATGCATCCGCGCACCATCAGTGCAGATCAATACCCCGTGACCTCCCGACTCTCGAAATCCAAGTCGCCACTTTTCTGCATCGTCCATAGTCAGCCTTGGTGCTTTCGCCGGAGCATGGCCGACTTAGGCTTGTTGCATCCACGTCCGAATGCCCAGAGACTGAAGTCCGCAAAGCCGGACGGAACGAAGGACTTAGTTTCCCATTCAACGACACTCACCAACCTGCCGAGAGCAACTTTTTCCGGCCACGTTTCCTCGCTGCACTCGTTCACACACCAGAGGCATTGCGAGCACAGGGCGAAATGGATGTTTCGAGCTCGGTCCCGAGACGCTTCAAAGCAGAAGACACTCGATCAAATGCAACCTGCAAAATCTGAACTTGACAGCAGGCCTTGAAAGCAAGTCCAAATTCTGCTGAACATCCACATGCAAGCCCATCGTGCCGTTCCAAAATGACTACCTGGGAAGTATGGAACGCCGGGCTTTTCGAGAAGTCCACCCAGGCACGTGACCTAACAAAGGCTGTGCTGTTGCAGCCGGGAATTCGCAACCAGGCCTGCAAAAACAGCCAAGGCAGCGACACGGGCAGGCTCTGACAGTTCAGGGCTTAGGGCTATTCTCCTGCCCGGAGGAAGGTGAGTAGTAGGGCCTTACCATTGCAATTCCTGCCGGTATCGTGTCCCTGCATGAGAGAGTCTGATCGAGTAACCTGCATGCTGCGCTTTCGAACTCCGGGACTCTAGACTCGAGGCCTTTCACTTGGGGCTCTAGAAGACTTGCTAGACTGGTACAATTCTAGTACAATACGCATGTATATATATATGTGTGTGTGTATACATATATATATATATACATACATGTACTATGCACCACAAATACTGCAAATATAGACTCCTACATGCTAACATATTCTTTTCTAACTATGTACCTGCAACCATGCAAAGCGACATATAGCAAAATGCATAAGAGTAACTCTTTCAGAGGCATTGCCCTCCCTGCCCGACGCAAATCGAGCGGTTGACTCCCACGGTCAGATTCGGAAGAAGACTCAGATGGTCCACGAGCGTCCTGACAGCAAATCGCGCCTTCAACAAGCTTTCAATCACAATGATGCTTGCATCTATGCAGTAGCCTTCGTTTGACATGCCACCATAGCTGTGTTGGCATCACTCAGGGAGGCATTCTAAACCGTGGCGAGCAAAACAAGTAACAACTGCGAAGGATGACATGGCTCTTACAATAGCGTTGCTTGGGAAGGTCTGGGTGGCCTAGCTTGCATATTCCCAAAAGCTTATCGCAAGCGGCTGCTCGCCTCGGCCTTGTGGTCAATTGTTTGCTAAAGCAAGACCGCCTCGATGTGTTACGACAGAATAAAACATATTCTGAGTGTCGCCATACAAAGCTCGGCAGCCCAGGAGCGTACAAATCCCCTACTTGAACCCGTGCTGAGGCCGACCCCTAAATCCCTGAACCCCCTATAGCTCCCTGACCCCCTTGAAACCCTGATCCCCCGATAACCCTCCAAGTCTAAAAGCCCCAAACTCAACGCCCCAAAGCCCCAAAAGCACACCTTCGATGCTATAGCGGCCTTCATAATTAGTTGGGGCCCACTATACTATAATTATGATAAGGAACCACCAAAATAGTACAGGTAATTATTTAGGCCCCGATATTATGTTCTCTAGAGCTGGCCTGTAGAGCCCGTGATCTTGCGTCTCGTTCGCCAGCTTGGAGACCTCGTCCTTCATCTCGTGAAACCGCTCCTGGCTAAGACTTCCGGGTTTCGGCGCTCACACTCGGACAGACTTCCGGGTTCAGGGTTTAGGTCCATTTGGCACAAAGTCCTGTTTTTGCCTTCCGTCCATGAGGGTTCAGGAAAGAGGGCTCAGTCTATTCTACACCCGGCGTCGGATCCGAACTCCTCACTGTACGGCACTCGCCATCTTTAGTGTGCAGAAAGCCGCACAGAAAGCCTGAACCGCTCGAATGCACAAAGATCCTGAGAACTCGGTGGTCCCTGCCGTACATCAATTGCATCAAGACTCTAACAAGCCGAGAAACCGCGTTGATCTTTGTCCCATCCTAAACCCTAGATACCGATACCTAAAGTATACATATATATATACACATATATATATATATATATACATACACATATCCGGAACTCCAGCCACAGTCCCTAAATAACCCGAGGCCCAGCGTCGATCCACCACTCCCATGGCCCAAAAGGTCCCTCAGAGTGGTTCTGACGGGCATCCAAGGCCGCTTCCTTCACAGCCTCGGGCACAGTTTATTGCTTGGGTTTTAGGGGGTTTAAACAGCGTTTTACAAGATTGAGGGCGGGATTAGCTTTTGATGTCGAGGGCAGTGTTTGCTTGCTTGCTTCGGGGTTCAGCATTGAGGTTGGGCGGCTGGTGGGTCGGGCTTCACTCCTTCCCCTGAATCAGGGGAAGGAGAGAAGCGAAGATGCCGATAGAACATTTCAGGGCAGTTGGGCTGCAAACAAACCAAGGTTAAAGATCAAAGCATGCGATCGTGGCGTAGCATTGCAATTGAACAGGTGGACAATTGCATATGTCGACACGACATGCGTGCAAACAAACAACCAAGCAAACGGCCAGACAGGCAGGTAGGCAAAACCACTAACAGACAAACAAACGCCGCACCCACAAAGGTTCGCAAGAATCTGAGTACTTACGCCTGAGACCCTGTGCGAGTTACAGGATCCAGGAGGCATGCCGCCATAGCCAGCAGCTAGAACTAGTAACCAGAACTGATACTTCGGAGTTGAACGATGAGCAGCTTCAAGTTCGACATGACATTAAGGTTGACAGTGCAAGTTTAGGCTTGCGGAAACAATGGATAGGATCTCAACGATTTCATGTCATTGGGACAAGGACGTGGGGTCGTCGGACCTCGATGGTTGCTGTGGGTCAAGGCCATCATGTACGTCATGGCAGGTAAGACGATGACAAGGCCGAAGGGTTTTGCTTCGTAGCTAGCATACTTGGTGAACAAGGCTTCATCCTGATAACATCATATTGATGAACTTCTGGTGCTTCTGGGCATGAGACCAGAGCTTGGCTGCATGTTTTGGCTGTTTCATTTTCCTATCGCAGTGGATCACAGCGGATCCGCCCAAGCAGGATTTGAACATCGGCTTGTGTCAACTTCAACAGGAATCGTTCGCACAGCTGGCGCGATTCCATCGTCTGCGCGCGGCTAAGCAGTTGTAAACCTGAAGTCACCAGGCTTACAAAGACTCCCTCCAGGTACTTCCTCGCATCTTCCAGCATATCGCATGCCCGGCAGCCTTGTCACATTTAGATGCTCGGCGAAAAACCTAGCCACAACGGCGGGGTAAATGTCTGGGTAAGGAGGGAAAAAGTCGTCGTCCTCCTCCTCCTGCTCCAATGGCTCTTCCTGCTCGAAGGGCAGCAGACTAGCAGCCTGGCTCCAGCCGTCGGGACCGAGGCGCAGCTGCTCTTCCGCCTCGTACCAAAAACTGGACTCGCCTGGAAAGCTCTTGTCGCAATCGCTGCCACCAAAGAACTGGAACTGCAGCTCAATGGGATAACCTGTTTGAAAGGCCATCTTCAAGGTGAGAATCAAGGAGCCGCAGGCGGCTTTGATCCAGTCGGGCTCTACCCTTATGCACAGCTCTCGCAGGTCTCTCCCTGCCACGGCAGAAGACCAAGCCGATGAGACTTGGCGCAGCCCCTCCTGAAAATAAACATCACCGTAGTCAAACTCACTGACAACGGAGCTGTTCGAAGTCACGCCTTGAAAGTCAAGCTCCAACTGCCTCGCGGCAGACATCAAGGCTTTGAAGGCCTCTGCCTCCTGACCCGCCCTAAACGGCATTGCAAAGCTCCAAGGCAGGCCCAGGACAATGCAAAGGCATCCAAGCAGAAGCCAGGACCGAAATGAGCAGCTGGCTTGTAATCGAGCAGCTGGCTTTCTTAATGTGCGCACAAGACGTGCTCTGCACATTACGTGAACCATGGCGTGACCGGACGACTACCCCCAAACCCAGCCGACATTACTATATCTATACATATATATATATATATATATATATACATAGTCGACTTTTGCTCAGGTTCTGCTTTGACGAGTGGCGGCCGCGTTGTGTTGTATACTGCAGATAGGTGACTCGTAGTCTCGGCGATGTAACCCCATGGAGCTTGAGCTTGGCACCATCTACTGGAGCAGCCGAGCATGCTGTTCAGCTCCAAGACATGGGAACTCCAGCTCTCTATGTCTTAGGAGAGCTTCAGGCTTGTTGCCTCGGGATACCTCAGGCCTCAGTGTGTCGATGCTTTGGCTAGAGACCGGGTGACATGGTTTCGGCCTGGCACCATCCCGAGCTCCGACTCCTTACTCAGCAAGCCTCAAGCACCTCCCAGTCCCTCAAGTCGCTAAATCCCAAAGCCCAAGAAATCACTGGCAGGAGCTGGGGCCGAGGGTAGGACGAACCAGTGGCAAATGGCCGCAAAAGCCACAAAGAGATGCCAAATCACGTGGTAGATGGGCCTCCCATGGTCTACGAATACAGGGCCTCCGAGACTCGTGCACAGACCCCGAAGCAGTCGGCTGACAAAACACTGGCAGCACAAGACCCCGCTTCGCTCGAAAAAGGCTTGTGGGGCTCACTATATGAAGGTCCATATACGATAGAAAAGTGGAATTTCATGGGATTTCTGAAGGAGCACTATCACGGCTACTCAATCCCTGTTGTTCAGCTAAAATCCCGCACCGATTGTCTGCGAGCACGAAGAAGGGCACTCCCGCCGTGTAGAGAAGCCTCGGCTTCGCGACAAGAAAGGAACATCCAGAATTTGATGTGGGCACAACACATGCATATCAACACGAAAACACACACTCTCACACTCACTCTCACTCTCACTCTCGCTCTCGCTCTCGCTCTCGCTCTCCCTCTCGCTCTCGCTCTCACTCTCACTCTCACTGTCACTCTCACTCTCACTCTCACTCTCTCTCTCTCTCTCTCTCTCTCTCTCTCTCTCTCTCTCTCTCTCTCTCTCTCTCTCTCTCTCTCTCTCTCTCTCTCTCTCTCTCTCCCCCCCCCCACTTCTGTGCATGTATACATACGAACACCTATAGTAACACGACTGCTGGCACAGTGTACGGATAGACAGATTCCCGCGACACCTTGTTGCTTTTCTTGGCGGTCCTGCAGGTATTCGCTCTGGCCTTATCACGAAAGGGCTCGTAGCATAGTGAGCGTGTTTCTACCCTCGTTGTGCATTACTGTAACATGTACACGCATACAGCTTGAGATCACACACTCTGCAAGTCTGCTCAAGCTTGTTGCTGGCAGACTGAGGAGTGAGAGCAGCTCTAGTCTGGCTCTACCAAACCTGGATTTTGCCTGGGTAACATGAGCACACAGGCAATGGCTTCGGGCCTACCTTTTTCTCTCTTCACTCTGCATCACTGTTCTCGATCCTTTCACTCTTTGCATTCTCGTTGATCTCCTTATGTTCTCACCCTATGTCACACTTTTCCTATACTCATTCCTCGCTCTGTTGTCGGACCAAGTGGCCCCCCAGCCATGAGCCAAGACCAGCAGGCTTGTGGAAGCTGGGCCATGAAAGTATCCTGGGGGAAGTGAAGCTGCCGTGTTCTACCCTGCTCCGCGGTCAGACTCCCGCCCGGTAAACGCGCCTTCAACATTGAAGAAAGTGCAGCTCATGCAAGCTGAAACTCGATTCGAAAAAAAAACGCTTCAGCCAGAACGGACAGCTCTCGCGCTGACACGCGCAAACTTGCGAAGCATCGAACCACGCATGACAGTTCAATGCCATCTTTGGCTTGGAACGAAGATTTCTATCAATTCCTAGTATTATATGTCTACAGAAATCCCTGTCGACGGTGCTAAAGCCCTGTATATTACCAGGCAGTAATAGCCGAGAGTGTCCCAGGCCAAAACGGCCGCCCAGCCCATGGCCAGGTAAAGCAGCAGCTCGCCCGTCAGGTATGGAACCTTTCGTTTAGGCTCTCGGGTTTACGCCAGTTTACGCTCTCGCAACTCGGACTCTGCCAAGCGAGGTCTCTTGGTTCAGAAGTGCTTTGACAGGGTTTAGGGTTTAGGGTTCTTTTGTACCCGCTTTTCGTCGGGGGTGTAAAATCGAGCACACCCTAGCAGGCCACAAGTGCGTGGCAAGCCCCTTCTTGCCGCACTGGGCTGCATTCAAGGCGCAGATGTACCCCAGTCAAAATACTGAGAGCAGATGTGTGTCACGATGCCCAGCCAGCACAGGATCCACTCCTCAAGGCACGAAGTATGCCATGCTATACACCAACCAATCTCAGCCGATAAGCTCCTTGAATACACCAGAACGCTGACTAACGACGGTATGGCACTGTCCCGATCGTGTTGCTGCAGTACCGAACCGCATGGTAACCAAACTAAAACAGGCTCTTAACGAGCCGCCGCACCTGCTTCGGTCTCGCATATGACTTGCTGTGCTGTGCACGGGCAACATACTTCGACCTCCAGCAGTTCAGCTCGGCCAAGTCACTGCTTTGAGCAGGTCACCATGCATCGGCGTATCCTTGGCACGTAGCTGCGCTGCTGTGCACCGCTGCACTAGCTAGAATGCAGCCACGACGGCTTCGAACGCAAAGGCAACACTGTCAAGAGTATGTCAAACCTCCTGAGCTCGGCCAAGTCTCCGAGTAGAAGAGCAGGAAAGGCGTGTACGTTGCAGCGATGAGAAAATAAATTGCCTCTGGTGCGACTGCAGCAGTCTGCGCGAGCAGATGTTTTGGAGATCGGGCCGGTTTGCACTTCTCTTCAAAGCAAGAAGCTGTGCGAAGCATTGAGCGTTCGGCCGCCTACTCTGTCATGCGATGAGGCCAACTGGCAACAAAGCTTTATGGGACACTGCACGGAACTTCATGCGGGAGGGCAACCGCCATGCAATATTGGTCTGGGTTGCAGCATGGTCCAGCACCTGCAGGACCCGCGCAGTAACCGGGTACATGAACAGGGAATGGTACCTGCAGCAAGTTTCATGTCAGCACGAGCAGCTCACAAATCAAGCTCGCATCACAACCCAAGCTTCTGCGCTCATGGTGCCTCGCCTCAGGCCTTTCAAAAGCCATAAATTTAAAACAACTGCAAAGCAAGCCTTGTCCTTATCCAAGTTGCAAGGTGGAGGACCCGAAGCAAAAGAGCAGGCCAAATCCGAAGATCGCAATGCCCCAGATGTGGTGAACCGGGCTGTCGGCCGCCTGGAGAGTCAGCTCTCGGGGAATGCTCCGGGGAGCTTCCTCAGTAGTTAGGCTCTCCCCTCAGATCTGAGGAAGGCTCCGGCTGAAGCTGTTCAGCGCCATTTAGGCAGATCTCATCTACATCCTTGTATCTACGCAGCCGTACAGTATCTCCCCGCTCCACCTGGTACAAGAGCTGGCCGGTCCCAAAGAGCGACCTCGCATGAGGCTGTGACAGAAGCAGGATTGGCGGACACCACAACGAGTGAAGTTC
Source organism: Symbiodinium sp. CCMP2592 (assembly GCA_905221615.1). NCBI lineage: Eukaryota > Dinophyceae > Suessiales > Symbiodiniaceae > Symbiodinium > Symbiodinium sp. CCMP2592. The sequence goes on along the minus strand of CAJNDT010000824.1, from coordinate 794,133 downwards.
ATATTGGTTCACCAACCTGCGGACTAGGGATCTGCTTGGTGGGGGTATGCATGCAGAGGATCCTACTACTCAGGGTTCTGTACAATGGTTTCTCCTTCGAGAAGTCCATCTGCCGTTCCGAGCGATCGGAAAAGCTACAAGGACGACTTGCATATTCTAGTAATTACTGTATCGTACATGATAGTACATTGTGTTAAGTGTGGTACCCTAATTAGCTCATTTGCAAGGATATCCCAAAAATACACACCGGCGTTGAAGACGCTAGCTGAAGAACCCCTTGCATGAACTCAGCATCTTAAATACGAATGTGGTGCTGATGACAAGGAAGAAAAGAAAGAACAGATAAACTACTTACCAGATGTGCGAGCATCTTATTCCGAAGATCCTTTGCCTCCTACGTCCTACTCTGCTACTGTCCAGCTGACCGGGCCACAAGAAGAACATCATGCCGTGCGTGATCGCGTTCCACAGCTCCTTGTTTAGCTTCGGCGGCTTTGTGGCGACATGTTGCCCTCTGAAAACCGCGCAACCAAACAGCAGTAGGTTCCAATTCAGGACAAGCTTGGCACGAGCGCCGCCATTTGATTTTGTGAGGACAGGCAACCGGATGGCACGGCAAGTACTCACAAAATGCGAACGGAGGCGCTTCCGTTTCGAAGTTGTCCGCCACATTCACCGATGGTGCTCCTTGCCTTCAGCACCGCCAGAAGATGAATTAAGGACGAAACAAGCTAGTCAACAAATACGAGAATACATCTACACCTAGTCAACATGCCGCTATATGTATATCTATCTGTATCTATATCTACATATATATATATATATATGTATATATATATATATATATGTATGCATATATGTGGCTCAGATCATGTCATTGCAGATGTATATATATATATATATATATACACACACACATAAACCTCAATATGCAGAAAGACACTCGTATTGCAGAGTTTAATAAGAAGTTGGGGCCCAACAGAACTGGGCACTTTATGGGGGAGCCTAGACTCCTTCATGCATGCTTAAAGGCCCTGACTGCCAACCGTAGCCTAAGTCAACAAGCGCGACAAAAACAATCTTGTATATCCTCATATGCATACCTTCTTCTTCCAGGGCATGTAGGAAGGCAGCATGTGCACCCAATATTGGACGCGGCAGCTTGATTTTCTGCAGGGAGGCAAACACGATGTTATGCACAAGTCCTGTGGATGAAATGCCTCTGACTTTGCATTCATGCGGCTGGGATGAAGCCATTGTCCGGGAATAAATGGACTTCAGCCCAGTCACCTCCACCACACGCAAAGCTCATCGGCTTCGGTGCACCGACGCGACTGGACTGAGAAGTCGCTCAAATATGTTTCCAGCCCTACTCAATTCTAGCACATGGGCGAAGGTCTAGCAATGAAATTCAGACACACTCCTAGAATGTCCTATAATTACTACCCAAGGGCCCCTAAGTAGTTCCTTTTTGGGGTTCAAATATAGAATCCTATAGGGTAACTCCAAAAAGGAACTACTTTGGGGCCTCTGGGTACACTCATCTGAACATTGGCGAAGGGGTCCGCAAGGCCGAGCGCTAGCTTCAGGCCCATTGTAGCTCGGCTCGTTCCCAACAGGCCTGCGCAAGATGGCGAACGCAACCGGAGCCAATGGAGCCTTGCGGAACGAAGCATTCGATGGTCTCTCCATAAATATACACATATGTATACATATATGTGCCCGATACCTTTAGGGTCTATATAACCGCGGTTTGTTGTCTTCAGCACATAATGGAAAGCAAAATGTAAGGTATAAGCACAGCCCACATTACAAAGCCACGACCTGAAAAGTTTCGGATCGACTAGGCTATATTTTTCTATCAAGTAATTATAGCAAATTACTCGCATTCAGGGAGACGAGTATTATATAAACAGAACATCGAGTGTTGATCCCAACACTGTCGATGAATAAACATTCGTTGTGATGACACATTTCAGTGTATAGAGTCCATACATCTTGCAGGAATGATGTATCGTCGTGAAGATATGCATAGCACTGTCAGCAGTATATCGGCAACATGGACAAATTGTCCTGTCCAAATATTTCACAATTCGACTTATTGTTGACTTGCCAACGCTTGAGTAATTGCATACGACATATCCATCCAAAAATCACGTAATAAGCATGCACGCTGTTATATGGCATAAATTTGTTTGTAATTTCCGCACAGGCCAGAATGCAAAACCTGACAGGTTCGGTACTCATGAATCGGATGTATTTATATGACAAATTATGGGAATACATACGGCATGACACATCCATATCACATGATGTAACACTTTACAGGGCATGTAATGTGCCAATCTGTTATGTCCTGGACTTTCCAATGTATAAGTTCCCTGTCAGTAGAGTGTCAATCGGAGTGGGTGGAGTGACACATTAGGGTGCCTGTAATATGTCAGTTTGATATGCCCAGGCACAGGGGCCTGACAGTGTATAAGTTCCTTGTTAGTAGGGTTTCAGTAGGAGAAATGGAGTGACACATTAGAGGGCATGTAATATGTCAATTTGCCCAGTCCAGGACCCAGGAAGTGAAGATACACATTATAGTGGGTTTAATGTGCCAGTTTGTTATGTCCATAAAAAGTGCTTTCCGATGTATCAATTTCTTATCAGTAGGGTTTCAATAGGATAGGTGGAGCGACACATGATAGGGCCTGCAGTGTGACAGTTTATTATGTCCAGGGGTTTTCCAGTGGAAAAGTTCCATTGCAATAGAGGTTCCATAGGAGGGAGTGGAGTGACACATTAGAGGGCCTGTAATGCGTCAATTTATACTACCCAGAGGCCTTCCAATATACAGATGCCCTACAGTGTATAAGTTCCTTGCCTTTAAGGTTTCAACAGGAATAATGACACATTAGAAGGCCTGTAATGTGTCAGTTTGTTTTCCTATGTGCATTCCAATGTATCTCTATACATATCAGATCTGATGTGATCACAGCATTAGCCAAGAAGGATATCACGTAGTTAATAGTCTTCACGATCTTAACAAATGCGCAATTATCCGTATCGAAGGTATACATTCCCATGAAGAATCCCCATAGATCCCTTCACAGATCCCTTGTATGGAGCCCTCACAGACAGCCTTTATAGATTCGTATAGAAACTTTATCGATCCCCTATATAGAGAACTTATAGAAACCCCGTATAGATCAACAAATGGAGTTCTTTGTAGAAAACTTTACAAGATCCCTTACATGGAGCTTTCATAGACAACTGCTATATATTCCTTACCCTTTGTAGAAACCACATGGAAGCCCTGTATAGATCCCTCGTATGGAGCCCTTCTGGAAAACCCTTACAGATTGCTTTTAGAAATCTTATAGAGCCTCTATGTAGAGACCTTATATAAATCCATTATATAAAAAACTGTAGATCCCTTACAGAGAGACTTTCTAGAAACCCATTATGGATCCCTCATATGGGGCCTTTATAGTAAGCCCGGTTACAAAGTATGTAGATGCGATGTGGTAAGCTATTCTTGATATAGTAGTTAAGATAAATCGATTGTATTATGGTTCGTACAATACCTATGAAATTACCTTTAAGAATAGAGGGAGCGGTATTAAAACCAACGAAACCGGCAACGAAGATGATGAAGAGGATGAAGATGATGCAGATGATGAAGATAATGAAGATAATGGAGATGATGAAGATGATGAAGATGATGGAGATGATGGAGATGATGGAGATGATGAACATGATGGAGATGATGGAGATGAAGAAGATGATGGGGGTGATGGATATGATGGAGATGGCAGGGGGCAGGGGGGCAAATGGCAAAGGAGAGGGAAAGGTGAGGAGGTGGGGAAGGCAGGGATGGTAGGAGAGGGGGCAAGGGAACAGGGGGAGGCCTGAACGAAAAGATGACACATTTCCGGCCTGAAGTGTGTCATGCTTCTTTCTGTAAGGCGGAAACGATGACACATTTCCGGCCTGAAATGTGCCATGCTTCCTTCTGTAAGGCGGAAAAGATGACACATTTCCGGCCTGAAATGTGTCATGCTGCTTTCTGTAAGGCGGAAACGATGACACATTTCCGGCCTGAAATGTGTCATGCTTCTTTCTGTAAGGCGGAAAAGATGACACATTTCCGGCCTGAAATGTGTCATGCTTCCTTCTGTAAGGCGGAAACGATGACACATTTCCGGCCTGAAATGTGTCATGCTTCCTTCTGTAAGGCGGAAAAGATGACACATTTCCGGCCTGAAATGTGTCATGTTTTTTTCTGTAAGGCGGAAAAGATGACACATTTCCGGCCTGAAATGTGTCCCTAAACCCTAAACCCTAGAGCCCAAACCCTAGGCCCTAAACCCTAAAGTCCAAACCCTAGGCCCTAAACCCTACCACACATCTGCGGGCAAAATCTGGCGGAAGTGATCCGCCACCGAGCAAAAAGCCTGTAAATACCGCATTAAACAAAGGGCCAGGGATTTCACATATCTGTTGGCAAAATCTGACAGAAGTACCGACTGCTCACTTCCGCCAGATCTTGCCACCAGATATGTGAAATCCCTGGCCCTTTGTTTAATGCGGTATTTACAGGCTTTTTGCTCGGTGGCGGATCACTTCCGCCAGATTTTGCCCGCAGATGTGTGGGATCCCTAGCCCTTGAAGTGGTGGGTGAGACACGGCGGTTTGGAGCCTGCTGTCTCTTCCCATTTCCAAGACCGATCCTGACGGCGAAGCTGTTCTGTCGAATGACATCTTCGCTAACTCTTTGGTAGGGGGGGCTGGATTAGGAGATAGGTGGTGGGGCAGGGGGCAGGGGGCAGCGCGGGGACAGAGCGGGGGGGGCAGGGGCGGGGCAGGGCAGGGGGGGGGGGGAGGGCGGAGGTGGGGAGGGAGGCAGGGGTGGGAGGGGAGATGGAAGGGAGGGGGGGCCCAAGCCACCAAATCCAGGGATTTCAACAATTGAAATAATTGAAATAATTGAAATAATTGAATTCAATTATTTCAATTATTTGGGCCCTTTGGCGGATTTAAATAATTGAAATAATTGAAATCCCAAGGTTCGATGGGCCCAAGCCACCAAATCCAGGGATTTCAATAATTGAAATAATTGAAATGTGGGGGATTTCAATTATTTCAATTATTTGGGCCCTTTGGCGGATTTAAATAATTGAAATAATTGAAATCCCCCCATTTCAATTGTTTCAATTATTTCAATTATTTAAATCCCTGGGTTTGGTGGCTTGGGCCAGAACAGCCATCGATTTCAATTATTTCAATTATTTGGACCCTTTGGCGGATTTAAATAATTGAAATAATTGAAATCCCAAGGTTCGATGGGCCCAAGCCACCAAATCCAGGGATTTGAATCATTGAAATAATTGAAATAATTGAAATGATTGAAATGGGTGGGGATTTCAATTATTTCAATTATTTGGGGCTTTTGGCGGATTAAAATAATTGAAATAATTGAAATCGGCCGGATTTCAATTATTTCAGTTATTTCAATTATTTAAATCCCTGGGTTTGGTGGCTTGGGCCAGAACAGCCATCGATTTCAATTATTTCAATTATTTAGCGGATTTAAATAATTAAAATAATTAAAATCCCAAAGTTCGATGGGCCCAAGCCACCAAATCCAGGGATTTCAATAATTGAAATAATTGAAATAATTGGGGATTTCAATTATTTCAATTATTTCAATTATTTGGGGCCTTTGGCGGATTTAAATAATTGAAATAATTGAAATCAGCCGGATTTCAATTATTTCAATTATTTAAATCCCTGGGTTTGGTGGCTTGGGCCAGAACAGCCATCGATTTCAATTATTTCAAATATTTGGGCCCTTTGGCGGATTTAAATAATTGAAATAATTGAAATCCCAAGGTTCGATGGGCCCAAGCCACCCAATCCAAGGATTTCAATAGTTGAAATAATTGAAATAATTGAAATGGGGGGATTTCAATTATTTCAATTATTTGGGCCCTTTGGCGGAACAAAAAAAAATGGAAATAATTCAAATCCCCCCATTTCAATTGTTTCAATTATTTCAATTATTTAAATCCCTGGGTTTGGTGGCTTGGGCCAGAACAGCCATCGATTTCAATTATTTCAATTATTTCAATTATTTGGGCCCTTTGGCGGATTTAAATAATTTAAATAATTGAAGTCCCAAGGTTCGATGGGCCCAAGCCACCAAATCCAGGGATTTCAATAATTGAAATAATTCAAATAATTGAAATAATTGAAATGGGTGGATTTCAATTATTTCAATTATTTAAAATATTAATAGTCATACAGAAAAGAATAGAGCGTAAAATAGACCCTAGAGGCGCCTCTCTCATACATATATATATATATATATACATATACAGAAATATATATATACACACACGATGTGGTCAGCTTTACACTGCCTGTGTGTGCGCGTACCGTGGTAATAGTATGTGGACTGCGCCTCTACTGGCCTTCTTCTCCGCGGATTCTTGTGAGGATAAACACATGTTTGTCGAGTAGCAAGAGAGGACAGGACCCCCTGAGACGTGGGTGATCCCTAAACCCTATAAACCCTATAAACCCTACAAACCCTAAACCCCTAAACCCTAAACCCTAAACCCCTAAACCTTACACCCTAAACCCTATAAGCCCTAAACCGCCAGCGAAGGGCATCCTTCGCTCGCTCAAGTCGATACAAGTCCATCGAAAGAAAGCGACCGCTTGCTCTGGGCAGCCGGTGCCGAAAGAAAGCGGGGCTTCATTCGTAACCCGGACCTACAGGAAGAAGCAGCATCAAATTTTCGGACTGTTCAACTGGAGCCCCATGTCTCGAGTGGTTTCTCGCCAGAAGCGGCTACAGGCCGAAACAGGATGCTAACAAGACAAAATCGATGCTCAGACTTGACTAACCCAGGCCGGGCTCGATAGCACAGGCCGGGCGAGCAGCTGCGAGTTTGCAAAGATTTAAACGTAGACTCACTCATTCCGCCAGCATGAAGGTACTATGCTGGTAGAACGATAAAGCGGTCAAGCGATGACCAAGTAAATGCTGTGTGCATATTCCTCGCACGCCCCGTTGCCTCCTTACAATACTTAATACGAGTCGACGCCGGAACGGCTTCCACTCCAAAGATCAACAGCTGCCTGTCCTTATCGAAGCCGAAGCACAAGCTGAGATGTCCAACATGCGAAGGCTGGTGGATCCTGGACGCCGTTTCCACTTCAAGGTAGGGTTTACAACTTAGGGTTGGTTACGAGCTGACGAAGGCGACTGCCTGCCGACTCAAACCAAGACTGTTCAATAAAGCCTCTGTGCGCACAGACATACTCTAATGACCTAATGCAACACACTTAATGTTCAAGGCATGCGATTGCAAGGGACGGGTGCAGAACAAATACGGCAGGGACATCAGGATTACCTCATCTGGAAGGGTCATACACAGCCGAGACATGCGGGCTTCCTAAGATGGTCAAGATTAAACATCCATATACTCTGGACGTCGTAATTTGTTTACGATCAACCCTCTGCGCTTTCATCGCTCTATTAGGGGCAGCCAAATGCCTCCCGGTCCAGCTTGCTGCAGCAGCCTGGGCATCCGGACGAATAACATGTAGACAGATATAGATATAGGCACAATATAGATGTATACAGGTCCGGGTACAGAGACCGATATTGATACAGATGTAGATAGGAGCTTGTAATATGTGCGTGTGTGTATGTGTATGTATAAGTATTTTTATATATGTATATAGGATTGAATTAAGATGGTCTGTCTATGCGGAATAGACTATTCCTCACTTCTCTGCTTACACATCGTCGGACCTCTTCGTCGTTCGGCCGTGGTTGGGTCACATGAACACCAAGCAGAACCTCCAAAACCCTCCACCTGAAAGCTCGGAAGCTGAATGCAAAGCGCCTGTTACCGTCCAGCGAAGCCTGTCACAGGAAAGCCCAACAATCTCCGAGGGTACTCCTCGAGTGCTAGCATTGTAACATGGCCACGAAGCTCATCGACCATCTCAGCCAAAAGCTGTCCCCCCTGCGAGGAGCTTCATTCTGGCTACTACCGGTGCAAAAACCGTACTGCAAGTCGTGTGCTGGATGTTCTTCAGCATCTTCAACATGATGACGGATAATCAAGCATTATCTTCACCGTTGTGCTTGCAATTTCTCTCTGTCTAAACATCGCACCCCATTCCAATGACTGTTGAGTCAGATGTGCACCAACCGAATTGAAACCCAGGCCACCATGCAGGCGCGATTCCCCGCCTGTTACTTCCTAGTCCTTAACATGGCAATGCTAGCACCTGATCAGTATCTGACCCATATTAGTCAGAAGGAACTCCCATACTCAGATTTTATCCTTCGTACAACCATCGTCAGCTTCTCGAGACGGCTGACACGACAGCAAGGAGCCGTCCAAGCCCCTTGCAAGCTGCGGAAGGGGAGTCAGTTCCCAAATCTTCGAAGCACCGAGCAAAACACCCAAACATCCGTCATATGTCAAATTGTGGTTGAAAACTTGAATATTGAACAGGAGTTGGGGATATGTCAGTCAGGAACCCTGTAACGGAAAAGATCAGTACTTATTTAAGGCCCCATTTTTAGTCTGCCGCGCCTTCGGGCCGAGGTAGTTTCCCCTGGCATACCAAACACTCAGTCATTGGGCCATGTGCTTTCGGGTTTAGTCAGTTGTTGATTCTCTGGGGGAACGTTGAAAGGAAGATCCAATCCAGTTCCCAACAGCGCCAAAGTCTCGATCACGGTACTGTGGCACCCAATCTAGGCCCAAGGCCGACAGAGTTCTGGGTCCTCACAAACACCAAATAAGATTCTAACACCGAAGACCGACACAGGCTCCGCAAGCCCCTCCTAGAAAGCAGCATGCGCAAGTTGGCAAAGCTGTTGCATCTGCACTTGGGCAGGCTGACATTGACAAGAAGAAGCGGTTCGTTCAGTCCCAGCTTCCTGGTAGCAATTATACTGCTATCGGCCATTCGGGGGCGTCAAAGACATCTTCCGGCAAAACCCCAAGCTTCAACGACAAATGGAGAAGGGCCTCAATCTGTAGGAACGTCTGAGGGAGGATGGCTGCAGTAGGGCTCTGGGGCTCTAGATTCTAGATTTAAGCCTTTCGCAGATCAGGGTTAAGATTGTAGCTCGGAAGTTGTGGTTTGAGACTTGCTTTGAGCATGACCTAGTTTGCAAGAAGGCAGCTCCTCCTTCGGAGTGCGAAGCCTGCCTCCCTGAAGAAGGTGGGTCTGGGGGGTTCATGTTCTTCACTCGCCAGCAAGAGGGTCTCTTGATACTTCTGAAGTTACAATCTTACAATCACTCGAAAGGTCAGCTTGTGCCGCATTAAGCTGTCGAGGAAGCTTCACCTAAGCAAGAACCTAGACTATACTTTATACAACCTGCAAACTTCTCCGAACGGCACGGCTGGCCTCAAGCTCAGGCTCTTCAGGGTCTTGTTTTGCCGCAGGCCCTGCTTTCAGGCGCAAGGTTCCCAAAGATTTTGTCAACAATTTTCAGGTGGTCTCCGTGCACAGAACTGGAAGCTGCTGCCATCACCACGGTGCCAAGTCCGACAATGTGCAGTACGCACTGTTCACCACTCAGGTCTCAAAGCCAACACAAACTCTGGACCGACGCAAAATGACCACGCACAGCCTTCAACGCAACAAACACATGGAATGGCTAGACCCAAAAGATCGGAAGTGCACCGCACACCGAAGCTACTCACATAATGCTTCTTGAAGCAAACCGGACCGGACCTTGCAAATGTCAGCGATGCCATCGCTGTCAATTCCTGCGCTACTTTCATGCGAGCTGTTATTCTCCTTATGGGTTTCAGGCAACCCTGCAAAAGCATCGTAGCACGACCTCATTCCGCCACATCGAGGGAACAGCTCCTGCGTGGCCCAAGTCCAGAACCTCCAAGGAGGTGTTCCGCTCCAGGATGTACCCTCGAATGTGCACATCTTCTATGGCTATAGGTTAGAAGGGGCCCCCACCCTGTAATAGTGGTATAATAGGAATATAATAGGGCCCTATAATATAATCCTTGTAGTCACCATTACAGGGTGGGGGCAGCTTCTAAGCTATAGGGCATGGGCTACACGTACCGATTCTGTTGATGCACTGTAGTGTAGACAGCAACTGCGTTAGTGGGCTTGGGCTGCCGCACGGTTCCAACATGTTCTAATCCCCGGACTCCAAAAAATCCATCGGCATGCAAGCCAGGTCACGCAGCACTCTCCTCGGAAAGAGATAGTCAAGTAGATGTTACACAAACTCCTGCGAACAAAGGCTGCCCTTACTATGACGAGGAGTTGAAGAACTCCAAGGCCGTACCAGCAGCAGACAAGACCAACGAGTAGAAACACGAGGTGGATGCCAATACTGCTCCAGATCCGGAAATGGTCAGGATGATGCGAAACTCAAGAATACTGAGAGCTGTATGTCCTGTGCAGGTTCCACCCCGGCAAAAGCATTCTGAGCCTCAGCAATTCCTACCCCACAAACTAACTTCAAAACAAACACTCCACTAAGAGCAAGACTGGTCATTTGAGCAAACCCCCTAAACCCGAAACATCTCTGAACCGTGCCTGGGCCCCAAAATTATGTAGAACACTTGCTTTTACAGGTGTTCTGCCACGCGTTTTACCTACCTTTGGGGCTTCAGGTGGGTCATGCAGCATCCTTGCAGCGACGCCGCGCATTTGCATTGCCCGTTCCTCGTGGCGCATAGGATGCTCGGAATCCGAGCTGCTGCAGACCTCGGCTGTGAGATTCTAAGATAAGGGGGCCTTAAAAATTAGAGTAGGGTTTTGGGGCCTACTATGTATCTTATAAATAATTACAACAAGGAACCCCAACAATAGCGCAGGTAATTATCAAGGCCCCTATATTTAACGGGCTCTGTAAGACCCTACCCTGTGACTTACGAAGGCTTTTGAAAACTGGGCTCTCGCGACCTATGACCCCAAACCCTATAAAACAACCTGTAAGCCGAATCGAGATGTGCAACTCGAGCTTTCGGCCAAGAAGTCGCAGGCCGGGAGCAGGCAGCTCTCCCACGGCACCTTTCAGCAAAGTGGTGCTCTTCCTTCTGCCATATTATCTCTGCTTATATGACTACCCGAGGTAGCCAAGTGTCCTTTTCCGGGAAATCTTCTTATGCACGCCTGGGGCTGATTGGAACACAGCAAGCTTTTCTGTCCACCGCAAAAATATTAAAAGCATTCTAGTCGGCATTGCCAAGCACACAAAGTGGCTTCCGCTAGTTCATCGGGACATATATGGGCCAGGGAAACTCTGGCTACCACACTTGTGTTGAGGGTCTCGGGACGATAAATTGCTGGCCATGTACAGTCTCTTGTCTTCGCATTCTCCTCAACTTGTGCAACGGCACGACGTCCACCGAAGCCCCCGATGGTTCGAAACCCGCAAGCTTGCGCTGCACCTGAAGGCATGATCCACCGAGTCGTAGCCATACTGCAATGGCCGGCTCGACAGGAAATCCCAAGCGACCTGAAAATTGGACCAGAGACTTTGGCGAGTGGTATACTGTTCCGCCTTAGATGCCGAAGGCATCGCGCTCTAAATTCTCGAGAAGGTTGGATAGCCAGCTAGATTTTATCTAGATTTAGATATGCTAGATATAGATAACAAACTAAGTACTGTAAATAGAGAGATAGGGAGTTAGAGAGACAGAAAGACAGGCAAATAAATGTAGACAGACAGATAGACAGATCGATCGAGAGCAGGTAGATAGAAAGATAGGTACATCGGTAAACAGATAGATAGGTAGATAGAGAAATTGATAGTCAGACAGATGCGTGTCTCTGGTATACTGCTGTATGAGTGTATATACATACATACTCTGAATACGGTACATGCTTCCCAGGCAAACTCACGCGTGCTGGTTGTCGTCGCAGCAGCAGCCGCAGCAGCAAGTGATACTACCTAGCAGAACCAAACCTTCATGTCTGGGCATATTGCAAGACGAAATGAGCCGGGTTGCGACAAGACTCTGCGTAGAGTGTTGCCCGCTCGAGACCGTCGCTGCCTCGGGACTTTCCGCCTTCAACTCGTGCACCGTTTATTGAATGATTTTGTCTGTATCTTCGTAGAACCCTGAATTCCGCCTGAGCGATTTCAGAGCAAGTAAGCAACCCTGCAACCCAAAGTTAAATGCCAAGTATCGTGAAAATCAAGCCAACCCCCAAGCTCCAACACTTCAAAATCCAGCACCTGCAAAGTTGCAAGACGACAAATCATAGCCATCGCACATGTCCGACATAGTTACCCGTACAAACCGTAGGGGACATGATGTTGTTGACAACTCACAATGCCAGGAGTCTGGATGGGTTGTGCAAGGCGTCGGAGTTCCTGGGAGTCTTGGGTGGCCAAAACCCGAAGTCGGGGTCGGAGAAGGTGAGAATCTGTACGAGCATAAATTGCAGAAGCAGTACGCATACTGCCACAGAAGTGCTAGACAAAAACACGGCAAGTTTGTTCTCAAGGCACCCATGCCTACAATAGCAGCTATGGTCGTTCGAGTACTTACTACTAGCGGTACTACCCCGACTCCTGCTTCTATTCCTATTCCTATTCCTATTCCTACTGCTACTACTCCTACTACTTCTTCTTTCTACTTTCTACCTTCTACATGTTGCTTCTACTGCTTGTTTCTCCTCCCATTGCCTGTTTCTACTGCTACTGCCGCTACTGCTGCTGCTGACTGCTCCTGCTGCTACTACTACTACGACGACGACCACGACTACTAAATACTAGTGCTGCCACTGCTGCTGCTCCTGCTGCTGCTGCTGCTGCTACTGAGTACTGCTACTGCCACTGCCTCTGCCACTGCGATTGCGACTGCTACTGCTAATGCTACTGACTGCTACTGCTACTACTACTACTACTACTACTACTACTACTACTACTACTACTACTACTACTACTACTACTACTACTACCGCCACTACTACGGTTACTACGACTTATTACGACGACGACGACTGCTGCTGCCGCGGCTGCTACAACTACTGCCATAACTGCAACTACAACTACAAACACATCAAACAACTACTACTGCGACGACGACTGCGACTCCGCACTCCCTCGTCCTGCTACTGCTTTGCATGTACGACCACCACGACTACCAGCATTCGATGTGACGGAGACCGTCTGCCAGGAAGCTCGCTGCAACACATATGTGGAGCTGACAAAGACTGGCAGCAGCAGCAGCAGCAGCAGCAGCAGCAGCAGCAGCCAACGCTAGTGTCAGGGCCCGCGCCGGCACCAGCGCCAGCTACACCAGCATCAACAACAGCACGACGCTATCAACAACCAGAAGAACAACAAAAACTAGAAGCAACAAGGACAAACTAGAGGTACTGTATGTATCAGCCATGCACAATCAACATGTTGTGGCCCATGATTCTGCGAAACAGTGCAGCATCCTACAAAGGAAACACATGTTTCTTTGAACCAGAAGGCGTCGCGGCAAGCTGGCTGTCGTCCAGCTGCGCCATGCCGGTCTCACGAATTGGCGACCGTGGTCAGCTAGCCTTTATCACGCTTATACCTGCTTACAGCAGAATACAGACATGTCGAATCAGCATGGCCTTCAATATTGCAGCATGGACTTCCGATGCATAGCCACGGTGTTGATTGATTCTCGCCGCTAGAGTTGAATGTTTGCCTCGTGTGCTTCATCATTAGCACAAGTGCAGCTGAGCATACAGCAAGCGGTGAATCATATGTGGATCACTGGTCTCTGCTCATCGAAGAAGTCCGAATCTTAAGGGCTCCATGTAACCACATGCACTGCGGGACGGATGTCATCCGCCCCTTGGAGCGTGCCGCAACAAAAACGGGGCTCTCGGCGGTGCGGAATCTTCTGGCCGTCCGGTGTTGCAGCATTTCGGAGTCTCAGGATAAGGGACCCCAAGATAGAAGCCTGAAAAGCAACGAGGATTTCTGAAGGAACATCCCCCTAAGATGAAGGCCCTGCTCCTAAGATCCCTGCCCCTTAGGAGAGCCGAGCGCGAGACTTCTGCTCGTATTCTTGGAACTGCCTTGGGCTGCAAAAGGGGACGTAGTCAAAGTCGTTCATAAGTAGGGTCATAGTTGGGGAAACTCCATTCAGGGTACTTGTAACTCTACTTATAACCATGGGCTTCGGTTCAGGGTTTTGTTGCCACCCGCCCAGCTGAAGAATATTGCGCCGCAGGGAACTCGTCCGAATCTACCGCAAGGTTTAGGGTTCAGGCTGTTGGGTTTAGGCTATTAGGGTTCAGGATTTTGACTTTGGGGCTTCTTCCTGTGCCCTTGCTTTCAGGGAACTGGGGCTTCAGGGCTGCGAGGTTTAGTTGGTTGTGGCAGGAGGGCACGAACAAAACTGTCTTTGCTTGAGGAGGGTCATCATTGCCTCAGTTGATTCTTAGGCTAAAAGACAGATAAAAAGACTATTAGCCAGGAAAACTCCGAGGAACCGCTTAAAACAGCCTAGGCGTAGGCGCAAGTTCAGGCGAATCCTTGAGGAGTATATTGGGGAGGACCGAGCCCAACTCTCAAACTCAATGCGTCGGAGGGGCCAGAAGCCCTGAATCCAAGGTCCGAACGCACACCGGCATTCCTAGAACTGAAACCTGCAAGAACCTCAGAAGTGAAAACATCTGTTTCCCTGTCAGTCTGACGCAGTTGAGGACGATGACGAAATCGTTATGGCACGGTATATATGTCAGGTCAATGTCTCGGCGATGATTTCGTAGACGAGAATCCGAATCTCAATTCTTTCACCAGGTGGCGCTGCTAGGAGCGACGGATCCAGGAAGCTCTTGGCATTCTCGACCTCCTCGAGGTGCCTTGCACAGCGCTTTGGTCTTCGAGTCCTTTTGCGGATGTTTCGCCCCGCTCCTGAGGCTTCGCTTCTGTAGTTCAACCATAGTAGAAGCCTTGTAGAACTCTGCAAGGAGTTGCTGTACCCTCTCAGCGCAGAGTTTCGGGCTGTACGGGTGTTATCAGGCTTATATTGGGAGTTTCCGAAAATATGGGGACCCCAATATAGGACCCTAAATAGTAGGATCCTTACTATAAGGACCCCAGGGCCCTAGCCCTTTTTGTGTCGAGCAACAGAGCCAGAGCCGCCAACTCGCTCTCGGACATCTCCGTCGAGCCGGGGAGCGTCGCCTCCTTTCATTGATAGAATACTACATTGTGCAGGGAGCTCAAGTACAGCTCAAGTATCAGGGCCATAAGACTTCATGAAGAAGCTTCGGAACTCAATATTGTGGATGCGTTGCGAGTGTCGTTGCTGGCATGTGAGCTGGGAGGACCGAAACCAGGAAGCCCACGACTGAAGCAAACTGAGAGTCTAGGGCCAGAACTATACTGGTGAAAAAGCCCTTTTAGGCTTCATGCAGGTGCCTTGAGCTGTGTCGTGTTTGCATATGCTCATCTCCCGGAGAAAAGCAGGTTAGGCTATGCTGATCTATGGCAGTCACCTCTTCCTCCTCCGCTTGGAGGCGCCGCGCGAGGATCTCATCCTTTCCAGTGCGGGGTGCATGGGTGAGATACGGATACACGCGCTGGACATGCCACTGCCAAGGCCCGTGAATATGTCAAGCCAAAGCGAGACTGCCGCTGATGGTAACCGTAATAACAAGAATAATACCAGTAATAGTAGCAATATTGAACAAATAGTAACCCCAACATTCAAAGTCATAACTAATAACCCAAGTAATGGTGACAATGATGATGATGCTTCGGCCTCGGTGGCTTCGGTATCCGCAGATTGTGCAGATCCGGCCGCTGTCGAGGGGAGGCTTCCTCCAGGAGCCGGAAGGATAGGCTTGGGGCAAGCCGCAGTTTGGGCTCTGGCAAGTACCAATATGTCGGGGCCTTCATACCTGGAATTGGCGTTTGGGGGGTAGAGTATATGTATTGCAACAACTACAAAACGAACACACAAGAATAATATGGGTAAGTCTCAAGAAAGTATTCAAGCCTCTACATGATGGAGTGGCTTCTAGCCCCATCTGGGGGTCGCGATTTGTCACAGCCCTGAGACTGCCTTCAGGAACAGTATTGGGACCAGTACACTTTTCACACCGGCATTCCAAAATCTCATGCCCTCGGGCCACCGAAAGCCACAAGCGACGTGATGTAAAACCGTGAGTTCTGCTTGTTCTGCCTAAGCCTTCCAAACCCTTCGGGAGCCTTCGTCAGACATCTCCACGGCAACGGTCTCTGCGCTCGCACGCTGAAACCGGTTTCCTGGCATTGCGGGGTGCTTGAATGTTGTCAGATCCTGTATGCTTGCGCCACAGACAACACCTCAACGGGGAAGCATATCGCCTCGATACAAACGAAAGCCATCCCCTGAAGTCCCAGCCTATACAAAGGTGTTAAACGGCTGAACTAGCTGGAAGAACCTAACCGAGGTCCCAGCCACCTCCGTGCAACGGTGTCCTGTTCCTAGTCCTGACGATAAACTGCACACCTGAAGACGTAAGATTTTGCAAAGCTCACCATCAAGATAGATCCAAACAGTCTCAAGAGTTCCAGTGCTGCATGTAGAAATGCCAGGACCCTGAAATGACATGACTTGATCTTGGTGGGGCCTAACTATCGTAAAGGTCATCGAACTAAACGAAATGCGACGTGTGCATCGTGCATGCGTCAGACAGTTCTGATGCCCATGAGCTCGTTCGCCAGAAATGCTTGTCCTAACCCTAAAAAACATCCTAAGAAGCCCCAACGCTCAAACGAAAGCCCAAGCCCCAAACCACGAAACCCCCGCCCCTAAGCTTTGCATTGCCCCTTTTTGCACAGACTTGTATATCCCGCCTGGATGTCGGATGTCAGAGCCGCTGCTCGTGGCAGTAACCCTAACCTGAAGTAACTGAATCACGGAGGAGCCTGTCGAACTTGGACCCTAAACCCTAAGCCCTGAAAACTAACCCTACACCTACACCCTGAATCCTAGGCTCTGAATCCTATTCCAGAACCAGGCATTTCGGGGCGAACCTCGCTTCGCCGGCTCGGGCCCCTGGGGCATCGCAGCCTTGGCCCCAGGGTCTTCGCCTGGGGGCTTAGGGGTTTAGGGCTTTAGGGATTTAGGGTTTTAGGGTTTTAGGGTTTATAAGGGTTTAAGGGTTTAGGGGTTTGGGGTTTTAGGGTTTAGGGGTTTTGGGTTCT